>CM032339.1:72552108-72594081 GCA_019022885.1 Schlechtendalia chinensis
TATAAAAGTGTAATACCTTTGGGATAGATCATCTTATTTTCTTTTTCCTTCATTTGTCAATTCAGTCGTGAGAAGAAATGATATAAAATTGTAGATAAGATGCCGTCATAAAATATCCTCCATGTATTCCAAAAACCATTCATTGAATTTTATAGTCTATGTATATTTTTTCTAAAAATGTATGATTAAATTCTTAATAATATCCAGCGATATTTACTTTTACAGACCGAAAATAATGTTTTCATTTTTTTTGTTTCATAAAACTTGCATTACTTTTCTATATAAATATTAGAAGAATTAAGAAAACCTCTGAAGAAAATTAATTTAACGTGAAGATCGATAAAACATACCTTCACATCTGTAAGGGTTCAGTTTTACTACCTATAAAAAAAAATTACTATGCACACATTTTAAATTTATAAACATTAATCTATTTTCGTATGATAAAATCAAAAGTATTGACTTGATAAAAAAGTAAAATTCTATTATAGTGTTATATAACACCATGATATAATTCAAAACAGGTTAGGTTAAGTTATACATTTTGACATACACTAACAAACATTACATTTAGTGCATATAACTTCGGTTCTACTTGTACAACCTTCGTGTCTACAGTGAAGTGGTTTTTTTAGTTTCATAAGTTTCATAGTTGTTGGTCCATGATAAAATACATCATATCGTATATCAATCACAGGAATAGGCATTAACTTCTTACGAATAGGAATAGGCATTAGCTTCTTACGCACTAGTCTTTCTTTATCAAGTTGATAATTGACGTCCAGTTCAAAATCATGAACTATAGGAGTTAAATCTGCAGTTAAACATTTTTCAATCTGGATCCAAAAATAAAAAATGATTTTTACATAGCAGTTTACTCAGTCCTATCGAATTTAAAATAACGATTTCAAAAAATGATTAATTACCAAGCATATTCATTCTATCCATAGATCACGAATTTGATACGATTAAATTACCTTTCATAAAATAAAATTATTGATATATTAATTGCCAGGCTTACTAGATGAAAAGTACATTTTTCATGTTTTAAATTGACACTGCAATATTAACTTATAAATTGTAACCTTAGAAAAAAAATAGTAAAATCGATATTAAAAAAAAAAATCATTAAATAAATATTTTAATTGGTATGATGCGCTTTTAACTATGTCTACCAATGAAATTTGCGAGTCATCCTACGCTACTGTATATAAATTATTTATACATATACCAATGTATGGTATAATATTCATTAAAAATATGCTTAAATTAACATGGAACAGTGCACTTAAAACGTGAACGAATTATTATTCGTATAACGATTATATATTATAAAGATTCATGCACTCTTGTATATACATACGTATATATAAATATGTATTATAAAAATAACTGATTTTTGTGAACGTTATCGTGTGATTGTTATACTTATTATATTAATTGTGATCGGTCAACGTTGTCCAGCAACAACCATAAACATCGTCGTAAGCCAAAATAAATATGATAATTAACGCTATTAATCAAAGTGTAATTTACCCGTCTTGCATCTGACATTACCGTATGCTTCATTAAATACAAAAAACATTTGAACAGAATAGAAATTGTGAAAATCCAACGAGAAAAGAAAATTATGAAAAAAATTGAAAAAACTATAAATGCAATAATGTAAATCAATGTATATAAATGTAGAAAGCAAAGTATAAAGAATAAATGTATATGAAAAAGGTACGAGTTTGTTTTAAAAAAAAAAAATTATATTAATAACGGCTCAAAAGTGGTTATTGAATGAGAGACAAATTCGTCGGTCTGCGAGGTTAGTGATTCCAGTTCACGCGGAAACCATGGCGATTTGTTTGTTATAGACGCGCGTGTTATCTTAAAGAAATGCACACGCCTGTCGACGGCGGAGAGTATTAGTGGATTGATAGATTGTACGTATTTATTATCGTCGTATATATATATATGAGTGGTGTTTTGGGGTTCAACACCACACCCACATTGGCCTTTTGAAATATATTGTTTTTACGTACTTAACTGTATTTTAGATCACATATATTATATCAGACCATTTATCTTAACCATTAAATACCCAACGGTTATAGATTTATTACTATTTATTCCTATTGAAACCCGAATTAAGGTATAATAATTAAGCTAATATTATCATCTTCATATTAAAATTACAGTAAATACCCAAATACTACATTAAACTGTTAGAAATAAATATTTGCTGATAGTTTAATATACATTTTTATTTTCTACCAAATTTACTGAGTCTCAAACTACTAAAACATGAATAAAAATTTAACGTCTTATTTGTGATATTAAATTTGAAATCTTTCTTGTTGAAATCAACATTTTTTTAAATTAAACCTATACTTAATATTATTCATGCAAATTAACTTCAATGTATTTGTAATTATAGTTTATAAACTTAAATCAATTCGAATCCCTAAAATTTGTTATCTATCAGAAATTAAAAAAATTAAACATCAAAATTAAGTAGTAAAATACTGAATAACACTGATCAAGATAATATTTTAATATGAGTAAAAACATAATGGTGTTATGTTACATCAACTAATTCAAAATATCGTGACGTATAAAATAAAGAAACGCAAGACTTGTTATTACCGGATATTAGTTGAATCATTTTGTTTCCATTCCAAAATAGAATTGATAAACATTTGCAGCTCATCGTTATACGATTAGTATAACGTTCTCATATTTTCGGATGAACGGTCATTGATCGTTAACAGTCTTCACACCGCGTTATTATAACTTGTTTACTTTAAAAAAGTGCACAGTATGCGTCTTGAAAATCAAAAGAATTCACTAAAAGATCAATCTGCCTTGCCGTTCACTTCAAACCTATAATATAAATTTATTTTATAAATTATGGTTATACTTTTGGACATCGCATTCTACACAAACGTTTCCCTGGTTACGCCCGAAATTGTGATCAGTATAAACGAATATAATTGATAGAACTCTATGAACGGTACACGTTTTTTATATTAATTTTAAATGAATAAATATGTATAGTTATGTATAATTTAAATATACACATATCACAACCGTTGATAGTTTTTTCGTTTTAGCTTTTTTCATAGGATTGGTGTAATAATTGCATTCTATCATATGCTTATTTCGTAGTAAATAATATGAAACGAGTGTGTAATTTTTCATGTCACGTAAATTTTTAAATAAAAACAAATCACGCATTATATATATATGTAATACCTTTGAGGTAGATCTTGACGTCACTCATTACTTTTCTTTTTCCTTCGTTCGTCATTAGTTGTGAAAGCAAAATGGTACCAAACTGTAGACAATACGCCGTCGTAAAATTTGTTTTCAAATAACATGCAAAAATTTTCTCTATAAACATTAGATTGATTAAAAAAACCACTGAAAAAAATTAATTTAACGTTGGTGGCGAGAAACCATCTCTTCACAGTTGCTATGTTTCGGTCATACTACCTGTAAAAAAACAAATTTATTATGAACACATTTTAAATTTGTAAACATAAACCCATTTATGTATGATAAAATCAAAAGTATTGACTTCATAAAAACATCATAAATCTTAATATAATATTATTTTACATCATGATATAACACAAACACTGTTTACTTTTTAAAATACACAAACAATCTTTACACTTATTGCATATAACTTTGGATCTATTTGTAAAACCTTCTCATCTACAGTGAAGTGGTTCTTTTAGTTTCATAGTACTTGGTTAATAATAAAATACATCATGTCGCATATCAATCACAGGAATAGGATTAGGCATTGACCTCTTATGCACTAGTCTTTCTTCATCAAGTTGACTTTTTAAATCCAGTTCAAATTCTTTAAGTATAAGAGGTATAGCATAGGGTGACCAGACGTCCCGTTAAAAACGGGATTGTCCCTTTTTTGATCATCATGTCCCGTTGTCCCGACAACCTTTAAACGGGACGCTTTTTATCCCGTTTTTAGAAGATGTTTTATTTCCATATAATTATATGAATTTTATGAAAAAAATATTGATGAACGAAATAAATATTAAATAACTACTGGCATACTTCAAATTTAAAACCAAAGTTATAAATAACAGATTACGGTTTTCGTGGAACGTATGTCTAGACTCAATGCCGACAAACAATAGGTAAAATTAGCGATAAGAATGAAATATGTTGTATGGTGTATAGTTGTATACTGTATGCCGTATGCGGTATGCTACAATAAGTCGTACTACGAACTAAAATATACATACTGTAAATTATTTATAAATTTATAATTAATTATATTAGAATAGATATTACATCGATTCATTTTGGATTTCATTTACTGTTGGTAATGACACTGTTGGCAGTCTATCCGTGAATTCCTTTCCGTGAAGTGTTATTATATTTTGTAATTAACGCGTACCTTTCATTCGATTTCCAAACTTTTAAAAAGAATACCTACTTAAGAATTAAGATGCCCAAGAGACGATGTAGTTTTAATCAAAAATTAAAAACGCAGTTTCCTTTTATAAGAGAAGCCGATGAAATAGGGAAAGTTCTGTGTACCAAGTGTAAATCTATTTTCTCAATTGAACATGGTGGGATATCAGATATCAAACAGCACCTACTAAAACGAAAACATGTATTGGCCGTGTCTAGCTCTAGCAGCTCTAATAAATTAACATCATTCTTGATCAATAAAGGAAAATCTGGACTATCGGATGAGAGCAAACGTGTTGCGGCCGAAGAAGGTATGTTTGCTTTTCATACTATCATGCATAATCATTCGTTTCGATCTATGGACTGTACGTCCTCACTTATAAAGAAAATTCATGATAAAAAATTTTCTTGCGCTCGAACGAAATGTGAATTGATTATATCAAAAGTAATTGCCCCTTTTGCAATGGAACAAGTTTTAGAAGAGTTAAAAAATACTAAATTTGTATCCCTTATGGTAGATACATCAAATCACAAAAATCTAAAACTTGTACCAATTCTTATCCGATATTTCAATCCACAAGAAGGAGTACAAATCAAAGTTTTAGAATTTAAAAATTTACAAGGTGAGACCGCGGATATTTTAAGTAGTTATATAATAAATGTTTTAAAGAAATACAATTTATCCAATAAAATTGTTGCTTTTTCGGGTGATAACTGTAATACGAATTTCGGTGGTGTCGCCAGAAAAGGCATTAAAAATGTTTTTGCAATTCTCAACGAAAATTTAAAAACTAATATATTAGGCGTTGGATGTGCGGCTCATATCTTACATAATGCAATGCAAACCTGTACGGATATTTTACCAATCGATATTCAATCCATAGTTAATAAGATATTTCAATATTTTCATATATACACTGTCCGAGTGGAGCAATTCAAAGAATTTTGTGATTTTGTAAATGTCGAGTACAAAAATATTTTGGGTACTGTTAAAACACGATGGTTATCTTTGCTACCAGCTGTTACTAGAATTATAGATTTATTCCCGGCATTAAAAATGTATTTTTTAACTCAAGACAAATGTCCTACAATTCTGAAACAGTTTTTCGATAACCTGTTTCTATTGCATGGTTATATTTTATTCAAAGCCAATTGAAAGTGGTTTGCGACACAATAACAAGAATTGAAAGTGACAATATTTCAGCGAGTGAAGTTTATGAAGAACTGGAAGTATTATGTGGAAAAATAAGGAACAGGCAAAGCCAAAAATTTTTTACATCTAAATTGATTTTAATTATTGAAGACCTTGATAAAAAAAATATATACAGCAAAAATAATTTCATAGAAAATGTTGATGGTTTTTATAGTGTTTTCTTATCTTACGTAGAAAAATGGAGTTGTCATTTTGAACCGTTCAAAATTTTTCGTTGGATTCAATTATTAGATATTCCTGCTTGGGCAGACGTTCAAGAAAGTCTTCAATATTTATTTAAAAATAAAGATCTCAACCTGGATTGGAATGTGGACGAGGATCAGTTATTTGATGAATATAACCATGTAGTTCATGTGATACAAGTTAAAATTGTAGAATGGAAAAATTGCTCAAAAAAAGTCACAGAAAGATGGTGTGATGTATTTAAGACACTAAAAACAAATGAAATTTCTTTCTACAACTTCTCAAAAATTATTGAATACTCATTGGCTATTCCTGGGACAAATGCATCTGTAGAACGAATATTTTCTATAACAAATGCATTGTGGACAGATGAAAAAAACCGTTTTAATGTCGAAACCATCGGATCGATAATTATTGCAAAACAGCACTATAAAAGCATCACCTGTTCAGAATTTTATGAATTTCTTTTGAAGCAACCACAATTGTTGAATTCAATAAGTTCTTCAGAAAAATATGAAAAAAGAATGGAAAGTGTGGAAGACGAAATATCAAATTCATGAATAAGTGTAAAACATAATTCTTGTTAAAAAAATGTATTGTTAAATACTTTAATTTTAAAAAGTAAATTTTTCAAGTGATTTAAAAATTATAATAGTTTTAAAATGCAACATTGTGTTGTTTAATGAATAATAAAAAGAAAGTATTCCTTAATAATTAAATACTTTTATTTATTTATGTTAGTTTACTCAAAAAGAGTAAAGTAATGGAAAAAATAATAAATTGGACTTTACTCTCTACAGTTGTGTGAATGTATATGAATGAGTGTTTTTCGGGGGGGGGGGAAATACCAACTGTCCCGTTTTTTTATTTTTTTAATATGGTCACCCTAGTATAGCAGCATTAAAAATTTCCTATCTTATTCTGAAAACCAAAAACGATTTTGACATTGCTGTTGACTCAATCCTATCTAATTTAAAATATTGATTATAAATATGACCAGTTACCAAGCATAATAATTCTATCCATAGAACACGAACTTGCAAAAAAATTTCTTATGATGAAAATATCGAAAAACTCGTCTCCAGCCTTAAATAGAAGAAAAACACATTTTTAATGTTTTAAATTTACATTATAAAAATAAATATAAATATTCAATTGTTTTCTTAAAAAGAAAATGGTAAAATTTAAATTAAAAAAAGTACATTCAATTTTGTAATTACTTAAAATGCGCAATTTCTATGTCTGTCAAAGAGACTAAGGAGTTTTACTACGCAACTGTGTATTAAATATTTATACATATATCAATGTATTATATAATATACATTAAAAATATTATGATGAAGACAATACAGTGAACTTAAAAATTTAACGAATAAATATTATAAGAATTCACGTACGCACGCACGCATATATGCATATAGTCTTATTAATACTTATTTTTACGAATGTTATAATGTTATTGTTATTAATTATTTATTTATATATTATTATATATATTATAATAATATTTATTAAATATTCTAATTATCTAAATATCTATATTTGTTTTATTTTATGGACTCCAGTCCGTAAAATTATTATACGCAGAGCTATAACGTACGTAAGCTGTCTTGGCACCTCAGACAATTTCCTAAAAAGCGTCCTCTTAACCACAAAAGCTTTTTACCCTTTAACAAAAATTGTATTTTTTTATATTTATTATACGAAAACATATTTTAACTATAAAAAAATTCTCATTGTTTAGCGCCCTCGTTGCGATGGTGCCTTGGGCAAATACCTTAGTCACCCCATCTTTCCTATGGCTCTAATTATACGAACGGTGGAAGTAATTGCTTTTTTAAAAGTTAACTCGAATATATTATTCATATAAGACGGTTCGATATTCGTGAACTATAATGTATATGATGTTTTAGAACACAATGAATCCCGATTCCCAACAATTAAACCACTAATGATATGACGATGCTTGCCTACGTTGGTCTGTGAATTACAATTTAACACCGAGAATTGTGAACATAGTTAAAATCGTACCAAGTAGTCACGAATTAACCATTTGTTGCCATCAATATCCGTACAGATCATACACAACGCATACATTTATTTACTTTGATATCGAAAATGATTCTGTTATCCGTTATGTATGCATAACATCAAGAATTCATGTAAATTTAGTGACGTCGCGACAGTATCGGCACACACGATTCTGTTCACGACTACCATAACTGTGTTCTGACCATTGTCTGTAATGATAATTTATAAATATTATTATAACAAATGTTTTTAAAATCAATTTTGATATGTAGACTTCGGAGGGAAATCATTTTTAGAAATCTACTATTTTTTTAGTATTTCCTGTAAAAGTTTTTTAATTTTGAGACGTTGTCCTTATTGAACGTGGTCCAATTGATAGTCCCAACTGAAAATAATACTAGTATCTTATATATTAATTTTGAATTTAATGTAAATTTTTTTTTATGATACAAGTAAGTATGGGAAACGGTCTCTTTATTCCGGGCATATCCAATATGCCACTAAAGTAACCGTACTCGAGTTTGCTGAAATAATGTGTGATGTGTAACGTGATGTATTGCTTTCGGAAATTTTAATTCACCGGTTACAGGTGTTTTATCGATAAAAAAACAATGATCGGTCTATAATTTTGTTTTTTGCTGTTAGAATTCGAATACCCATGTCTGATGGAGGGCAACCGCTGGCCGAGTAGGATCCGCCGTCAGTGATCAGCGTGTGACGTCAAGAGAGTAAATTGCCGATTGTCTGGAACGGCGACGGCGAACTCGCCATCGGCATCGCGATCCAGCAACCGCTGGTGGTCACGAGGATCTATGGCGACTCCGCGATGTTCGGGCGAATTCGGCCGAGATCGACGCAACGGGACAATTCGGCGAAGATCAGTCCGACGTTTTGGGGTGACGTATGTGGCACTCTCGATGTGTTCCGTCGGGACTGACAGTGTGAGTCCGGTATCGTATACGAATCTTTCTCGGCGTTATTCGTCAGCAACGTGGTTGACCTCATTCACACGCTTTCGTTTCTCGTAACCGACTCTTTTCGTTCTGTCACAGTTGACGATTTCGACTGAAAAAATGATGTGTAGACGATGAATGGTTATTTCAAGAATGAACGTGCAGACTTCGGATGATCTTGTTGGATTTCACCCCTCTTCGATCAACGACGAAAGTTGCCGAGGAACGTTGAAACGACGGGAACCAGATCACGCGTTTCGGCTAGACGCGACCTCCCCGTAAGGTTCCAAGTTGACAACGATGTACTTGACGACGGCATCGTAGTCCAGCAACCCTTACGTGATATTCATCAATTGTCCCTGCATCAGGACATTCGCACCGTATAGGAAAAAAAAATTTGACAACGCAACGGTCGATCCGATATTTCCAGACATGGATCACAAAACCGTCGCTGTGTCTTGTTGGATTCGATGTGAGAATTTCGTTACTATTCGTCTGGACCTACAAAGGCGATTTTTGAGCTTAGTGGAGAATGGCAACTAGGTTACAGGCGATAAATTTTCCTCGATATTGGCTATTCGGTTAACCCTTACTTTTTCCACCGGCGACTCCGTAGTCCGCGTTATCGTAGACTTAGATACTGTGCAATTTCCGAGCCACATTTTATAGCAGTGTGTCCTCGTTTTATTGTTGAAGTTTTCAGGCTATATTGTGAAACATCGATTGCGTCCGAACGACGCACGTTTATATTGTACTCACCGCAACATCTCAACATATTCGCTCACGACCATTTCTTACCGCATACACATACCAAACACTTCGTCGTTATCATTCTGAGAGTTTCAGACTTCACGACGTTGAGGACGAGTTTCTTGAAGAAGTGCTGCACCTTTGCAGAAAACATTCGAATATCATTCACGCCAATAAACTAATACGATTGCATTCCTGTTATTGTGATACGTAAATGAATTCTTATTAAACATTTATAGTGTACGCGCCAGCAGTGGCGTATTTAGGATTTCGTCTAGGGGGGGGATATATATTAAAAAATATTTTATTGACCTAAAGAGCACTTCATAAAATCATACCTATTGTCTATTGTAAATAAGAATATCAAAAACTAAAAAAAATCAAGGGAGGGGATCTATCCCCAATATCCCCCCCCCTCGTAAATACGCCACTGTCTAAATGCATTACTGCGAAGCGTCACTTGGGTTGGATGTCTCGTACGACGCGCATGGCGTATTTTTCCCCATACATAAACAATAACTAGGTATCTAAAATCAAACACATTAAATAACTGATACCTGCTGCAGTATCGTATCCGCATTATTGCTACTTACGTATACGCGATATTACTTGAGGTTATATCGATAAAAATCAAAGAAAAGAAAAGAAATAAAAAAACCGCCGCCACTATATATAAAATAAAAAACTGTTTTATTAAAAAAAGATACGATGTGTATTGACATGGTCGCGTATGTTATATTGTACATCGGATCGAATATCGTAATCGTTTAAACCGGCCGCTATGTTATAATAAGTAACAATACGATAAGTGATTTTAAGTTACTAACTGCCAAACTAAAAGACTCGGACGGAACCTGTCATTACAATATAAGAAGGAAAAGCCACAACAGACGTTTACGGCCTCGACTACCTCAGGACATCCTCCTGACGGACACCGAAGTGTCCTTATCAGATAATGGAAACCAATACTAAATATAAATAAGAATAATTAATTATAATCATTACTATTACTGTAATTACCATTAGCATTAACAAAACATAAATGTTGTCATACTTTTATTAGCAATAGCCTTAGTTAGCTTTAATTCATATTGATATGGTTGTATAAAAAAAAAAAAAGTTGTAATAGCGCTCGATGTGTTGAAACATTTTAAAACTTCAATAAATAAATAAAAATTAAAGAAAAGTAACTGACTACATATTGAATGGCGTATACAAAACGAGGTATCACTGTACGTATTTGGAAGGATGGCGTGAGACTATTTTTTTTTAATCGCATCTTCCTCGGCACACTATTAAAACATCCAAAATATGTAGAGACACAGTTGAGAGAATCTTATACAATCGAACAATTTTACAAAAATTAATATGATTCATATACCGTAGCTGTGAACCCGAGATTGGCAGCCTACGCCTATTCACTTGACTGTATATTAGCACGCAATAATATCCAATGGCCAGGGCAGAGGACGCCTCGGCTGGACTAAGTACCTAACCGAGACGCCAATCGATCTAGCGCCGATCAAGATCGAGACCTCCGAAATCTCGTACCGTATTAGCACGACGATGCGCACCCACGGGCGCAGTTTGCCAGAGGACTTAACCATCCGTAAGAAACACAGCCCGTGAGAATCCAACCCAGACGAGCTAGGCTCGATCCATGTCTGTACGTCCACGGGGTGGTCCTCGTGACGAGGCTTTAGCGACACCCGTACTCCTATTCTTGCTAGCAAAAATGATAGGACATGCCTTGAACGATCTTCGCCTCCGCCACTCTATCGTCTTAAGGTAGTTTTTATCGACGTTAGACATCAGTTTCTCGCGTCATCGGAAGTGTGAAATCCGAGACTAAACTCTGAGTCTCTGGGGCCGTAACCCGAGTGAAAGACATGTAGATCTTTCACCCACCCAAGTCAGTACGGTGTATTTGGCTCAAGCACCTCCCAAGAGTTTCGACCGGACAAAATGAACACCTCATCCACTTGCCATGCACAGCATTATTAAGGCCACACACCCCTTAAAGGGATTTATCATTCAAGTCCATCTCCTCCTAGCCAAGAAATAGATTGTCCCGCGGACGACCCGTCCAGAAGGCTGGGACCGTACTCTAAGCCGCCCGCAAGGAGACCTAACATGTATAATGATGATAATATTTTATCTTTTTTTTAAAATAATAATGCAATACATACAAACAGCAATTCAATTTATTTAACAAAACAATATAAAAAAAAATATGATGATAAATCAATAATTAACAAATGAAATACAAAATACAAAAAATGAAAAAAGGAATAACAGCAACAATAACAACAGAATAAAAAACTATTGTGTTTGTTATTTAACAATAATTAATACAATTTTTTTTTTAAATTTATAAAGATTAATAGTGTGTAATATAACATTCAATTTAAATAATTAAATAACAAAATAACGTGTCACAAAAAATGATAGTAACAAGTTCGAAAAAATTTATGTAAATAAATAATTTTTAAAAAACGAAATTCAAAAAATAAAAAAAAACAATTATGAAAATGAAATTACAAAGTATACAACAAAAAACAACACAGATACAAATTTTAAAAGTAGTCAGACCTCGTTTAGCTGACGAACGAACTCGGATTCCAATTCCGACACTAAAACCAGTAAATCGTTATTCATTGCGTAGTTATCATTCGCTTTCTCGAACCTTTAAATTACAATAATAAAACACGTATTAATACTTATTCATTTTCTGCATGTTTGTATGAGACGGTGAAGTTACTATGCGTATACATTAAAACACGCATCCAAGATGGTCCCACTCACCCTAAGTACACCAACATTTTTGACAATGACTTCGTCTTAACGAAGTCGGTCAATATTTTACCGGCGTCCGCTATCATCCGCGAGCACGTTCCTTTGACGGCCGTTAAGATCATGTAAAAGCTAAACTCCATTTGGTCGGTATCCATCAATGCGTTCAACGCGGGCGTCATCAAATGTTTCACCTCCTGAGGAAAAACGACGTAAGTCCATATTAGATTAACATTTATATAAGAGAACCGGTAACTATGAAAGAACTAGTCTTTATAGACGATAATTAAGTCTTTTCTGGTGAACAGAATATAGTTCCTGAAAAATGTTTAAACTTATTAGACACTTTGAGGGTTTTTTGGGATTCAATTTTTAATATTTTTATTAAAAATTTGTTGATTCTAACATTATTTGACGTTTGTTCCAGTATAATGAAATAAAAAAAGAAACAACATCAATTATTCAGATATAAAACTGAGTTCAAATCATTTAGCAGAACAACAACTTTTTCATAATAAACATTATTTTATAGCTTTAGTGTTATATGCATGAAATTATTAAGCTCATTTTATTGACTTATAAATATTGACAATATACGAATTATCGACTTGTTTATGCGCATGTGGCTAATTATAAGGTTTAGCGGCCAACTCAAAGAGAGAAAAAGAGTGTCATATCTCCTTTTTAAGAGGAGTTGTTTATGTAAGTTAAGGTGAATTAATTTTTTAATCATTACACTGCTCTATTTCAATTGACACATGACATCATTATTTTAATTTATTGTAATTTTATTTGACACTTTTGTGATCGACCAGTTTTAAATATGATTAAAAAGAATTCCGAACTAACCAAATTGTAATTATAATAACGTGTAAAATAAAAAAAAGGATTGAAAATAATCGACATCAAGTCGTTGGATTCGTAACAAAATCAGTAACCAGTTTTGTATACATTGTTTTCACAACAATAGGTAAACATTAAGATTGACAAATAGGCAATAGAATTAATACTTTTAACGAAAACTGATTTTCATAATCAAAATAACCTAGAAAAATGTGTAACGAATTTTCGTTTAGGTTTTAAATCTAAATCACGGAACAAAATATACAATTATCGTCCAACGAATGAATCCGTAGAACACGTTCGAATTCAAAACGGATTATGGCGTATGTAATATGACACATATACTTACGTTCGCATTTTTTCCGTATGCGATTATGGAAAGTAAATCCCAGCAATCCACCAAAGCGCAATGCGCCATCATATTTAAAGCGTATTCTTTTTTTACGCTAAGAGATTTATTAGATCTTATTAAATCCGGGTTGACAGTTCGCATATTTTCTTTCACCGCTCTGTCCGGCTCTATATGCAAGTACATAATGATACGTATGCTTACGAATGACGTGTATGTTTTTAAACAATATACAAAAGCGTTATCTTTATTACA
This sequence comes from Schlechtendalia chinensis, assembly GCA_019022885.1. Classification (NCBI taxonomy): domain Eukaryota; kingdom Metazoa; phylum Arthropoda; class Insecta; order Hemiptera; family Aphididae; genus Schlechtendalia; species Schlechtendalia chinensis. The sequence goes on from CM032339.1 coordinate 72,565,916, forward strand.
TACAAGAAAATTTTTTTTTAATCTACTAGTAACTAGTAACCTAAATAAATTTGGAAAAAATAAAAATTAGGTGCCTAGAAATGTTCTGGTTAATATGTAATGTATGCTTTTTGACTCCTAACGTCTATTTTACTCAAACGTATGTGGTTACTTCTCACTTACAAATAGGTTTACTGTTTACTCCCGTAATAAAGGTTAATTAAAACCGAACCTAATTAAGATATCGATGTTCTGTAAATAGTTTTTGTTATTATATATTTATTTTTGTATTTGTCCCCATATTCTTGCCCATATATGGGCATAAACTTATTTTCCTATGTAAAAATAGCTGGTCTCGATCATATATAAGGGGAGTCAAAACACAAACAATTTGACAGTTCTCAATCTTCTCTCGTTGTGCTTCGACGCTGTTCCAAGACCCACCCAGGGCAGACTTGGTCAGTTTTCAGCACAACGAGGAACCATTTTATAACCGTTCACTAATAATAAATGTCATATAATTTTCGCGTACACAGTGTTTATTTCTTTCTCTTTGATATTTCGTGTAAATCTCGTTTCGCAGTAATCGTTGATATTACGTCTTTCCACACAAGGACTTGATCGTTCTCATCAGGCAGAATTATCTTGGAATATCTGTTAGTACTTACGTCCATTGCGCACGTAGGGAAAGCAAATAGTCGGATATTCTTCTGGTGAAGGTCGTCAGTGGGGAGTGTGATATCAACATAGCTGGGAAACTAGAAATTTGTTTAACTTCCCACGTCTTAATAGTAAATGTTCATTTCGTCCGGGTAGTAAATCCAAGTTTCTATCAGTCATTTATGGTCCTTCGGTCGTCTGGTAGTAATTTACTTGTTATCAGACATTTACATTTGAAGTATAATTAGCATTTATTTTAAATCTTACGTTAATTTCGTTCAAAAAGTTTACTTTTATTAAGATAGAATAAATTGGAAATTTATTTTTAACCCGGTCGGAAATCAAAACACGAGAAGTATAATTATCAAATTTTCGAATGCAAATACGACTATCAAAAGTTTAAAGTGTAGTTTTTAGAATCCATTTAATATATAAAAACTCGTGATTTCCGACGTAAAACATCAATTCGGGTCGTAGTTGAGTAATGTGGGTTTAAGGGTGCTAAACAATTTGCGAGTTCAATATAACATCGACTAAAAAAAAACAAGAAAATCGTACCTTCGTGTATCCAATGTCTCGCGTGCAGTATTTTCACGCTGTGTATTAAATCTCGCAAGTCGGAACACATGACTTTGTCTCTTTCGAAATCGTTTTCTAATATTAACAAATGTCCGACCATTTTTGCTAAACTGTAGGTCTGCACACGCGTACAAAAACAAAATGTCGAACACGATTAATGTCAAGTGTGTGTGTCGATCATTGTTTTATACAAGTACTTTTGACAGGCGCAGGCCGGCCGATTTTAAAATCGTGGCCAGACAATGGACTTGCGCGTTATTATCATTTCGCCCCAGATCCATCACGAATGACCACAAGTTCAATTCCGGCAACACCCCTCTGTTGTACAGCTCCGCGACAAATCTACACACGGGAACACGATCAGTTTCGAGTACGTCCGTATTCGCATTTGAAAAGAACAAGACTAAAGCATTTCGATCACGTACCAGATATTATGATATAGCGATGAAATTAAACATGTATACATATATCCGACTACGTGAGCTTATATCAAAGACTAAAACTTACACGGAATTAGCCAACAGGCGAGCGTTTTTTTCGGGCAATGATGTCTGCGGTGTCTAGAAAAGAAAAACGCGTTACATTAAAACACGGTATGTATTTTGATGAGGTTCACGCACGTGTAATGTGCATTCGATTGATACTCACTGTAGTATTCTCGCATTCCGACAGCATGTCGTTTGGCTGTCTGTACGAATAAAAGACGTCATAACACTTAGGCAATAACACCTGTAACACTGTTACGTCCAGAGTTTCCAATGTCCTGGTAAGACAATGATTGCCAATCATCATCACACATATTTCGGCATATTTGCCCCTCAAATTCGGTTGACTCAATGCCTACACAGATACACACGGAATCTCAATAATAAATTTAAAAACGCGATAATAAATTATATATCATTATCGTGCTTTTCGGTACATAAATACTCGAAAACAAGCGGTTAATCGAAAAATCAAGTTTTCATCATTTAAGTTTGTCCGTTTTTTAAGTACAAAAAATTTCATCGTAAAAAATACACATTTTGTAAAAAATAGAATGTCTTAATATTGTGTGATATCTAAACTGTGTTCAGGCTTAATACGATGTTTTTTTATTTTTTGTGTTTTCTAACAGTCGAATTTATAGTCTGTACGTAACGTTTTATATTTACTTTTTGGTGTATTAGTTCCATCACATCTTCTAACAGGGACTTTGTTTCAATCTTTATTGCGATTATTTTTCGTACAATCGTACTCACATTATTTTCGTTCATATTATTCAATATAGAGTTTGCCATCTTTAACGTTTTCTGTAATGCAATTAAATATATTCAATTTTTTTTAAACATTTTCTTCCCTCATGCAGAGAAAACATAAATGAGCTAGTTTTCTTTTTAAAAAATAAACAATTAAACATTGAATTCAACTCTAAAATCGTAAAAAAGAGAGATTAGCAATATTTTTAGACTTTTGATAGTCCGATTTTATTTATATCAAAATCTATTATAACATTGCAATATTGTCTATAAAATATAAAGTAGACGGTTTCACGAACTACAAGTTACCAAAATCAGTATGATCTATACAAATTCTATTATTTTAAATATATTTTAATGGTGTATTATTTGGGACACAGCCGTAAGAATTTCAATTTCGTAAAATGTTCTATAGTGAGAGAAATTACACATGTCAATTACTAATTAGAATTTCCTTAAAAAAATGTAAATTTTGGAAATGACTAAAAAATCGTTTTCAACCCCTTAAACGCGACGCTTACTTCCTTGTTCTTATCGCTTGTTCTGTATCGGTAGGCTGCCAACTCCATTCATCATGGATAAATGTTCAGTTTTCTGGAAATATGCGATTCCAGATTATAATATAAAAATACGCACAAAAAACAAAAATTACTAAATTTAGTTTTAATAGTTCACAAAAATCATATATGATAATATAAAACGAGAATATTTTATTGCAATACTTTTAAGTGTAGCAAAAAACCTCTATTCGTTTTAATGTTATAGCGTCGACTCTTATTTCCAATATAAGATCGTATCATCAAATTATTATCGTTTATTCATTAATGTTCAAACCACATGTTACAAAACATAATATAATCTATTATAATTTTATTTATTTTAAGCACAATTTGCCGGTGAATTTATTCGTCACAGTTACAAAGATAGGCAAAGGTTCGACCATCTGGAAAAACACGAACGACATTATCACATAAATAATACACATAAAAATAAAACATATTATATATAAATCTTATATTTTACAATATACAATATATATCACTATTGAATGGGGTGTTTTTAACACTTTTAACAGGAAAAACTCTGTTTTTATTCAATTTATTTTATGCTAAAAACTATCAAAAACAATTACGGAAGATCGCAAAAGAATTTAAATGCTTTTACGGATTATTTATTTTAACAAATTCATGTTATAATTTTTGTTCAAATGTCGTCGGTTTTTAGCGAAATATAGGATTAAGAATATTTCAATAATTTTTAGTATTTTAGGTTTTATAGTTAATAAAATGTACAATTTCATGAAAGGAGGCCTGAAAATTTAGTTTAAGGTTTGTCGTTTAATATTTTAATGTTAATGAAAATATTTCTTAAATAAATAGTCGGAAATGTTTTAATTTGTAATTCAAAAAAATAAAGACGAATTGTCAACATATTAATAGCATTTTGAAATAATTTTTATCAATATCAAGCTAAATTGAGCAAATTACAAATTTTAAAATTTTAAAAATGTAAATTTTAGAGCTAAAAACCTGAAATCTTATTACACGCTCTATCATGTTTTATTTGAAACGTTGTTGATGATTAAAAAAAAATTAATTTTCTAAGCGTTTAAATTTTAAATTTTGAGTGAAAATTAAAAATTGTTTATTTTTAAATTCATAACTAATACCATTTGTGTATTAAGTAGCTGATAACTGAGCACAAGATTAACGGATGTTTTTCCTGTATGAATTTCAAAATTAATATTTATATTCGATTTATTCGAAAAATATTATAAGCGTTGAAAATTATATTAAAATGCCTATTTTAAGTCATATCCATTTTGGTAACTTAGTAACATCGCTCTGAATTGTTTTCCGAATACAATGATTCTATTCAAATGAAAAAAAATAATACAACTGTAAAATCTGTGTTTATGGGGTTCACTTAAACGGACATACATAGCATCTGTGGCATGCCGTTTTTTAATTTTTTATTATAATTCGTATTAATCATGTTTCACGGACTAAATCGTACTATAAGATAAATTAAATGTCAAATAACATTTGTAATCTCATGCTTACTTCCTTTTCCTTGGCCAGTGTATTCTGTATGATAACATGGCGAATATCACTCATCACCGTCACGATGAGGGTATCTCCTCTCTAGAAAATGCCCGTCGAATCGTATTTAAAAATGCATTTGAAAAACGAAAATTGCCGGGTAAAAATGTCGAGTTCATTTCATTAAAATATCTTAATACTTCCATATATACTATTATATAATATAATATTATTCATTTTTAATGTCTTAAATATATTTCAGTCGACAACGTGTTCAGTTATTTCCAATAATATGAACGAGCGTTGGGGGGACATACGTACTCGTACGTATCAACAACATTTTATGTTGTACACAGGTTTAATTTTCATTGTGCGAAAAATTCAATAACGTTATTTGAAGGGCTCCGTGCAACAACGAGACAAGTCCACTTTTTTTCAAAAGTCACTTTTTGATGTTATCATATACAGTTTTTTTTTTTACATTTGTGTGCAACAACGAGACGTGTCCAATGATTATTTACGGAGTTATTGAATAAATGGACTTGTCTGGTTTAAGATATTATGAGCAAGAACCAGATAAGTCCGGACTTGTCTGGTTTTTGCGCAGAACTGTTGGCTATACTGTAAATAATAAATAGTTAGCATTGATAATAGTCATATTATTTTATTGTTTTCCACATTATCATTTATATTATTATCATTATGTTGATATTTTGAATTTCGATTCTATTTATAGCTGTAAATAATAAGACTGATAATAAATATTAATATTAATGTATTATTTTTACTTTTATTTAGTTGTTATAACGGGCATAGTGTTATTTAGTTTTATTATTTTTCAAAATGAACTGTGGTAGTATAGAAAAACAACTTGAATATGATGAATATAACTCTGACTCATCATTTGAATTGAATTTTGATGATGACATTCTGGATCCTGATTATACAATTTTTGAAAATGACGATCTCGGTGGCATACTGGCTTTTGATTCTGATCCAGATGATAATTTTGAACCACTTTCAGTTTGAACAACACCCTCAGTATTAATTAATATTATATCAGAATCCAGTGAAGATGAAGAACCTACATCTATTCGTATTGGTAAGAAAAGAATACATAATAAATCAAATTGGAAACGTAATATTACAAAAAAGTGTAGATCTGAAGTTATTGGACAAAATTCTTTGCGTGACAAAATTCTTCGTCCTAGAACTACAGGACCTGACTGTCACTGTAAACAAGAATGTTTTACTAATGTATCAGATGACCAAAAAATAAATTTACTTGTAACTGTAATGATATGCACAAATATCATCGTTATTACAACCAAACTCTTTCATTGTATTAGTTCTTTAAATTATATAATCATAATCAGCTATTTGATATTTTTTTTAAATAAAATACACTAATGTTTGATCTTCTCGGAACACATCACGAAACTATCTTATATTTTTTTATATAAACAAAAACATACTGAAGTTTGCTCCTTTTGAAATAATGAACAAATTTCCAAGTAAAAAAAAAACAATGAAATTATTGAATAAATATCGAATAACTCTTATACGGACTATTCGAACTAAAACAAAATGATAAACATATAACAATGAGAGACAGTGTTCATTGGAATTATAAAAAACATAAACTTGACACACAGACGCAAAGCGCTGCACGTGGCACGAACAGAACAGAATAGGCGCGTGAACAAATCAAAGACAAACCATTGTAACGCCGGATATAAGAGCTGCTACAAAATTAAACGGCCAGAAAATTCAACAATGATTTGGTCGCTCGTTGATCGGTCAGAATACCAACGGAGTCTTACGTAGCAGAAAAACATCACAAAAAATACAAAAACTACACCATAGACCTTTCCATGAACACGTCTCCTCGCCAGTGTGCACACACTCATGTGACGAGCCAGTAATCCGCTTTAAGTATGTGTTCCGTGAGACAAACTTAGTCTTTGCGGAATAATTTGATTGAGTTTTGGTTCGTTTATTCTCGTCGGTGAATTCGCTCTGGAAGCAGAGTCACCGATCCAACCTTTGCCTTTTACGTTTTTCTTTTTCCTTTTTTTTTCACATACTTAATTTCATTACCCGACTGTTCGTCTCTACAGATACCAAGTAGACTTCGCACGAGCAAAAGGTAAGAAGTTTTAACATTTATTAATTTAATTCAGTGTATTGTCTAACATTTTTAGCTCACTATTTTTACAGTGATTCCCATAAAAATAATTATATTAATTAAGCCTAAACGATTCTCGAGCTCACACCCCGCGACTCACTTCGTGCTCTTTTAAATAACCATTTCACATTATTTTATTCTTCTTGTATTATCACAAAAGTCCAATATTATTTAAATTAATTTTTCTTACCTTTTTTGATTTATTACATAACATTTAATAATATAAGTGATAAGAACAAACAAGATACATATTTGGGTGGATTAATTAGGGTCAACCCTGTTATTCGTCAAAGGAAAAGAGATGGTAGTCGATCAAGTAAAACGTGTTCTGTAAAATATGAGATAAAAAGTGGTTTAGATATTATCCCAGTTTGCAAAAAGGCGTTTTGTTCTCTTTTTGGAGTTGGGAAATCTAGAATAGAAAGAATTATAAAAAATTTGAAGAATTATGTTCCCAGCCCAGAGGATAAACGTGGTAAGCATCACAATCGACCTAATAAAATACCTAACAATATATGTTTCCAATTAGATAATTAATAATTATTATTAGATAATTAATCCATAACATGCTTACGAGCGAAAACCAGGTAAGTCCATATGTTTTATATTTCAATACTAATTTTATCAAATTTCATTTGTTTACTTAATTGATTAGTATTATAATTATTTATAAAACTGTCAATAAAGCATTTTTACTATTATTTATAAGAAATAAGTAAATTAGTTTATGGTATAATACAAAACAGATGGAACCAGCTCAATTTTTAGCCTATTTTATTTCGTTTTTTATAATAAAAATAATTGAATAATCGTCGTGGCAAGTGTGGATGGATCAAAGAATCTTCGTCAGATAACATGATTAGATCGACTGTTCAAAAGCAAAAAACTTAAATACATTTAGGACAAAATGGACGCTAATTCGTAATGATAGTATCAAGAATTTACGAAAAACTCATTAAATCAGCATATTAGAAACATAACAATAATTCACACAACAGCACATAAGCATGATGCAGTTCACTCCGGTTCAAGAAAGACCATCGTGGTTCCGTAAAATAGCTTTACTAGGCTTTAGAATGTCGTGTTTATCTCAATATCCAATCACTTTGACGTCTTTTCAAAACTAATTGATTTTCATCGTATACCGTGTGCATTAAATACAAATTTCTCTTTTTACTTGCTAATTTTTTTTTTAATAAACAGTTCACCTTTTACATCAATTGTTAATAATTTAATATCAATAGCGATTTTGAAAAGAGTGTCAAATAACGTACCAACTAAATACGATTTTCTACTAGGCTTTGAACTTAAATTTCGAAACTTTTTACTATGTATACAAAAAAGGATTTGCAAATAAAAAACATTATCCTAATAAAGATAACACATATTTTACTACAATCATAATCTAAAAATTCCAAATACAATTTATATTATATTCCAGATTCATGGTGTTAGGTCAGGTTAGGTTTAAATCCATTAAAAAAAAAATAGTTATTTTATTAGATACATACGATTCTTTTGATATTTAGAAAATGTTTTTCTGAATCTTATGATACATCTTGTTGTGTATGTTAACCATTAACGGTTATAACCGGCTAGCAATAAAGGCGAACTGAATAGAAAAAGGTCCCTAAAAGTATACATTATCATAAACAAAAAGTTTGGATACTATAATTTCAGTTACCTTATAGACCAACAATTTAATTTTAGCACACTCTATTAATATTTACCTAGTTGTTTGCGACATTTAATGAAGAAAATAGTATCTAAAACTGGTTCACGTAGTTGATTAATTCGGTTAGATTTCTCAAAAACGTTTTATATAAGCATACAACCCGTATATTTAAACATAATAAATATTATTTTGTAACTTATTGAACGTTCAGCATTTGGTGATTGAATGAAAGACATTTTAATACTATTGTTAGTATTATAATTATTATTACTACTTCAGTTAATTGAATATGTGTGAATAATGTAAACCAAACAAATACAAATTTGTATTAAATAATAATGTAATTAATGATTTTTTTTTTTTTAGTCGAGTTATTATTTTAAACAGACAATAGATACATATACAACTTAATCAAATCTTACCTGATGAATCGTGTTCAGATCATTTTTTTATGTTGATACTCAATATGAGGAGCAGTGAATGTCAAACGGTTTTAGGGGGGTGATGAAGGGATATATCTCCCCATGGCCATTTTGTTATTATGTATTAGCTTTAACTGTATGCTGTTTATTACGTATTTATTAATAACAATAAGAAATTATATTATTAAATAAAAAAATGCCTGTGTTTGCCTCTGCCATAGATCAATTATTGGATAAATTGGCAAAAAATAAAATAATAATAGGTTTAATAATTTGATAATAATAAAATTATTTAATATAGAGAACATATATCCTTAAATTATAACTTGTTTTCAATGATCAAAGTTAATGTTGAAAAATCAGCGTTATCCCCCCCACCATAATGACTAAATTATTTGACCTCTACTTACGAGGAAGATATAAAATAGATTAATTAAAAGCAAGTATACAGTGTACAGTATCCCGATATATTCATCTTAACATATAAATTTAGGGTCCATACGGCTCTTACGAAAAGACATAGTAAATTTATCTCGTGATCCTGTCAACTAATTTATTTAAACGATCCCGAAGCACACAAACTGATTCCTAGTCACGAATAAAAAATTCGACCGAGAAGCAGACAATATTTAAAATGGTTAATATATATGTAATTTCATTGTATTAGAATATTGACTCGTACTGAAAAGATTGTAAACAAAAATAATTATTGTTCAAATAATTTGTATGTGTTATTTATCGAAAACCAGTGTAAAAAAATTGCACTAATCGATTAAAACGAAAATAAAATATTCAAGAAAACAATATTCAGCATAACACAAATTTTATTTAAAAACAATTAAAGATAACAATATTAATATTCTAACTATATTAATCGAAATAATATTTCAAATCAGGAAGAGGTTTTAAACAATTCACTAAACATTTTAATTTTATAAACCAATATCGATCATAACATGGTAAATTTTATACGTATTCTCAATTATAAATAAGTTCACAATTATTTTTATTGAATATAATGCTGTTAGATTTTTGTCGTAAAATTGTTTTGATTTGGTTTAAGAATGGTATAACAATAATTGTTTGTACAATACAAAAATCGTATAAAAAAGAACATTGTTATTCCACAGAATACAAACAAGAAAAGTAATTAGACATTTTTCCGTCAAGTAGTTGAACGGAGATATTTATGGTGTATAATATCGGTGAATTTAAAGTTAAACTTGACGACATTTATTTAATTTTAAGTAAATAAGCCAATTGAAATTGTATATCGAGTCGTGAATGATATTTGGAAGAATGTTAATAATTAATGACGATGAATAACAATTTTTTGGAAATAAAATTGTACACATCATAGGACAACAACATGCGTCGTACCAAATCGATTAATCGTCAAGAACGTAATACGTAAATGATCCATGCGAATTATATTTGTCGAGTCGTATAGTACTTGTTGGTACTTCGTTAAGCTTCGTTGCGATTTCAGTAGATTTTTATTGATGCCGCGATGTTCGGAATTTAACAGGTAAACGTCTATTGTTCTTCCCGAATGTCTACAAACCCATTTCTCTAAAGAAACGAAATCAGTTAATTACAATATGAATGCGTATAAATATTCGATCAATCATTACATCAATTGATTTTCAATGATGATTATTTTATCATACGTCATTATGTTTGGTATTGGCTTTCTATGGACAAATCTAAAACGAACATTAAAGGTTTTTTAATCTGTGTTTGATACACATCTTGTATAGTACAGTGGTCGTTAAAAAACATCGAATACATGTTTTCCACAGATAATTGATTCTCGGACACTACTACTATAAATACAATATTTTCTCTAAGGCGTGAATGAGGGGGTGGGGGTGTTACTAGTAATTTATTATTGGAATATAAAATTAAAGGATATGATATACAAGTTCAAGTGTCTTTTGATATAAATATTATAGCAAAAAAATTTAGATTCGTTTTTTTCATTTCACAATACAATATGTAATCATTTTTATTAAAATCACGCATAATACCAAATCGTGAACTGTCACCCAAGTCGTGTGCTCATATCGCCTACCACTTGGGCCGGGCCTGACAATGTTTAACAACAATATCCGAACACTTTACAATAAACCACTATACTCATGCACACTCTTACGCATTGATAGAGTTAGTTAATATGTTTTAATTACAAGTTTTCGTGTTCGTGAAAAACTCTGAATATGGACATTTTGTGAGAGCACGGTCCTCTATTATTTCCGATTGAAGTCTGTAATGTTCCAATTCATTTCCATTCGACATGAAAAGCACGCGAATTAAGCATACATATATTTTTTTTTAAAAAGGCAATTAAAAAAATTATTACCGATAACGCACGATCCCTTTTTAAAAATTTTTTCGGGGTTTCATATCCATCTTCAACGCACTCGGATAGTCGTCTTTTGCGGTTCGCAGTAACGGAGGTGGCCTCTTCGCCACCGGCGGGGACCTGCTCAGCGTCCCCGCAGACAGTATCGTTACCAGCCCCGTGGCTGGCGGTAGAAGCCTGTCCCGACGCTCCTACGCTTTTGACGCTTGCCGGTGATGACGACACCCGGGGCGAGCGCCGTCCCCCGACCGCCGGCTCTGGAGTATCCGAAGCTCCTGTAGCAGTAACATCGTTTCTGTTTTCTGTTGTACTATTCATTGTTTGTGTTTTGGGTTGGCTGGGCCGTCTTGGCAGGGATCAGCCTAATCCCCGTCGCAGGTTTTCCATTCAGGTCGTCCGTGATCATCCGGGACACCGGGGGTTGATCACTCCCCCCGGCGGTGCACTTGTCCGCGACCGCTTATTCGTCCGATACCGGCGTGAGTGGCGGTATGGCTTATATCACGGCTACCCTGCATATCTGCAGGGCGTTCCCCTATCCGCAACCCGGGGACGCGCCCGATGGCATGTGCGTGCACACGGGAAGTTGGAAGCTAGCTAGCCACCGTCTTAAACCTGTCGCCAGAGTTCCTCTACTGCGTATGATTTGCCGACGAACGTAACGGAAACGTAGTAATATCCATTTCTCCTTAAAAAAAAAAGAAGTTTTTAAAATTGAAAACAATACAAAAAAATTATTTTCAATGAAAATGGGAAACAAGTAGATTATAATTAATAATGATGAATTTTTATTGTAACACGAGTATATTAATAAAATAAACACTAAAAACACTAAATAACATTATTGAATTTCGCATTAAATTAAATTTAATCACACATAACAATGTTAAATCGACTTTTATTAATTTTGAAATTCGTGAAGGAGAATAGTATATCAAAAATAGTAAAGTTGGTTTTATTAAGAGCTGAAAAAAAATTTAAAAAAAATTAATTAAAGTAAACCAAACGCGTAATAAAACAACTTTTGACCGACCATTTTATAATATTTTTTACATCTATCAATAACATTAAAAAATACGACTGTTAACAAATTAATGATATAAAAAACATATTATAGAAGTTGTATTAAATTTTCGATAAAAAAATTAAAATAATAATATATAAGTAAAAATAAAAATATTAGATGTGTGTTAAATAACTTACAGTATAGAATTTAGTCGAATCATTTTAACAGAGCAACGAGATTTTCGTTATCAACTATTATGTCGACTGTTGACTGATTCCACTAGATTTTACAAAAACGTTATTAGCATACTATATAAACATAAAATATATTTTATTAAATTTGTTATTTAACGTTCGGCGTTCGTTGATTGAATGAAAGGAATACAATTCAATATTTGTACATTTGAACGGTTGTCATGTTAAAATTCGTGTTTGTTGATATCTTAAAAGTAGCCAGTAATTTTCAATATTCAGCGTCGCGTAACTAAGTACACCATTACATCTAGTGAACAAGAATGTTATATTTCATTTTCAAATTTATGGGTTCTTGAAATTATTGTGGAGCTGTTAATGTCTAAATGTCAGAATAAAAATGTATGTCATGTATAATATTAAAATAAATTTCACTATTTATATAACTATTATTATAACTATGACATCCGCTAAGCCTAGTTATGATGGGTCCCCCGAGGTCCACATTCACAATCTTAACCTAACGGACAGTGCTCTTGTATTATACGATTTGACGACCTATCACTAAAGTAATGGAGCCGCTGAGGTCGTGGATTTCGTTCGAGTTAGATATTGTACAGATATATTATAATTGTATTTAAATTTTTTATAATAATTTGAATGTGAAAAATATAATACAACGTTCTATTATATAACAAAGCTAGAAATTTATTAAATTAAAAGAATATTTAGAAGTAATTATTAATATTATATAATTATACGAATTTTATACCCTGTATTATTATTTAGTATTGTTTAGTATTGTTAAGTATTGTTATTTAAATTAAAATACGACTATAGCTAAGATTATTCAATAAATAACACCTAAAATTGCTGACTTTTATTTTAAACGAAAATTTAAACGCTTATAATATGATTATGGTTTTAAGGATTTTTATGAATTTTGAAATTTACAATAGAAAAAAAGTATAATTATACCAATTAATTTAATTTAACTTAAATTTTAAATAGTAGGATTGAATATTGTGACATATTTTCAACAAAAGTAAGCATAACTAATGTTTATTACATTTTCAATAGTACGGCATATAATTAAAAAAATTGGAATTTAACAATTTTAATTCCTTTAATTTTAACAAAAAACATTTAAAAAACAAAGTCTATGGATCTTTAATTTTTTTCAGATTTTTTTATATCAATATTATTATTTTATATTATATATTATATATTTTTATTAATATTATTATTATTATTATTATTATTATTATTATTATATAATTAGATACATTGGATATAATTTTTATCCAATTTTTCAAATATATATATTTAAACCATTTGCAGTATTACATATAAATTTTTTTTTACAAAACCTACATAAAAAATTTGATCGACACGTCCCTTTTTTACGTACCTAGTAAATTGTGATATCTGATTTTGAAAATAATCTCCAAGATTATCTCACATTGTTGATTAATTCAGTTAAATTTCTCATAAACATTATTGATGAGCCTACTTACGGTGTATAAATTGAATATAATTTATTAAGTAACTTATTCAACGTTCAGCGTCTGGTGATTGAATGGAAGAAATTAATTACTGTTTTTATTAAACTTATTATTATTTGTATAATTAAAACTGTTGTCATGGAAAATGCGTATTTGTTTATATATTTGTTTCTACGTGTAGCCAGCAAGAAAGTTTTAGTGTAAATAAATAATATTCATCACTCAGTATGACGAAATTAATTATATTATTTTATAATGTATACAAGACATTTATATTTATTTTTCAAGGTTTAGTTTTTAAGTTTGAATAATTAATTAGACATTATATATTTAAAACTAATTGATGAAATAAACCCAATTATTATTTTAAATATTTTTGTTACCATTACCGTTAATTATTATTTGATATTGGATTATTAATTTCATCAGACCAAAAACATATATACGACTAAATCTAGACTTACCTGATTAACTAATATTTAAATATATAATTCAGCTTGTTCCTCGGCCATTTATAAGATAGACCTCATGACAAATCAATAACAAGTTTGCTGAGTGAAACCGCCCGATAAATTCATGCCTCCATATGAGTTTTAAGTCCACGTGTGTGACAAAAGAATGCGTCAAATCACTATCATGATCTTGTCGAGCAACGTATTGAAACGATTACCGAACCATGCATTCCGATTCCAAGTCATAAATAAAAAACATTTTTGCGGCTGAACCGCAATCAGTATTCAAAATTATTAAGTCAATTTTTTGTGTTGAACGTTTACTCACACTGTACAGATGTATGTGTAAATTGTAAGTAAAATAAATGTAATAGTAAATAAAATAAAATCTTATGATAAGTCTTATAATATAAAATAAATTTTAAAACCTGTTGAAGATTGAAGTATACTATGGAATAAACAAATTATAGATAGTTTATATAATATATAAATATAAATATATATATTTTTTTATCAAAACATTAAAAAAATATATATCTAGACTTTTTGGTGTACGTTTGAGTGTAATATTAATTTTTTCAATTATTGAACTAATAGTTTGCACACATAATTTAACACAATAAATGATTCATTTCGATATGTTTAGTGTATTGAATTTTTTTTGGTTTTAATTAAAATATATTTTGAGAAAATGAAAAAAATTTTCAATCAAAAAGTGAAAATCAACTTTGACATCAAAGTATTATTAAGTATTATAAAATAATCATTGTAAAATGAATCCAAAAAGAAAACAACTCATTGTAAAAAAATGAACTGTTAATAAAATTTGTTTTTAAGACTTGAATATAACAAAAAAAATGTAAGCAGATAACTTCTCAAGAATTCTTAGAATGTAATATTTTATAAAATTTAAAAAGTGCATTAAAATAAAAATTATTAATATGTGATTTTATACTCCAACTAAAACTATATATAATAAATTAAATAAATAAGAAATAAAAAGAGATTATTTTTAGTGTTCTTTCATTTAGTTCCTTTAAGTTTTTATTTATTCCTAGAAAATGTTAAATATGAGACAAAAATTAAATCCGAAAGATGTGTTCTAGGATATTACAACTTAATATCTAATATCTAAGTCATACTTATCATATTAGTGTGCAGACTGTGTAATTCAGGATTGCTGTAGATAAAACAATTTTCTTTTTCTTCAAATACTTCATAATTGTCGTCCAATGTGAAATAATGCTTTTAAAATCAATTAAATTATAAAAATAATATCGTCAAAATATTAGCAGATAATTATTCCTGAGTGATCAGATATAACTATCAAAAATGTCAAAACATTTTTACTAAAGATAAATGCATTTATATATTTATATCATTAAAAAAATTGATTAAATTCTATTAAATTTAATTAAAAATTAAATTAATAAAAAATTAAATATAATAGTAATTTAATTAAATTAATACTGAAGATATATTAATATCATTCTGATTTTGAAAAAAATTCTTTTAGATAATCGATTCTGGGCAGTATTAGGCACTAGGAGGTTATACAAATAAATGAAAATGACTTAATATTCAGTCATACCTTGAATATTTTTTATTATAATACGAATATATAAGATTTATAATGAAATAAATTTGAAATTATTGAATTTTGTAATAAATAAAAATTTACTCGCTTATAATATTTTTTATTTATTTATTTTAAAAAATAAATTTTTTTATTTATTTATTAATTTGATTTAATCAATTTTCATTAATTTTGAAAGTTATATAGAAAAATATTATGTGAATTAATAATAATTATACTATCACATTTAAATTTTGTATTGGGTTTACTTTGAATTAATAAATTAACAGAACAACAGAGACTGTTAAGAATTACAAAAAATGAAAATTAGTATTACTTATAATAATTGAATTTAAACGTTTTGAAAGGCGAATTGTGATTACCACTTTGTAAATATTATTAACATTTATCATGAAAAATAAACTTACAGGACCGTGGCACTAATGTTTAAAAAATATATTATGTAATCTTAGGTTTACAATAAAAATTTAATTAAAAAATTCCGAATATCGTTTTTGTACTTCTTTCAGTGCTGTTAAAATAGTATATAATAATATTATTTTTAGTATCATATGAAATAATAATTAAATGTTAACAAAAATGATTAAAACCATTCAATAAACAATTGTCGTTCAAACAACTTACCAATAAATATGTATAAAGTTTTTAGTTATTTGTGATACTTGGTAAGCAGGAATTTTGTTTAAAGTTGTTTCCCATTGTTGTTGAGTAATTTCGCTAGATTTTTCAAAAACTTTATAAAATAAAAATACAATATTATTTGTAGTAAATATTTTTTTTTTTAAATTGTAAATTATTAAATAGTCATCGTTGTTTGATTGTTTGAATGAATGCAATTTAATAATATGCATGTATATTATTACGGTTGTTACGTAAAAATGCGTATCTATTGGTTTCTTATGTTTAGCTAGCAATATCAGTTTTGAGTAAATAATTATTATTCACAGTTCAATATCGCGTAACATAGTATACTAAACATAAATATAGAGTGGTTAGTGAACATATATGCATGTATTCAATTTTATATTTTAAGTTAAAACAATTTATCATAGATAAATATTGAAATTAAAATTATTAATATTATTATTATTATTATTATTATTATTATTATTATTATTAATTTAGGAAACATTAAACCAGTTGATAAACAACAATGGCAGTTCATGTTATAATAATATTTACGTACTGTATTTTAATAAAAATTTAACGTATGTAAAGATGTGTTCAGTTTTTTGAACCTTAACCGTTTTGCACACTGGCATACATATATAAAATAAATAAGTAGTTTGTATAGCATATATACTTTTTAAATTTAATTTTCTATACTAGAGTTTAGATATATATAAATATATATTTTGTTAAAATTATGGTTTCTTAAAACCTAACTAGTTAATCTACAAATCAATAAATAATAATAACGCGTAAGTATAAAATTCAATTATCTGAAAGAGAATATTATATTCGTGTTAAATTTTATTGTTTTTGGGTTATTAATAAAAAAATTAATCGTAATGTCGTGAATTCAAATGTTCGAATACGTATTTTTAATTTCATCAATTATTTCGCTATGAAATGAGACACTGTTGTGTTCGGTTCAATCTCTAACAAATGATTTACATCTATTGAACTATACGTCTGTGTATAAATGTTTGAAAGACATTTTAAAATATCATTGTTTCGCAAAACATTCGATCGTTTTATATACATATTTTAAAAATCTTATTTCCCATTGTTTTAAATAACATGCAAATTAAATGAGGCCTGCTGATTTCGTCGTCAAGAGCTATGTACGTAATAAAAGACTAGACGACTACATCAATATTTTTCAACACGTGCTAAAATCCAAATTTGGTTTTGTGTAACCCTGTAGTAGATACGTGTCGAAATTAACTCGACAATTTATTGAAAAATTTTAAGAAAAATTAACCGAAAAAATCAAATAATACACTTCGAGTA
The DNA here is from genome assembly GCA_019022885.1 of Schlechtendalia chinensis. Classification (NCBI taxonomy): domain Eukaryota; kingdom Metazoa; phylum Arthropoda; class Insecta; order Hemiptera; family Aphididae; genus Schlechtendalia; species Schlechtendalia chinensis. The sequence goes on from CM032339.1 coordinate 72,583,771, forward strand.
ATATGCCGTATCTAAATGAGAATTTTAGCAACAATTAGAAAGGACATACAAAATAGTGTTAAAAAACACGAAGTATTGCCATTTATATTTCACACTTTCGATATTTATTTTTACAAGTATAAAAATGGGTATAAATGTACTTGTTCCGATTCTTTTCCGGTAGCCTTTAATACACTACATAGACATTCGAGTAAACTTTCCGATCGCTGACTGTTTAAACATGTGATACAATATTCCATAATACTGGTCTTCAGTATATGTTGATTTTGTTATTTAAAAATAAATATTTAAATCTTAAAGACATACTTCTTCCTCGGCCTCGACCATAATGATTCTCGGTTGTTCTGAAAAACGTTCCAAAAACCACGGGTAATTATACATATATATATATATATGTATATTATTACATTTATCAAAATTATTATATATATATATAAATTAGAACCTTCCTCCTGCACGACGCTATTTATGTGTTCCTCTTCCTTTTTGGAAGAATTCACCGCTACAGGCAATTGTTCTTTTTTGCTACCGACATCGATCGTCGTGGCCGGTATGTTCTGGTTTATCTATTTTTATAAATTATAAATGGTATATTTATATATACAAGTTACAAATGAACCATTTCAATCGATAAATTATATATATATATATATAGACTAATTTGTTTTTCTTTTATCTAGAAATATTAATTGACAAATTAATATTGAAAACCTCCGTGTAAAATCCTACGTTCTGATTTGAATTCTGTATTTTTTTTCATCTATAAAATACATTAATTGTACATTTTGTGAAATGAAAACAAACGTTGATTTATTATTTTCAACATTTTTTACATGTTTAAAAACTATAAATTAATTCATTATATGAAACTTTGGAAACTCAACATTCTCCTACCGCTTATTTCCTGTTGATATTTTTGAATCGTACTCGATTATCATTTACAATTTACAATGACATGCATATATACATAATATTATATACATTATATAAACAAGACTGAACATGAAAGAATTTAAATTTAAAATTGAGTAAGATTAGTAATGGTCAAGGGATATTTCGTTAATTGATAAACGTGAAATCTCTCGTTTTTTACGCTTACCTTTCAATACTAATGAGAAAATTTTAACGTTTATCTAAGTTGAGTTATAAGTAAAATATGAATATAAACGCGTGTTGTGAAAGATCGTTAAAATGTTTACTTTGTTTTTGTTCGAAACCGCGCGTAGATAAATTGATTTATGCGCTTGCCACGTTTGCGTTTTAATATCATTAAATGTACCATCAAATTGTCCGTAATGACGGTCATCACACCGTCGGGTACGTTCTTTGCCGTACGTTTTGTCACTGTCGTTCTACGACGAAGACCAAAACAAGACAATAGATTATTCTTCTTTATCGAATTCCACATCGCTTTGCTGCAACGCTTGACACTCAAGAAAATTTTCATAATGACTTTTGTTCAAAATAGAAATATAAACGAAAAATCTATATTATATTTAACGTCAACAAAATAATTGCGTTAAAATTCGAACGCATAATAATCAAGAATTTATACATAGCAACATAAACTGCGATTTATTGAAATACTGCGTTTCTACGTTACATATTTTTCCCGTAGCGACCATTATTAAACAATATCTCATGTGTTTAGACCGGTGTTCATAAATGTCGTGTAAATAAATCGGGATTTGTTCCTCGAAACCCATGCCGCGACTACCGGTCGAGATTGTGTATATTAAACTCACGGGTCCTTACCGTGAGACTAGGTAAAAAAGATTTGGAGAGTAATACTAAACTTTTAAAACAAGCGAAATAAATCAGACTAGTGATTTGTATAACACGCATGCCGAAGTTCTAAAACATTTACCCTTTCAGACTTTTAGAAATCCTCGCGATAAACCTTTACTATCCGAATTTTAGTTACTTTTCTATATAATGAAGGGACTTAGGTATTTAAACTGGTATTTTTTTACCGTGGTGCTTAAATATCCGTACACATATATATATATATATATATATATATGACGTACATCCTTGTCGCCGAAATAATAATAATATGACCCGTACGGGAAGGAGACCGACGTATAATATAAATGCTGTTTAGATTTGTACCGTAGTGTATTTAAAAACCATTTCTAAAAATCTATGGGGCTAGTGGAATTTTGGAAACGTTTCGCTAAATCGTATTGTGTAATAAAACTAGTTGGTGATTTTACGTTCACTTGTATGTTCGGCCTATCCAGAACGGAGGATAAGCATTCAGGACGGTCCATATCGGGCGTAACAAACTCTACTTAACAATATAATCGTTATAATACGTATATATTGCGTATATGTCGTCGGCGAACCGTTCACGACACGCCATATTGTCAACACAACTCAAGTTTGGAAGGTTAGTCGACGTGTACGTTTAACGGGATGTGACACGCTCGAGTAATTGTCGGCCGAATAAAAGAGTCGAGGTGTTATACACGTGAGTCTATTCGTTGCATCTACACAGGCAACTACATCTATACATTGAATAATTTGTACAGTATTCCATGCATAAAATATATTCCATAAATAGATGTTTATATTGTTTTAATGGTATTCTGAATAATTCAAATTTTTTATGAATAATAAATATTTTTAATAAAAATTAGTGATCATCTAGTTTAAATTAGCGTCTTATCCACCTGTGTACTCCCTTAATATCGAACTTGCAAAAGTCCTACCCAATCTAAATGCATAGAACATGTAAATTATTGATGCTATTTAAGGGAGATATCGAAATACTCGATACGCTCCGATTTCCACTATTGAGTTGTCCACGTGCGTGGAGTACGTGCCTTTATAATTTTGTTTATGTCGGAATTTAATAGTATACGTCATATGCCATTTCAAAGGGATTAATTTCTGCGATGTATGGTAGTTTTAATACGCGGCGTTTTACTTACTTTTTCCCCGGTAAAAATTAAAAAAGTTAAATACCCGCCATTACCGCAGTTTCTGAAAATTGTGGAAACCACAGGTTAATCCACAGAGGTTTTAATATGTTCACGAGAGGCAAATGATTTAAAGTGTTTTGATTAAAATCGTTATTAGAAATAAACTGTGTAATGTTTTTCCTGATTTGTTGGTGTGTTAAAATACAATGCGATACTCTAAATGGAGAATGATCGTTTAAAGATCAGACAATTGCGCCTCTGATATTTCCGAAGAAAACAATTGGTGATGGATGAGGAGGAGATGTAGAGTTGGTGGTCCATGATGTGCTTGACACTGGTACGCTTGGTGGACAAGTAAAAATGAGATTTGCCCCTTAATAATTTTGTGATTTCTGCGCGGTCGTTAAAAGAGCACATTATTAAATACAGAAAATGTTCGGTTGTTCCATCAGAAAACCTATCAAATTGTTCGTGAACATTAATTTATTTAAACACTGCAAACGTCTTCGATATTTAATGAACGTAAGGCCAAAATGATTTTTTTTTTAAATCACATTAAAAATTACAATTATAAAAACGTTTTATTTAAATAAATCGGATAAATAGTTTATCATACGAATATACCAGCAACACACCCAGGATTCATTCAATGAGAGTCATAGCATAATATGAAAATCCGGTTTATATAATAAAGATAATTTTTACTTTTTATTTATAAATTTGAAATATTCAGTTAAGAGAAACATATACTTTTTTATATTGATAATCATAAAACATAAGAAGCCACAAAATTGATTATGAAATTGTATTCTGATTGTAAAATACTCGTATATATATATTGTTTGTTATTTATGAATAGTTATATATTTTTTGTTATATATATATATATATATGTTGGCCGTATAGACAGTATAGTTGCCATTTATTTATTTAATTGCTAGTTACAATATTTATTGTGTTCATTCCTCCGTTACCCGTAGACCGCAAACAGTGAAGAGGGAATGTTGAAAAAATTATTATTCGTTAATTTTGTTATTTAAATTCTAATACATAAATACAATTAAAACAAACATGGTGTATAATATAATGGAACAGGTAATCTTAATATATTAAATTTTAATATATAATCGTATGTAAGTATTTATTAAACAAAGTAGCCTGCATTTACTTGTTTTATTATACTATACCTATATTATAATATACTATACTATACTATATTATACTATACTATATTTTGTTATATTATACGCTAATATGAGCGATTTCCAAGACCATAATCTACACAAGGTCTACTTGTACACTATTTTTCAACTATATCAAACTCTTCCCTCAATAACTAATACGACATTTACGATATGTTCATCGCAATTCTGCAAGCACTTGCGATTTTTCGGTAATATTTAGAAAGAAATTATATTCATAATTAAAAGAAAAAAACATATGAAAATAAATATCGTGTTACAAAGTACGGTATAATTTGGAAACAGTACATGTGAAATATTATAAATATGTATCGATGACAAGCATTCAGCATTGTTAAAAATCTCGTCGTACACGTGTTATGAAATCGTCTTTTTTAAATTAATAATAAATAACAATGAAAAACAATAACATACAACGCCATAGTTACGCGTATCTTCGTATATGCTAATCATATTTTAACAACAGTTTTACTATTTATATAGTATAAATATATCACTATACGTTGGTCAATAGGTATACGTATAAGCTACGTTATTGATACGGTTATTTTACTTAAGATTAAAATTTTATTTTTCAAATATTTATTTTTTACATCAAAAATGTCAATGTTCCAAAGTAAAGACTAAAGTTCTCCTACTGTGCTCACCCTAAAGGAATGATTAACGCATAACATAAATGGATAAAAATTTACCTATTTTACTATATTGGTTTTTGTGCGTGTTAAATTGTATTCAACATATTTTGTAGATGGAGAAGAATAAACTTCCATTCAGTTATAACGAAAGTTAAATAACAAAATCAACATATACTGAAGACCAGTATTATGGAATATTGTATCACATGTTTAAACAGTCAGCGATCGGAAAGTTTTACTCGAATGTCTATGTCGTGTATTAAAGGCTACCGGAAAAGAATCGGAACAAGTACATTTATACCCATTTTTATACTTGTAAAAATAAATATCGAAAGTGTGAAATATAAATGGCAATACTTCGTGTTTTTTAACACTATTTTGTATGTCCTTTCTAATTGTTGCTAAAATTCTCATTTAGATACGGCATATTACTCGAAGTGTATTATTTGATTTTTTCGGTTAATTTTTCTTAAAATTTTTCAATAAATTGTCGAGTTAATTTCGACACGTATCTACTACAGGGTTACACAAAACCAAATTTGGATTTTAGCACGTGTTGAAAAATATTAAAAATCATTGGTCAAAATTTAATTTTTTTTTTAAAGGGTTTGTAAAAAATGTTTTTAGTGAAATTCCGATTTTTTTATTTGACTAAATTTATACCATGAGTAGTATGAATATATTTTTATTTAACAATTGAAAATATTCTTAGTGTTATAAATTATAACAATCCATTTTGCTACGTGATATATTTGAATATTTTGGTTACATAAATTCGTTAAAATATACGTGTTATACTTAAAACGTTGTTTCTTCTAAGCGAATATTATATTTGCAGTGTGGCAATTTGGACAAAATATTTGATACTCTCAAAATATTGACGTCCAACATAAGTATCTCGTCAAGAATGAGATTGATGATTTAGGAAATTATGGACATGCGAAGAAATAGATAGTCGGTCAGACGTATAGAATGTAAAATTAAATGTTATTAACGTGGAACGATTGGTAAGTCATTTAAACGCATTTATATATATATATATATATATATATATATATATGCAAATAGAAGGCACAGCACAGATCATATTATAGGATATCTGTATGAAGTCCTTGTTGTTTGACTTACTATCTTTAATATATGCCTACGACTTTTTTTTGCAAATTTCTGTAGTGATAATTAATATTTATAAATAATAAATAATTCCTGAACCGAAGTTAACTGCACCAGGTTCTTGTGATGTGTAAATTATTGTTATATTGACAATATGCTGATTTAACGAGTTCCTCATAAAATTTTGATACTCTTATTACGGCTTAGCGTCCATATTATCCTGAATGTATTTAGGTTTCTTGTTTTTGAACTGTCGTTCTAATCATGTCATCTGATGAAGATTTTGTCGATCCTTCCACACTTAACCCTACGATAATTAATTTTTTTTTATGGTAAAAAACAGGTTTAATTTTCACTACTGATTACAATTTTTTTTATTTCAATAAATGGTTTTTCACACGTAAGTCATTATATCAACATAATTATTATTTTTTATAAACAATCAATTTTTCTTGTCTTACTTTAAAACGATGGGAACGAGTCGTATGCATATTTCTCTAAACACATGTTATTAAAATATCAATTTTCATCCGAATATCTTATTATTATAATGACATTATCATTGCACGTAAACTACAGGTCAATGATGTTTATATCTTTAAATTTAACTCGTTTTCAATTTTATAAAAATAAAAGTAGGTCTTATGAAATATCGAAAAATGGTAATTGACAAAATTTTCCGAATATAGTTCATTTAGGCTTAGCAAAAACGATTAAAACACAAACATCCCTCAATTGTTACCAAAAAAATCCAATATAATGATATTTATGTGCCCGTTGTGATTATACGCTGCTCCTGTCAATGCGTATACGCTTACGGTGGACTCACAGCGCGCACTCGCAAAAGAATTGCCTATTCGAATCGCCACTTTTAAAATTTTAAAAACGAAATAATACATTTTATATATTTTTTTTTTGAAGTTGGTTACTTTTTTAAATTTTTTGTACTTAAATGCAATTATATATATATATATATATATATTTATAAGTATACTAATCATGACGCAAGTGTCATTTTTCCAAACAATCCAAAAAATATGTATATTTGTATTTGAAACATAATATTTTCAAACAATTGATTTATTTTGAAAGTGTTTAATTTTTGAAAAATTATTTAAAATTTAAATTCACCCAAATTACTTAACATATAGTTAAATCAAATATTAAAATGTATATTATTGTTTATATATAAACAGTGTTTTGTTACATAACATAATAGGATTGTTAAAAAAAACTTTGTGAGATCCTATATTACGTTATTAAAATTATTAAACATAGCTAATCTTAGTAATCATATAAGTTTAAGGTATTAAAGGTTAACTTTAAACTCTTAAATCGACAAGCTATAAAATTTATAATTTTCTAAATCATAAAAATTAATAGATTTTTTCAAGTCATTCACGTTTTACACATCTAAAGTAACTATTACGACCCGCTATTAGATTTTCTGCTGTGTTGTTTGAAAAAGGAGTGCTGCCTGATGTAGTCGTCTAGTCTTTTATTACGTACATAGCTCTTGACGACGAAATCAGCAGGCCTCATTTAATTTGCATGTTATTTAAAACAATGGGAAATAAGATTTTTAAAATATGTATATAAAACGATCGAATGTTTTGCGAAACAATGATATTTTAAAATGTCTTTCAAACATTTATACACAGACGTATAGTTCAATAGATGTAAATCATTTGTTAGAGATTGAACCGAACACAACAGTGTCTCATTTCATAGCGAAATAATTGATGAAATTAAAAATACGTATTCGAACATTTGAATTCACGACATTACGATTAATTTTTTTATTAATAACCCAAAAACAATAAAATTTAACACGAATATAATATTCTCTTTCAGATAATTGAATTTTATACTTACGCGTTATTATTATTTATTGATTTGTAGATTAACTAGTTAGGTTTTAAGAAACCATAATTTTAACAAAATATATATTTATATATATCTAAACTCTAGTATAGAAAATTAAATTTAAAAAGTATATATGCTATACAAACTACTTATTTATTTTATATATGTATGCCAGTGTGCAAAATGGTTAAGGTTCAAAAAACTGAACACATCTTTACATACGTTAAATTTTTATTAAAATACAGTACGTAAATATTATTATTACATTAACTGCCATTGTTGTTTATCAACTGGTTTAATGTTTCCTAAATTAATAATAATAATAATAATAATAATAATAATAATAATAATAATAATATTAATAATTTTAATTTCAATATTTATCTATGATAAATTGTTTTAACTTAAAATATAAAATTGAATAAATGCATATATGTTCACTAACCACTCTATATTTATGTTTAGTATACTATGTTACGCGATATTGAACTGTGAATAATAATTATTTACTCAAAACTGATATTGCTAGCTAAACATAAGAAACCAATAGATACGCATTTTTACGTAACAACCGTAATAATATACATGCATATTATTAAATTGCATTCATTCAAACAATCAAACAACGATGACTATTTAATAATTTACAATTTAAAAAAAAAAATATTTACTACAAATAATATTGTATTTTTATTTTATAAAGTTTTTGAAAAATCTAGCGAAATTACTCAACAACAATGGGAAACAACTTTAAACAAAATTCCTGCTTACCAAGTATCACAAATAACTAAAAACTTTATACATATTTATTGGTAAGTTGTTTGAACGACAATTGTTTATTGAATGGTTTTAATCATTTTTGTTAACATTTAATTATTATTTCATATGATACTAAAAATAATATTATTATATACTATTTTAACAGCACTGAAAGAAGTACAAAAACGATATTCGGAATTTTTTAATTAAATTTTTATTGTAAACCTAAGATTACATAATATATTTTTTAAACATTAGTGCCACGGTCCTGTAAGTTTATTTTTCATGATAAATGTTAATAATATTTACAAAGTGGTAATCACAATTCGCCTTTCAAAACGTTTAAATTCAATTATTATAAGTAATACTAATTTTCATTTTTTGTAATTCTTAACAGTCTCTGTTGTTCTGTTAATTTATTAATTCAAAGTAAACCCAATACAAAATTTAAATGTGATAGTATAATTATTATTAATTCACATAATATTTTTCTATATAACTTTCAAAATTAATGAAAATTGATTAAATCAAATTAATAAATAAATAAAAAAATTTATTTTTTAAAATAAATAAATAAAAAATATTATAAGCGAGTAAATTTTTATTTATTACAAAATTCAATAATTTCAAATTTATTTCATTATAAATCTTATATATTCGTATTATAATAAAAAATATTCAAGGTATGACTGAATATTAAGTCATTTTCATTTATTTGTATAACCTCCTAGTGCCTAATACTGCCCAGAATCGATTATCTAAAAGAATTTTTTTCAAATTCAGAATGATATTAATATATCTTCAGTATTAATTTAATTAAATTACTATTATATTTAATTTTTTATTAATTTAATTTTTAATTAAATTTAATAGAATTTAATCAATTTTTTTAATGATATAAATATAAATGCATTTATCTTTAGTAAAAATGTTTTGACATTTTTGATAGTTATATCTGATCACTCAGGAATAATTATCTGCTAATATTTTGACGATATTATTTTTATAATTTAATTGATTTTAAAAGCATTATTTCACATTGGACGACAATTATGAAGTATTTGAAGAAAAAGAAAATTGTTTTATCTACAGCAATCCTGAATTACACAGTCTGCACACTAATATGATAAGTATGACTTAGATATTAGATATTAAGTTGTAATATCCTAGAACACATCTTTCGGATTTAATTTTTGTCTCATATTTAACATTTCTAGGAAAAAAAAAAAACTTAAAGGAACTAAATGAAAGAACACTAAAAATAATATCTTTTTATTTCTTATTTATTTAATTTATTATATATAGTTTTAGTTGGAGTATAAAATCACATATTAATAATTTTTATTTTAATGCACTTTTTAAATTTTATAAAATATTACATTCTAAGAATTCTTGAGAAGTTATCTGCTTACATTTTTTTTGTTATATTCAAGTCTTAAAAACAAATTTTATTAACAGTTCATTTTTTACAATGAGTTGTTTTCTTTTTGGATTCATTTTACAATGATTATTTTATAATACTTAATAATACTTTGATGTCAAAGTTGATTTTCACTTTTTGATTGAAACATTTTTTTCATTTTCTCAAAATATATTTTAATTAAAACCAAAAAAAAATTCAATACACTAAACATATCGAAATGAATCATTTATTGTGTTAAATTATGTGTGCAAACTATTAGTTCAATAATTGAAAAAATTAATATTTCACTCAAACGTACACCAAAAAGTCTAGATATATATTTTTTTAATGTTTTGATAAAAAAAAAATATATTTATTTTATATTATAAAAATTTATTTTTTATATT
>CM032339.1:72594581-72621189 GCA_019022885.1 Schlechtendalia chinensis
AAACATTTTTACTAAAGATAAATGCATTTATATATTTATATCATTAAAAAAATTGATTAAATTTTATTAAATTTAATTAAAAATTAAATTAATAAAAAATTAAATATAATAGTAATTTAATTAAATTAATACTGAAGATATATTAATATCATTCTGATTTTGAAAAAAATTCTTTTAGATAATCGATTCTGGGCAGTATTAGGCACTAGGAGGTTATACAAATAAATGAAAATGACTTAATATTCAGTCATACCTTGAATATTTTTTATTATAATACGAATATATAAGATTTATAATGAAATAAATTTGAAATTATTGAATTTTGTAATAAATAAAAATTTACTCGCTTATAATATTTTTTATTTATTTATTTTAAAAAATAAATTTTTTTATTTATTTATTAATTTGATTTAATCAATTTTCATTAATTTTGAAAGTTATATAGAAAAATATTATGTGAATTAATAATAATTATACTATCACATTTAAATTTTGTATTGGGTTTACTTTGAATTAATAAATTAACAGAACAACAGAGACTGTTAAGAATTACAAAAAATGAAAATTAGTATTACTTATAATAATTGAATTTAAACGTTTTGAAAGGCGAATTGTGATTACCACTTGTAAAATATTATTAACATTTATCATGAAAAATAAACTTACAGGACCGTGGCACGGTTTAACGTGGCACGGGTCTAATGTTTAAAAAATATATTATGTAATCTTAGGTTTACAATAAAAATTTAATTAAAAAATTCCGAATATCGTTTTTGTACTTCTTTCAGTGCTGTTAAAATAGTATATAATAATATTATTTTTAGTATCATATGAAATAATAATTAAATGTTAACAAAAATGATTAAAACCATTCAATAAACAATTGTCGTTCAAACAACTTACCAATAAATATGTATAAAGTTTTTAGTTATTTGTGATACTTGGTAAGCAGGAATTTTGTTTGAAGTTGTTTCCCATTGTTGTTGAGTAATTTCGCTAGATTTTTCAAAAACTTTATAAAATAAAAATACAATATTATTTGTAGTAAATATTTTTTTTTTAAATTGTAAATTATTAAATAGTCATCGTTGTTTGATTGTTTGAATGAATGCAATTTAATAATATGCATGTATATTATTACGGTTGTTACGTAAAAATGCGTATCTATTGGTTTCTTATGTTTAGCTAGCAATATCAGTTTTGAGTAAATAATTATTATTCACAGTTCAATATCGCGTAACATAGTATACTATACATAAATATAGAGTGGTTAGTGAACATATATGCATTTATTCAATTTTATATTTTAAGTTAAAACAATTATCATAGATAAATATTGAAATTAAAATTATTAATATTATTATTATTATTATTATTATTATTAATTTAGGAAACATTAAACCAGTTGATAAACAACAATGGCAGTTAATGTAATAATAATATTTACGTACTGTATTTTAATAAAAATTTAACGTATGTAAAGATGTGTTCAGTTTTTTGAACCTTAACCATTTTGCACACTGGCATACATATATAAAATAAATAAGTAGTTTGTATAGCATATATACTTTTTAAATTTAATTTTCTATACTAGAGTTTAGATATATATAAATATATATTTTGTTAAAATTATGGTTTCTTAAAACCTAACTAGTTAATCTACAAATCAATAAATAATAATAACGCGTAAGTATAAAATTCAATTATCTGAAAGAGAATATTATATTCGTGTTAAATTTTATTGTTTTTGGGTTATTAATAAAAAAATTAATCGTAATGTCGTGAATTCAAATGTTCGAATACGTATTTTTAATTTCATCAATTATTTCGCTATGAAATGAGACACTGTTGTGTTCGGTTCAATCTCTAACAAATGATTTACATCTATTGAACTATACGTCTGTGTATAAATGTTTGAAAGACATTTTAAAATATCATTGTTTCGCAAAACATTCGATCGTTTTATATACATATTTTAAAAATCTTATTTCCCATTGTTTTAAATAACATGCAAATTAAATGAGGCCTGCTGATTTCGTCGTCAAGAGCTATGTACGTAATAAAAGACTAGACGACTACATCAGGCAGCACTCCTTCTTCAAACAACACAGCAGAAAATCTAATAGCGGGTCGTAATAGTTACTTTAGATGTGTAAAACGTGAATGACTTGAAAAAATCTATTAATTTTTATGATTTAGAAAATTATAAATTTTATAGCTTGTCGATTTAAGAGTTTAAAGTTAACCTTTAATACCTTAAACTTATATGATTACTAAGATTAGCTATGTTTAATAATTTTAATAACGTAATATAGGATCTCACAAAGTTTTTTTTTAACAATCCTATTATGTTATGTAACAAAACACTGTTTATATATAAACAATAATATACATTTTAATATTTGATTTAACTATATGTTAAGTAATTTGGGTGAATTTAAATTTTAAATAATTTTTCAAAAATTAAACACTTTCAAAATAGATCAATTGTTTGAAAATATTATGTTTCAAATAAAAATATACATATTTTTTGGATTGTTTGGAAAAATGACACTTGCGTCATGATTAGTATACTTATAAATATGTATATATTGCATTTAAGTACAAAAAATATTTAAAAAAGTAACCAACTTCAAAAATAAAATATATAAAATGTATTATTTCGTTTTTAAAATTTTAAAAGTGGCGATTCGAATAGGCAATTCTTTTGCGAGTGCGCGCTGTGGGTCCACCGTAAGCGTATACGCATTGACAGGAGCAGCGTATAATCACAACGGGCACATAAATATCATTATATTGGATTTTTTTGGTAACAATTGAGGGATGTTCGTGTTTTAATCGTTTTTGCTAAGCCTAAATGAACTATATTCGGAAAATTTTGTCAATTACCATTTTTCGATATTTCATAAGACCTACTTTTATTTTTATAAAATTGAAAACGAGTTAAATTTAAAGATATAAACATCATTGACCTGTAGTTTACGTGCAATGATAATGTCATTATAATAATAAGATATTCGGATGAAAATTGATATTTTAATAACATGTGTTTAGAGAAATATGCATACGACTCGTTCCCATCGTTTTACAGTAAGACAAGAAAAATTGATTGTTTATAAAAAATAATAATTATGTTGATATAATGACTTACGTGTGAAAAACCATTTATTGAAATAAAAAAAATTGTAATCAGTAGTGAAAATTAAACCTGTTTTTTACCATAAAAAAAAATTAATTATCGTAGGGTTAAGTGTGGAAGGATCGACAAAATCTTCATCAGATGACATGATTAGAACGACAGTTCAAAAACAAGAAACCTAAATACATTCAGGATAATATGGACGCTAAGCCGTAATAAGAGTATCAAAATTTTATGAGGAACTCGTTAAATCAGCATATTGTCAATATAACAATAATTTACACATCACAAGAACCTGGTGCAGTTAACTTCGGTTCAGGAATTATTTATTATTTATAAATATTAATTATCACTACAGAAATTTGCAAAAAAAAGTCGTAGGCATATATTAAAGATAGTAAGTCAAACAACAAGGACTTCATACAGATATCCTATAATATGATCTGTGCTGTGCCTTCTATTTGCATATATATATATATATATATATATATATATATATATATATATATATATATATATATAAATGCGTTTAAATGACTTACCAATCGTTCCACGTTAATAACATTTAATTTTACATTCTATACGTCTGACCGACTATCTATTTCTTCGCATGTCCATAATTTCCTAAATCATCAATCTCATTCTTGACGAGATACTTATGTTGGACGTCAATATTTTGAGAGTATCAAAATATTTTGTCCAAATTGCCACACTGCAAATATAATATTCGCTTAGAAGAAACAACGTTTTAAGTATAACACGTATATTTTAACGAATTTATGTAACCAAAATATTCAAATATATCACGTAGCAAAATGGATTGTTATAATTTATAACACTAAGAATATTTTCAATTGTTAAATAAAAATATATTCATACTGCTCATGGTATAAATTTAGTCAAATAAAAAAATCGGAATTTCACTAAAAACATTTTTTACAAACCCTTTAAAAAAAAAATTAAATTTTGACCAATGATTTATAATATTTTTCAACATGTGCTAAAATCCAAATTTGGTTTTGTGTAACCCTGTAGTAGATACGTGTCGAAATTAACTCGACAATTTATTGAAAAATTTTAAGAAAAATTAACCGAAAAAATCAAATAATACACTTCGAGTAATATGCCGTATCTAAATGAGAATTTTAGCAACAATTAGAAAGGACATACAAAATAGTGTTAAAAAACACGAAGTATTGCCATTTATATTTCACACTTTCGATATTTATTTTTACAAGTATAAAAATGGGTATAAATGTACTTGTTCCGATTCTTTTCCGGTAGCCTTTAATACACTACATAGACATTCGAGTAAACTTTCCGATCGCTGACTGTTTAAACATGTGATACAATATTCCATAATACTGGTCTTCAGTATATGTTGATTTTGTTATTTAACTTTCGTTATAACTGAATGGAAGTTTATTCTTCTCCATCTACAAAATATGTTGAATACAATTTAACACGCACAAAAACCAATATAGTAAAATAGGTTAAATTTTTATCCATTTATGTTATGCGTTAATCATTCCTTTAGGGTGGGCACAGCAGGAGAACTTTAGACTTTACTTTGGAACATTGACATTTTTGATGTAAAAAATAAATATTTTGAAAAAATAAAATTTTAATCCTAAGTAAAATAACCGTATCAATAACGTAGCTTATACGTATACCTATTGACCAACGTATAGTGATATATATATTTATACTATATAAATAGTAAAACTGTTGTTAAAATATGATTAGCATATACGAAGATACGCGTAACTATGGCGTTGTATGTTATTGTTTTTCATTGTTATTTATTATTAATTTAAAAAAGACGATTTCATAACGCGTGTACGACGAGATTTATACACATGCTGAATGCTTGTCATCGATACATATTTATAATATTTCACATGTACTGTTTCCAAATTATACCGTACTTTGTAACACGATATTTATTTTCATATGTTTTTTTCTTTTAATTATGAATATAATTTCTTTCTAAATATTACCGAAAAATCGCAAGTGCTTGCAGAATTGCGATGAACATATCGTAAATGTCGTATTAGTTATTGAGGGAAGAGTTTGATATAGTTGAAAAATAGTGTACAACTAGACCTTGTGTAGATTATGGTCTTGGAAATCGCTCATATTAGCGTATAATATAACAAAATAATATAGTATAGTATAATATAGTATAGTATAGTATATTATAATATAGCGTATAGTATAATAAAACAAGTAAATGCAGGCTACTTTGTTTAATAAATACTTACATACGATTATATATTACAATTTAATATATTAAGATTACCTGTTCCATTATATTATACACCATGTTTGTTGTTTTAATTGTATTTATGTATTAGAATTTAAATAACAAAATTAACGAATAATAATTTTTTCAACATTCCCTCTTCACTGTTTGCGGTCTACGGGTAACGGAGGAATGAACACAATAAATATTGTAACTAGCGATTAAATAAATAAATGGCAACTATACTGTCTATACGGCCAACATATATATATATATAATATATATATAACTATATAATAACAAACAATATATATATATACGAGTATTTTACAATCAGAATACAATTTCATAATCAATTTTGTGGCTTCTTATGTTTTATGATTATCAATATAAAAAAGTATATGTTTCTCTTAACTGAATATTTCAAATTTATAAATAAAAAGTAAAAATTATCTTTATTATATAAACCGGATTTTCATATTATGCTAAGACTCTCATTGAATGAATCCTGGGTGTGTTGCTGTATATTCGTATGATAAACTATTTATCCGATTTATTTAAATAAAACGTTTTTATAATTGTAATTTTTAATGTGATTTAAAAAAAAAAATCATTTTGGCCTTACGTTCATTAAATATCGAAGACGTTTGCAGTGTTTAAATAAATTAATGTTCACGAACAATTTGATAGGTTTTCTGATGGAACAACCGAACATTTTCTGTATTTAATAATGTGCTCTTTTAACGACCGCGCAGAAATCACAAAATTATTAAGGGGCAAATCTCATTTTTACTTGTCCACCAAGCGTACCAGTGTCAAGCACATCATGGACCACCAACTCTACATCTCCTCCTCACCCATCACCAATTGTTTTCTTCGGAAATGTCAGAGGCGCAATTGTCTGATCTTTAAACGAGCATTCTCCATTTAGAGTATCGCATTGTATTTTAACACACCAACAAATCAGGAAAAACATTACACAGTTTATTTCTAATAACGATTTTAATCAAAACACTTTAAATCATTTGCCTCTCGTGAACATATTAAAACCTCTGTGGATTAACCTGTGGTTTCCACAATTTTCAGAAACTGCGGTAATGGCGGGTATTTAACTTTTTTAATTTTTACCGGGGAAAAAGTAAGTAAAACGCCGCGTATTAAAACTACCATACATCGCAGAAATTAATCCCTTTGAAATGGCATATGACGTATACTATTAAATTCCGACATAAACAAAATTATAAAGGCACGTACTCCACGCACGTGGACAACTCAATAGTGGAAATCGGAGCGTATCGAGTATTTCGATATCTCCCTTAAATAGCATCAATAATTTACATGTTCTATGCATTTAGATTGGGTAGGACTTTTGCAAGTTCGATATTAAGGGAGTACACAGGTGGATAAGACACTAATTTAAACTAGATGATCACTAATTTTATTAAAAATATTTATTATTCATAAAAAATTTGAATTATTCAGAATACCATTAAAACAATATAAACATCTATTTATGGAATATATTTTATGCATGGAATATTGTACACATTATTCAATGTATAGATGTAGTTGCCTGTGTAGATGCGACGAATAGACTCACGTGTATAACCTTCGACTCTTTTATTCGGCCGACAATTACTCGAGCGTGTCATCCCCGTTAAACGTACACGTCGACTAACCTTCCAAACTTGAGTTGTGTTGACAATATGGCGTGTCGTGAACGGTTCGCCGACGACATATACGCAATATATACGTATTATAACGATTATATTGTTAAGTAGAGTTTGTTACGCCCGATATGGACCGTCCTGAATGCTTATCCTCCGTTCTGGATAGGCCGAACATACAAGTGAACGTAAAATCACCAACTAGTTTTATTACACAATACGATTTAGCGAAACGTTTCCAAAATTCCACTAGCCCCATAGATTTTTAGAAATGGTTTTTAAATACACTACGGTACAAATCTAAACAGCATTTATATTATACGTCGGTCTCCTTCCCGTACGGGTCATATTATTATTATTTCGGCGACAAGGATGTACGTCATAATATATATATACGGTTTAAAGTCTGAAAGGATTTTAAAATGTCGTTATTACGATTTGTATTCCGATTTAGTAGTTTTCCTTGAATATTACTTTCAAATCTTGTTTTACTTGAATACGTCGTAAGGACCTAATTTCGATTATTGTAAAGGCGGACGCGAGCATGGGGTTTCGAGGAAGAAGCATCCCGATTTACGTACACGACATTTATGAACACCGGTCTAAACACATGAGATATTGTTTAATAATGGTCGCTACGGGAAAAATATGTAACGTAGAAACGCAGTATTTCAATAAATCGCAGTTTATGTTGCTATGTATAAATTCTTGATTATTATGCGTTCGAATTTTAACGCAATTATTTTGTTGACGTTAAATATAATATAGATTTTTCGTTTATATTTCTATTTTGAACAAAAGTCATTATGAAAATTTTCTTGAGTGTCAAGCGTTGCCGCAAAGCGATGTGGAATTCGATAAAGAAGAATAATCTACTGTCTTGTTTTGGTCTTCGTCGTAGAACGACAGTGACAAAACGTACGGCAAAGAACGTACCCGACGGTGTGATGACCGTCATTACGGACAATTTGATGGTACATTTAATGATATTAAAACGCAAACGTGGCAAGCGCATAAATCAATTTATCTACGCGCGGTTTCGAACAAAAACAAAGTAAACATTTTAACGATCTTTCACAACACGCGTTTATATTCATATTTTACTTATAACTCAACTTAGATAAACGTTAAAATTTTCTCATTAGTATTGAAAGGTAAGCGTAAAAAACGAGAGATTTCACGTTTATCAATTAACGAAATATCCCTTGACCATTACTAATCTTACTCAATTTTAAATTTAAATTCTTTCATGTTCAGTCTTGTTTATATAATGTATATAATATTATGTATTTATGCATGTCATTGTAAATTGTAAATGATAATCGAGTACGATTCAAAAATATCAACAGGAAATAAGCGGTAGGAGAATGTTGAGTTTCCAAAGTTTCATATAATGAATTTATTTATAGTTTTTAAACATGTAAAAAATGTTGAAAATAATAAATCAACGTTTGTTTTCATTTCACAAAATGTACAATTAATGTATTTTATAGATGAAAAAAAATACAGAATTCAAATCAGAACGTAGGATTTTACACGGAGTTTTCAATATTAATTTGTCAATTAATATTTCTAGATAAAAGAAAAACAAATTAGTCTATATATATATATATATATTTATCGATTGAAATGGTTCATTTGTAACTTGTATTATATATAAATATACCATTTATAATTTATAAAAATAGATAAACCAGAACATACCGGCCACGACGATCGATGTCGGTAGCAAAAAAGAACAATTGCCTGTAGCGGTGAATTCTTCCAAAAAGGAAGAGGAACACATAAATAGCGTCGTGCAGGAGGAAGGTTCTAATTTATATATATATATATATATATATATAATATTTTGATAAATGTTATAATATACATATATCAATATATATATAATATATATATATGTATAATTACCCGTGGTTTTTGGAACGTTTTTCAGAACAACCGAGAATCATTATGGTCGAGGCCGAGGAAGAAGTATGTCTTTAAGATTTTTATGAATAAAAAATGGAAAAACTAATATTTTTAATTAGAACTTAAAGTTTAAATATTAGAAAAAAAATCGTGATTTACTATTTGAACATGATTTTTATAATGACGTTTGTGTACTGTACAATCATCGAGAAGCTTGCGAATTGAATATTCAGGTTTCTGTGTTTACAAATGCACAGAGAGCATAAAAACATACGATTTTTGAAATTTTAAAAATTCAATAGTCATATATTATGCGTTTTAAAAATGGATTAATATATATTTGAATTATTTTATGTATACAAAAGAAGAGAAAAAGACGGAATGAAAGACGTCACAAGAACGCTAAGACGTCAGACGCTATACAACAACAGTTTAACGAAATCGTCGAAGACGATAAAACGAAACAGTCTCAGAACATTACAGTAGAAGTAAGTAGTTATAGTGTTAGTTATTCGATACATTAGTAAAAGTGTCTATCGTTATAAATTATTGCGCAGTGAACTAATATTTAATATACAACGCACGACTGTAATTTTTATCTTATAATTTTAGGGAACGACTACGACGGAAACCATACCTAACGTTCCTCCAGGAGATGAACAACTTGATGAAAACGAACTCGCCAGATATCCTGAAAAACCAGAGATCGACAGCGAGCACAACGACGATGCGGATAATCGTTGTCAAACTGTAAGTAGACAATTTCAATCGTGCGAATATGCCACATCGAGTGTATACACATATAATAAAAAAGCATGGATATAATTTGTATCGTAAAATATCAGGAGACGACGCCCGCATCACCGGTGTTGAGTATTCCTTTGAAGGTTGAATGCGACGTTAATAACAATTCGACGACCCGGAAATCTGATGACAATGATAATGACGGTGCAAGTCAGCATTCTCAAACGGTATATGTAAACTTTTTATACTGTATACAATATATATAAATATAGTATAATTATAGACTGGATTTATGGAAAATACTTTTTTCTTCTCCGCTGTGATAATATTTATTTGAATAAAGGTTTTTTTCATAAAGCAGTTAACAAAACTTATTTTCATAACGTAATTCGTATACGCTGTTTTGTATTTCAAATATGTGATATAAATTGATAATATTTTTTTTTTTTTTTTTTTTTATTTTACATAAGAAATACACAATCTATACATAATATGTACAATAAGCGTATGTGATGTTAGAAATGTTGGCAGTAAAATTTAAAGTGAGAAAGAATCACTCATTAGTGACACTTTCAACGGGATATTAATTTTAATTTTTTAAATTTTTTTTTTGATTTAATTTTAAATTTTTTTTTTAATTTTTTTTTATTTTAAGAGATCACGGCACCATCGTCTTTTAAGGCGACGGGGTGGGTTTTCAGGCATAGTTTCCGCGGCTAATTTTTCGACTAGTGGATTTGGATTTGGGTTTTGGAGTGAGGAGAGGTAGCGGTTATATAAGTAACTGATTGTTTCTTCTACAGTATGCATATGCAGATCAGAAAGTAGAGTTTGGTTAGTTACATAGTAAGGGGCATTGGTAATAAGGCGGAGAATTTTGGATTGAAAAGTTTGAATTTTTTGCCAGGTTTGATTTTTTTGCAGAGCCCCAAACTTGTATGCCATATAGCCATAAAGGTTTGAGAAGAAGTTTATATATATTTATTTGGTATTAATGCTGAGTTTTGATGATTTAGAGACAATAGATTGTAAAGTAAGCGTTGCCTATTATTGAGGGATAATCGTCTTTCATGTATGTGAGAACTCCATGTAAGTCGTTTGTCTAAAATAATACCGAGATATTTGGTTTTGGAATAATTTGGAATATATATATTATTAAGAGTTATATTAGGTATTGATAATATAGAAAAAATTTTCTTTGAAATGTTTTGAAATCCATTAAAAAAAAAATTCCATCTACTGGGAAATGTATTGTGAACATGTATATCCTATACAGTGTATTATAAAAATATTACAAAAAGAATGACCAAAAAATCTCACAAATTTCTAACTGAACCCCTAAGAGAAATGTTTCATCAAATTTCCGTGTTAGTATTATTTTGTATTTTTATGAAGAAAATCCGAGAGGGCCCCACGGGGTTTTATGACGCGGGCTATGCGAAATGATATTTCGTGAAGGTCATTTCCGTTCTGACACTGGTCGATTCATTGTGCCTCTTCCGTTCAGCAAACCAGTACGTGACAATTCTTTTCGGGGTTCACACGAAGTCGCTCTTTAAAACGGTTTGAGCAGTTGGAAAGAAAATTCGCCACTGATCATCGTCTTCATGCATTGTACTGCCAGTTTATGTCGGAGTACATATCCTTGAATCATATGTCACTTGCTTCATCAGCCGGTACCTACTTCATCCCACATCATGCCGTCTATCGACTATCTGATACTAATCCTAAACTTCGTGTTGTGTTTGATGCATCAGCTATAGCGTCCTCTGGTGTATCGTTTAAACAGTTGTTTGCTTCGGGGTCCCAAATTACAACGAGATGTGACGGATGTATTGTTATCGTTCCGTCTATATCGTCATGCATTTACTACCGATATTTGTAAAATGTATCGAAAATAATGGTATCTCCGGAACATAGACGATATCAACACATATTTTGGCGGTCGTCACCGTACGAACAGTTGCAGGAATATGAACTTAATACTGTGACATATGGTGTTAGCTGTGCGCCGTTTCTCGCCATACGGACGCTTCATTCGATCGCTGATTCGGAGTGCGGTGATTTTCCATCAGTTCGCCAGGCCTTGCTTACCCATACGTATGTGGATGATATATGTGTTGGCGCTGACACCGAACAGGAAGCAATCAAGCTTCAGTCGGATCTGATTACAGTTTTATATCGAGCCGGACTAGACCTTAAAAAATGGTCTAGTAACACCCCGTCCGTGTTGAACACAGTACCCCCCGAAGATCGCGCCTGCGGTTCCTTGTCTTTCGATGACGGCGAGGTAGAAGGAATTAAGGTATTGGAATTGCAGTGGAACCCTGGTGATGACGTTTTCCACTTCACCTTTAATGCAGTCGATTTCGTGGCGACGAAACGAGGCATGTTGTCGTCGATTGCACGGATATTTGATCCATTGGGCCTTTTATCCCCCACAGTGTTTTTCGCCAAACACCTTATGCAACGAGTGTGGAAGGCCGGATTGACCTGGGATGAACAATTACCGCCTGATATCATGGGTCCATGGACAAAATTCGTCTCTGGAATACCAGAAATACAACGATTGAGTGTTCCTCGATTCATTAATACTAGACACTGTATTCAAGGTGTACTATGTGGATTTTGTGACGCGTCGGAGCGTGGATATGCAGCCGTTGTATACTTGCGAACAAACGATACATCCGGTAGTCTTTCGATCTCATTAATCGGTTCAAAAACCAAATTGGCACCAACGGGTTCAACAACGATTCCGCGACTTGAACTATGCGCTGCGGTACTTTTGTCTCGATGGATGTCACGAAATAAAAACCACATTGAGCATTGAGGTGGACATTACCGACGTTTTCGCTTGGACAGATTCGACGATAGTGCTTAATTGGTTGTCAGTGCGTCACGTAGCGTTTAAAATATTTGTATCTAATCGAATTCATCAAATTAAGTCATTATTACCAGAATGTCGCTGGAACCATGTTACTTCGAAAAATAACCCAGCGGATGTCGCTTCTCGCGGAATATTGTCACACGAGCTCATTACTCATGAGCTGTATTGGAAGGGTCCCACCCTGCTCGAATCGTCTATATCGGAGTGGGACACCGAAGAGCTGTTGATGTCGCCGAGACAGTTGCCAGAGATCAAACCTGTGACTTCGGTGGCTCTTGCGTTGCAATCCGATCCGGAATGGATCGAGCGTTTCTCGTCATATGTTCATATGATCAGAGTCGTTGCACGCGTACGTCGGTTTACATCTCGTTGTCGCCATCAAGAATGGTCGGAATCGTATTTGTCTAGGTCCGAACTTGATCAAGCGACTATAATCGTTGCTCATTCGTCACAGCGATATTTCTTCGAAACCTTACGTCATGAGTTGATTCATGCTCTACCCGTGTCCGCAAAATCATTGATGGTGCGAATCATGGGGGAGCATACCTTCACCTTCGAAGAATTTGGCACCATCCTATGTCGTATCGAATCGATTTTGAATTCTCGTCCATTAACCCAGGCGTCCACAGATCCGACCGAAGTCGAATGTTTAACACCCGGTCACTTTTTAATCGGATAACCTCTTCTCGCCGTACCTGAGACCGATCTAAGTCCCTGTCAACGACCTCTGGTACATCGTTGGAAATTATTAAACCAATGTGTACAATCTTTCTGGCGGCGTTGGCGTGATGAATACTTACAAACTCTCCAAGTTCGAAGCAAGTGGATCAAGAATATCCCAAATATCGCCGTGAATGATATGGTTATCATTAAAGACCCTCAGACGCGTCCTCTAAAATGGCGAATTGCCCGGGTGTGTGAGACACTTCCAGGTTCGGATGGGGTCGTTAGAGTGGTACGCCTACGATTGCCCAATGGTTTCTTGATTCGCCCCGTTGTCAAGTTGGTTAAGTTACCAGTATAAGCCAACATCAACTACTTGTTTATTATGTCGATTTTACTTGTTATTTATTATTTATTCATTTATTATTATTATTATTCTCATTTATTATATTTATTATTGTTCTTAATTATTCTTACGTGTTAAGAGTCATCATTACTCTGTATGTATACAATATATTTCTTTTATTTGTTTATTCATATTTGATATTGTTCACCTTAATATGTCATACCGATAGAGTTTGTTCACATCCTTATTATATAATGGTAATATAATTATGGTTTAGGTGTTGCTTATTACATTACTGCAGTATTTGTTATTGTATACGTATTATATTTTGTAGTATTTATTATAGTCTGTTGCATTCAGTATTATTATGTATTATTCATTACATTATTGTATTTAGTCAGTTTTCTTTTTTTTAATCCTTTTTGATTGTATAATTGTCGTTATGAATTTGTGCGGTTTAACGTCTCGGGCAAGGATGTCAAAATGTCCGTTCATCCATCATGTTGGAAGCTGTGCCATCTTCCAAGGAGGAGTATGTTCGGTATTGGTGGGAAGCTCGTGCCAGACCTCGCGATAACGACGACGTCGATAGAACACGGTAGAACGTTCATGAAAGTCAGTCTGACACCGGCGACGGTCTGTCGTGTGACGACCGGTTGTCGCCCGTTGAAACCGTGCGTTATTACGATTTGTATTCCGATTTAGTATATGCCGTACGTTTTCCTTGTTACATTGCGAATATACATACGTTTTCGAATACAATTGTTTTACTTGAATACGATTCGTAAGTACCTAATTTCGATTATTGTAAAGGCGGACGCGAGTCATAAGGGGTCACCTGCAAGAAGCACCCCAAGTGGCGAACAACATTTATGAACACCGGTCTAAACACATGAGATATTGTTTAATACTGGTCGCTACGGGAAAAATATGTAACGTAGAAACGCAGTATTTCAATAAATCGCAGTTTATGTTGCTTTGTATAAATTCTTGATTATTATGCGTTCGAATTTTAACGCAATTATTTTGTTGACGTTAAATATAATATAGATTTTTCGTTTATATTTCTATTTTGAACAAAAGTCATTATGAAAATTTTCTTGAGTGTCAAGCGTTGCCGCAAAGCGATGTGGAATTCGATAAAGAAGAATAATCTACTGTCTTGTTTTGGTCTTCGTCGTAGAACGACAGTGACAAAACGTACGGCAAAGAACGTACCCGACGGTGTGATGACCGTCATTACGGACAATTTGATGGTACATTTAATGATATTAAAACGCAAACGTGGCAAGCGCATAAATCAATTTATCTACGCGCGGTTTCGAACAAAAACAAAGTAAACATTTTAACGATCTTTCACAACACGCGTTTATATTCATATTTTACTTATAACTCAACTTAGATAAACGTTAAAATTTTCTCATTAGTATTGAAAGGTAAGCGTAAAAAACGAGAGATTTCACGTTTATCAATTAACGAAATATCCCTTGACCATTACTAATCTTACTCAATTTTAAATTTAAATTCTTTCATGTTCAGTCTTGTTTATATAATGTATATAATATTATGTATTTATGCATGTCATTGTAAATTGTAAATGATAATCGAGTACGATTCAAAAATATCAACAGGAAATAAGCGGTAGGAGAATGCTGAGTTTCCAAAGTTTCATATAATGAATTTATTTATAGTTTTTAAACATGTAAAAAATGTTGAAAATAATAAATCAACGTTTGTTTTCATTTCACAAAATGTACAATTAATGTATTTTATAGATGAAAAAAAATACAGAATTCAAATCAGAACGTAGGACTTTACACGGAGTTTTTAATATTAATTTATCAATTAATATTTCTAGATAAAAGAAAAACAAATTAGTCTATATATATATATATATATATATATATATATATATATATATATATATATATATATATATATTTATCGATTGAAATGGTTCATTTGTAACTTGTATTATATATAAATATACCATTTATAATTTAAAAAAATAGATAAACCAGAACATACCGGCCACGACGATCGATGTCGGTAGCAAAAAAGAACAATTGCCTGTAGCGGTGAATTCTTCCAAAAAGGAAGAGGAACACATAAATAGCGTCGTGCAGGAGGAAGGTTCTAATTTATATATATATATATATATATATATATAATATTTTAATAAATGTTATAATATACATATATCAATATATATATATATATATATATATGTATAATTACCCGTGGTTTTTGGAATGTTTTTCAGAACAACCGAGAATCATTATGGTCGAGGCCGAGGAAGAAGTATGTCTTTAAGATTTTTATGAATAAAAAATGGAAAAACTAATGTTTTTTTTTTAGAACTTAAAGTTTAAATATTAGAAAAAAAATCGTGATTTACTATTTGAACATGATTTTTATAATGACGTTTGTGTACTGTACAATCATCGAGAAGCTTGCGAATTGAATATTCAGGTTTCTGTGTTTACAAATGCACAAAGAGCATAAAAACATACGATTTTTGAAATTTTAAAAATTCAATAGTCATATATTATGCGTTTTAAAAATGGATTAACATATATTTGAATTATTTTATGTATACAAAAGAAGAGAAAATGACGGAATGAAAGACGTCACAAGAACGCTAAGACGTCAAACGCTATACAACAACAGTTTAACGAAATCGTCGAAGACGATAAAACGAAACAGTCTCAGAACATTACAGTAGAAGTAAGTAGTTATAGTGTTAGTTATTCGATACATTAGTAAAAGTGTCTATCGTTATAAATTATTGCGCAGTGAACTAATATTTAATATACAACGCACGACTGTAATTTTTATCTTATAATTTTAGGGAACGACTACGACGGAAACCATACCTAACGTTCCTCCAGGAGATGAACAACTTGATGAAAACGAACTCGCCGGATATCCTGAAAAACCAGAGATCGACAGCGAGCACAACGGCGATGCGGATAATCGTTGTCAAACTGTAAGTAGACAATTTCATCCGTGCGAATATACCACATCGAGTGTATACACATATAATAAAAAAGAATGGATATAATTTGTATCGTAAAATATCAGGAGACGACGCCCGCATCACCGGTGTTGAGTATTCCTTTGAAGGTTGAATGCAACGTTAATAACAATTCGACGACCCGGAAATCTGATGACAATGATAATGACGGTGCAAGTCAGCATTCTCAAACGGTATATGTACACTTTTTATACTGTATACAATATATATAAATATAGTATAATTATAGACTGGATTTATGGAAAATACTTTTTTCTTCTCCGCTGTGATAATATTTATTTGAATAAAGGTTTTTTTCATAAAGCAGTTAACAAATCTTATTTTCATAACGTAATTCGTATACGCTGTTTTGTATTTCAAATATGTGATATAAATTGATAATATTTTTTTTTTTTTTTTTTTTTTATTTTACATAAGAAATACACAATCTATACATAATATGTACAATAAGCGTATGTGATGTTAGAAATGTTGGCAGTAAAATAACGTGAGAAAGAAGTCACTCATTAGTGACACTTTCAACGGGATATTAATTTTTAATTTTTTAAATTTTTTTTTTGATTTAATTTTTAAATTTTTTTTTTAATTTTTTTTTTATTTTAAGAGATCACGGCACCATCGTCTTTTAAGGCGACGGGGTGGGTTTTCAGGCATAGTTTCCGCGGCTAATTTTTCGACTAGTGGATTTGGATGGTTCTGGAGTGAGGAGAGGTAGCGGTTATATAAGTAACTGATTGTTTCTTCTACAGTATGCATATGCAGATCAGAATGTAGAGTTTGGTTAGTTACATAGTAAGGGGCATTGGTAATAAGGCGGAGAATTTTGGATTGAAAAGTTTGAATTTTTGCCAGGTTTGATTTTTTTGCAGAGCCCCAAACTTGTATGCCATATAGCCATAAAGGTTTGAGAAGAAGTTTATATATATTTAATTTGGTATTAATGCTGAGTTTTGATGATTTAGACAATAGATTGTAAAGTAAGCGTTGCCTATTATTGAGGGATAATCGTCTTTCATGTATGTGAGAACTCCATGTAAGTCGTTTGTCTAAAATAATACCGAGATATTTGGTTTTGGAATAATTTGGAATATATATATTATTAAGAGTTATATTAGGTATTGATAATATAGAAAAAATTTTCTTTGAAATGTTTTGAAATCCATTAAAAAAAAAATTCCATCTACTGGGAAATGTATTGTGAACATGTATATCCTATACAGTGTATTATAAAAATATTACAAAAAGAATGACCAAAAAATCTCACAAATTTCTAACTGAACCCCAGCTAAGAGAAATGTTTGCATCAAATTTTCCTGTAGTTGATATTTATTTTGTACTTTTTATGAAGTAAAAATAAAAGTTTTATGAAGTAATTTTTACTAATACGTTTAATTCTTCAGACGAAGAACAATTGTTGTTTAAAAGCAGAGGTCGTGGATAATGAAGAGGCAAAGGGCGACTTCGGTAGAATATCGTATTTACCCGAATCCAACGCCGTGTTATTCCCTTCGGAAAGAATTCGGTCAAGCAGTCAAAATCGACAATTGACAGTCGGTTCCGGATTGGTTAACACGGGCGTGATTTGCTACATAAATTCTACATTGCAGGTGAGTACAAAAATTCGCTTAACTTGAGCGCGTCATGTATTTGGTGTGATTGTTTAACGTCGTATATTTTTTTAATCATATTTCAGGCATTGTTTCATATACCAGCTTTTACTAACTGGTTAATGAACGATAATGCACATCAAAACGCATGTTGGCAAAAAGGTAAATAAAATATCGGTTGTAATTCTTTTTTTTTTAAACCGTGTATACTACAAACATATTTTTTTACCTTTTTATAAGCAATTAATAATTTATATGGTATGGTGTGTATTTAATCGTTTTACAATCGAGATAATTTAGACGTACGGAACAAATTACGACTTAAATTTGTGTTTTATATTTGAATAGATAGTATACTTATAAGCTTTATATGTTTATTTTAATTTAAGTCATTAAAAATTGTTCTCGTTATAAATTGACTAATTCGAATATGTATATATATTTTTTTCATATAATTTCGTGTATATTGTTTTAGTTTTTAATAAAAAAAAATTATCACATAATTTTTTTAGCTGGCTCCGTAAACGATTGTGTTGTCTGTGCGGTTCGGGAAACGTTTGAATTGTCTCAAAAACACACCGATTCCAGTTTTATAGCGTCGATGATCATTGACCGTTTATCTCGTATATAATTATAATTACCAAAATTTTTCTTTTGTTTTATTGTAAAACATTTTTTTTTTTTTGTTTAGTCATTTGTAAAGATTTGTCGACGGACCGTCAAGAAAACGCTCACGAGTTCCTTTGTTACTTGATCGGGAGTATGGAACGGAACTGTTTGTCTGTCTCCGAGCAAGCTGATGAATTGTACGTTGCAGTATTTTAAAATAATTTCATGTCGTATTGAAATGAAAAGACATGATTTCAACATTAATTACACATTTTTTTTTTTTTTTTTTTTTTGTTTATGGCCTTTTAGACCACACATCCAAACATAACTGCCTCCATCCTTCACGATTTTGCGCTAGTATATGCCAATCTTCCTCCGGGTAGAAAACTGTTACATCTTTTTTGACACAATCCTCCCATCGCATTCGGGGTCTTCCTAGTGGTCTTTTCCCTCTTGGATTCTCTTGTAAGACCGTCTTTGTCATAGCATCAGATTTCCTCCACACATGACCTGCCCATTCCAATCTTCTTCTTTTTTTCCATTACTATATCCGGTCTGTCATACAGGTCATGTAACTCCTCATTGTGTCTTTTACGCCATTCATCTGTTTGCGGGTCACGACATGGTCCATATATCCTTCTTAATATTTTTCTTTCAAAAACTCTCAGTTTTGATTCCTCACTTTTCCTTACAGTCCAGCATTGCGCTCCATATAGTACTATAGATCTTATTAGTGTGATGTATAGCTGAACTTTAAGTGTCTTTGAGAGTATTCTTGACTTAAGTAAGTTACCCATTGCGTAATAACACTTGTTGCCCATTTGGATCCTTTTAAGTATCTCATACTCCATATTGTTTGATTGGGTGATCATTGTACCCAAATATTTAAATTGTGATACATTTTTGAAACTATAAGTCCCTACCTTTAGAGACTCTTCTGCTTGTCTTCCGTACCGTTGTCTACTTATTTCCATATATTCTGTTTTCTCCTCGTTAATTTGCAATCCTACTCTTCTCGCTGCTGTTATAAGTCTTTCGCACAGCCTTTTCACTGTATTTATATTATTCCCTAAAAGTACTATATCATCTGCGTACGCTAAAATACTTATTGATGTTCCATCGAGTTTCACCCCTTCATCCGATGAGATATTCATCATTCTAATTACTTTTTCTAGAACTAAATTAAAAATAAAAAATAATTGGGGATAGTGCATCACCCTGCCGTAAGCCTGTTTTCACCAGAACTTCTCTTGATAGTACATTACCAACTTTCGCTTTTACCATGGTCCTATTTAAAGTGGCTTTAATTAATCCTATAAGTTTTTGTGGGATTCGGAAATGTTCTAAAATTTTGTATATACTTTCTCTGTTGATACTATCATATGCCTTTTTGAAATCTACAAAAAGTGTATGTAGTTCTTGATCGAATTCCCAGGTTTTTTGAGCTAGTTGTCTTATAATAAATATTTGGTCTATTGTGGATTTATTTTCTCTAAAACCACCTTGATATTCACCTATAATATTTTCCGCCAAAGGCTTGATTCTGTCTAGAATGCAATACGATAGAATTTTATAGGTTATATTCACTAAGGCAATACCTCTATAGTTGTTACATTCTTTTTTATCATTCTTTTTGTGTATTGGGCAAATTAATGCCATATTCCAGTCTTTAGGGATCTCTTCAGTATTCCATATTTTCTCAATTAGTTTATGAATCATCTCAATCATTGTTTCATCAACACATTTTAGGATTTCGCCTTGTATACCATCTTCGTCAGGTGATTTATGGTTTTTTAAACTCTTAATTTGGGTCTTAATTTCTTGTACTGTAGGTGTTTCATATTCACAATTATTGGGTTGTTCTTGTATACAATCAAAGATTTCTTCGGGGTCTTCTCCGTTAAGCAACTGTTCAAAATATTCTGCCCATCTTTCTGTTATTTCCATCTTTGTTGTTAACAGTTCTCCATCCTTATTTCTTATAAATGTTTCATGTCCTTTATATCCTTTTCTCATCCCATTCACTTTCTGGTATAGTTGTCTACTTCTGTGTGCTCTGTGATCTGATTCTGCCATTTCTATAATTTTATTTACATACTTCCTTTTTTCTCCTCTGCATATATTATGGGCTTCCTTTCTTCTTGTAGTGTATCTTATTCCATTGAGTTGGTTTGTTGTATCCGTTAACCATTTTAATCTCGCCTCTTTTCTTCTTATTATGGCTTCTTGGCACACTGTGTTAAACCATGGTTTCCTTTTAGTTCTCCCTTGTTTTCCGATGATTTCCTCTGATGTTTTTGTAATGATGTTTTTTATAATCACCCAGAGGGATTCAATAGAATGAGTCTCATTTACATCTGTTAATTGTGTTAATCTCCCCACTTCGGTTTGAAAGGCTTTACATATCTCTTCATTCTCGAGCTTTGTTATTTCATATTTGACACAGTTGGAGTTATCAATCTGTTGTCTCGCCTTCAGCTTGACATTGAGCTTCCCAACTACCAAGTAGTGGTCCGAGTTACAATCCGCTACTCTATATACTCGTACGTCGTTGATAGCATTTGTGAATCTCTCATTCACTAGGATGTGGTCAATTTGATTGACATGTTGTCCATCTGGTGATCTCCACGTACCTTTATGTATATCCTTATGGGGAAACATTGTGCTCATTATCTTGAATCCTTTGCCAGTTGCAAGGTCTAATAGTTTCATACCATTATCATTTGTTATATCGTGTAAGCTATATTTCCCTATAGTAGGCTTAAGGAAATGTTCTTTCCTATCTTCGCATTCATATCCCCTAGTTTAATTAGTATTTTGCTATTGTTTATTCTCGATAAGATATCTTCTATCTCTGCGTAAAATTCTTCTTTTTCCTCTTGTGACTTCTCCTCCGTTGGTGCATGTACATTTATAAATACTATATCAAAAAATTTGGCCTTAACTATAAGAATAGCAATTCTACAGCTGATAACTTTGAACTCTTTTATCGTATGCACTAGGCTTTTGTGTACTGCGAAACCAACCCCAAACTGTCGTCTTTCATTGCATTTGCCATACAGAATAGTGGTATCATTTATGTCTATGGTTCCTTCGTCACTCCATCTGATTTCTTGCAATGCTACTATCTTGACTTTATACTTCTCAACTTCCTTGACTACACTTATAGCTGTTCCAGGTTGGAACATTGTCCGTATATTCCATGTTCCAAAGAGTAAATCCTGTTTCCTGTGTCCGTTCGTTTTTCCATTGAATCTATATGTCCGAGGCTTGTTGTTGTTTGGTTCCTGAACAAAAGTTTTTTACAAGGCAGGGTTGTTAGCCCTGCGCTAAACCCCCAACCTGGAGGACCAGTCCACACCACCTAATTAAAGGCAGTGTGGGGCTATTGCGATACACTGCGAAGTGTATCGGGCGATGGGCACGCCACATTCCCTACGCCTAAATTAATTACACATTATGTTTGTTATTTTGTTAATTTAGTTTTACCAGCGTGTATTCACAAGAGACTACGCCCGTAAACCAAATATTTGGTGGCTATATCCGAACCGAAGGTAGATTCGCAGAGCTAAATGATATTGCAAATAAAATGTTTTACTATATTTCGTTGCGTTTAGTGACGTGTGGAGAGTGCGAAAATAGATCGATCACATTTCAATACTTCCAAGACCTCATTCTGGACATTAGTCAATCCGATAATGTTTGCGATGCTTTGAAAAATTATTTTGAAAGCGAACAATTGTCGTACGTGTGCGATAGATGTCAAAGAGAAGTGATCGCAGAAAAAAAATTTTCGCTTATAAAAGCGCCAGTCGTATTGTGCATTCAGTTGAAAAGGTTAGAGAAAACGATTCTATTTTATATATAACCTGCATAAATAAACCCTTATAGGTACGATATCGTTGGTATGGATGGATCCTACGATAGAAAAATTAAAAAAGTTATGGAGACAAACGAATGTTTGGAACTGTCGAATTACGTGTGTGAAACTGGTGCACAGCCAATACGATACCATTTAGTATCGACGGTCATGCATTACGGTACGAGTCTGGACAGTGGACATTATACGGCCGTCTGTCTCACCCCCTCTGGGTCGTATTATAATTTTAACGACCAGAATGTACGTAAACTATATTTATGTTATGTTTGTATTCCCTTAATCTATTTCTACATTATTGAATTTGCTGATTTAGGTTCATCAAACGAGTTTTGATAAATATTCGAAAAGTGAAAATTCGTACATAATGTTTTACGAATTGGACTCGTTGAATTGTGAAACGTCAAGCGACGCGTGAAAAAAATCAGGAAGAAAAGCGAAATGGTGTAAAAATCATAAAAAGTGAGACGCTCCTATGATGACTATTACGATGAAAATTTTGCAAAAGAATTAGAAATTAGTACAATTTCAATGATTATGTTTACCCAGTTCTTGTTATTATTTGTATGTTATGCGTAACTGTTGTTAAGAAACAAACCAATACATATATATGTATATTTTAAAGAACGATTATCGGTCACGACGACAAGTGCACTGAGCGTTAGTTTTAGAGACAGGAAACAGTTATTTATATGTGTCGTCGTCGTTGATATTTTAAACGTTAGCGTTTGAGATCCACACGCTCTTTAATTGTTCATGCATTGTGTACATCATACCGGCGATACGGTTCTGTTCAATAATAGCTGTCCTCAATTTTTTCCCTAAATGGCGCTACACGCTCCTCCGTAAGATCAAGAGCCAATGCAGTACAACATGATAACTTATTTGTGCACCACTAATCGTTAGAGTGTACAAAGAGTGAAAACCTTTGAAAAATGTCGTGAGCGTTCATATTAATGTTTTACATAATGTACGGTAACGATATAATAGGAAAAATAGGAAGGAGCGACAATCGGTCGGATGATAACAGATCGGAAAGTCGCAGACCGTACGAGGTGATGGACATCGCAAGAATGCGATAGCGATGAAAGAAGTGGTGGCATTAGATACGTGTTTTGGTGTTTCAAGAAAAACCATTTGTAAAATGTGATTTTGATAAATGCCCCACGTTAAAGTTTAAAAACAAAGTTACAATTTGTATTTGAATATAGAAAACGTAGTTGTTAATATGAAAATTAAAAAAAAAAAAAATCGTTTTTACTATCCTGTAATTGGCATTTGACTATGAAAATATGCATCATGTAGAAAAACTGTTAGATAGATTAAATAATAAAAATGATAATAATAATAATAATAATAATAATAATTATAATAATAATAATAATTACTACAATCATAATCTAAAAATTCCAAATACAATTTATATTATATTCCAGATTCATGGTGTTAGGTCAGGTTAGGTTTAAATCCATTAAAAAAAAAATAGTTATTTTATTAGATACTTACGATTCTTACGATTACTTACGAAAGGCGAACTGAATAGAAAAAGGTCCCTAAAAGTATACAACAAAAAGTTTGGATACTATAATGTCAGTTACCTTATAGACCAACAATTTAATTTTAGCACACTCTATTAATATTTACCTAGTTGTTTGCGACATTTAATGAAGAAAATAGTATCTAAAACTGGTTCACGTAGTTGATTAATTCGGTTAGATTTCTCAAAAACGTTTTATATAAGCATACTACCCGTATATTTAAACATAATAAATATTATTTTGTAACTTATTGAACGTTCAGCATTTGGTGATTGAATGAAAGACATTTTAATACTATTATTAGTATTATGATTATTATTACTACTTCAGTTAATTGAATATGTGTGAATAATGTAAACCAAACAAATACAAATTTGTATTAAATAATAATGTAATTAATGATTTTTTTTTTTAGTCGAGTTATTATTTTAAACAGACAATAGATACATATACAACTTAATCAAATCTTACCTGATGAATCGTGTTCAGATAATTTTTTTATGTTGATCCTCAGTCATATGAGGAGCAGTGGTGGTCAAACGGTTTTAGGGGGGTGATGAAGGGATATATCTCCCCATGGCCATTTTGTTATTATGTATTAGCTTTAACTGTATGCTGTTTATTACGTATTTATTAATAACAATAAGAAATTATATTATTAAATAAAAAAATGCCTGTGTTTGCCTCTGCCATAGATCAATTATTGGATAAATTGGCAAAAAATAAAATAATAATAGGTTTAATAATTTGATAATAATAAAATTATTTAATATAGAGAACATATATCCTTAAATTATAACTTGTTTTCAATGATCAAAGTTAATGTTGAAAAATCAGCGTTATCCCCCCCACCATAATGACTAAATTATTTGACCTCTACTTACGAGGAAGATATAAAATAGATTAATTAAAAGCAAGTATACAGTGTACAGTATCCCGATATATTCATCTTAACATATAAATTTAGGGTCCATACGGCTCTTACGAAAAGACATAGTAAATTTATCTCGTGATCCTGTCAACTAATTTATTTAAACGATCCCGAAGCACACAGACTGATTCCTAGTCACGAATAAAAAATTCGACCGAGAAGCAGACAATATTTAAAATGGTTAATTTATATGTAATTTCATTGTATTAGAATATTGACTCGTACTGAAAAGATTGTAAACAAAAATAATTATTGTTCAAATAATTTGTATGTGTTATTTATCGAAAACCAGTGTATAAAAAATTGCACTAATCGATTAAAACGAAAATAAAATATTCAAGAAAACAATATTCAGCATAACACAAATTTTATTTAAAAACAATTAAAGATAACAATATTAATATTCTATCTATATTAATCGAAATAATATTTCAAATCAGGAAGAGGTATAAAACAATTCACTAAACATTTTAATTTTATAAACCAATATCGATCCTAACATGGTAAATTTTATACGTATTCTCAATTACAAATAAGTTCACAATTATTTTTATTGAATATAATGCTGTTAGATTTTTGTCGTAAAATTGTTTTGATTTGGTTTAAGAATGGTATAATAATAATTGTTTGTACAATACAAAAATCGTATAAAAAAGAACATTGTTATTCCACAGAATACAAACAAGAAAAGTAATTAGACATTTTTCCGTCAAGTAGTTGAACGGAGATATTTATGGTGTATAATATCGGTGAATTTAAAGTTAAACTTGACGGCATTTATTTAATTTTAAGTAAATAAGCCAATTGAAATTGTATATCGAGTCGTGAATGATATTTGGAAGAATGTTAATAATTAATGACGATGAATAACAATTTTTTGGAAATAAAATTGTACACATTATAGGACAACAACGTGCGTCGTACCAAATTGATTAATCGTCAAGAACGTAATACGTAAATGATTCATGCGAATTATATTTGTCGAGTCGTATAGTACTTGTTGGTACTTCGTTAAGCTTCGTTGCGATTTCAGTAGATTTTTATTGATGCCGCGATGTTCGGAATTTAACAGGTAAACGTCTATTGTTCTTCCCGAATGTCTACAAACCCATTTCTCTAAAGAAATGAAATCAGTTAATTACAATATGAATGCGTATAAATATTCGATCAATCATTACATCAATTGATTTTCAATGATGATTATTTTATCATACGTCATTATGTTTGGTATTGGCTTTCTATGGACAAATCTAAAACGAACATTAAAGGTTTTTTAATCTGTGTTTGATACACATCTTGTATAGTACAGTGGTCGTTAAAAAACATCGAATACATGTTTTCCACAGATAATTGTTTCTCGGACACTACTACTATAAATACAAAATTTTTCCCCTAAAAGGGTTGGGG
>CM032339.1:72621689-72651848 GCA_019022885.1 Schlechtendalia chinensis
AATGAGCCGCAAGCTGGTGTTTGACGAGAACGGCGTTATAGAATGGTATTCGGACGCTAGGTCTCACGGTTGTCCATAGGCAGACGAGTTTCGACGACGTCCAGTAACCACACATTGACTTCATCGCCGCCCAGTAAGGAAGAGTGCTCTAACCTAACACAACAGACAAAATCTTGGACATTCATTATAAGGTCGTTTAAACATATCACAATGAACTGCATACTGGTATTTGACGAGAACGGCGTTATGCGATGGTCCACGCACGGATGGGTCTCGCAATTATCCATGGTCGACACACCGACTTAGTCGCCGACCAGGAAAGTAGAACCTAACACGTCAGACCAAACATGGGACACTCAATACAAGATTGTCTAATCATACTACAATGAAATACTTGCTGGTATTAGACGTGAATGGTGTTATACAATAGTTCACAGATGGATGGGTCTCGCGGTCGTCCACGGACGTACAGGCTTCGCCAACATTCGGTGAAAAGCTAGATTCGCCGTCGTCCGATGACAATTCATCGACATCATCGCCGTCCAGTAAAGTAACCTGACCTAACACGTCGGACAAAATCTTGGACACTCAATATGGGATTGTCCAAATATACCATAAAGAGCCATTTACAGGTGTTTGACGAGAACAGTACTATGCGATCGAACATGACGATATATTTTGAAAATCGAATGAATCGATAATTGAACAGTGAAATTGGAAAAATTCATCAACGATACAAACGAAACATTGACAATTTGGAAATGAACCGTCATAAAGTCGTTTATCTAGAGGTTTTGGATGATTGTTACGATTTAAACAATTATTTTTAACGAATCATATATCAATTGAATGAATTAATGTAAATTAATGGATTTGTTATAAATGTTGATATAAAGGGTGATGTGATTAGGTCAAAATTAGTCACATAAAATACGGATGCTCGACTATGTATTTTTTAGTCTGTGGCACAAAAAAATTCGGTTTGGCGATGAGTCCGCATCTGTATTTACTCGGACCCTAGTATGAATAATTGCCTTTTAAAAAATAGGACCAACACGAGTTTCACGTTTACTATGCCAAATTGTGTATTTACTATCTATCAGTAAATAAATAAGTTATTACTTAAAATCTCGATTATTATATCATTTTACTTATATTAGTTTCAACGATTTTTAAAGCATTACATTTATGTCTAATACAGTATTTCGTCTTAACTAACTCGTTTAATATATTTAATATGATTACGTGTTAGATGTGATTGAAATACGTGAAACACTGACTTACACACGTATCAAAATCAAGTCGGTAACGTCCATTGTCACGTTCATTATCATTACAATTAACGATAAATGAAAACCAATCTTGATTCCTCCATGTTTTGCAAAAAAGTTTAAATTCTAAAATTCTCTTCACCAGAACAATGTTCATTATACACGTGTTTTGAACTACTCTCGTCCTGATCTTTATGAAACTAAAGAGGATAGGTAAAAATCTGTTTTAAAATTGTGTAAAACGTTTAACAGTAATCCACGCTGACTATGTAATACTATTTTTTAGAATCGCCATATGGATATTAATCATGTATTTTACCGCTGATTCGGGGAAGTAATATATTTCTAGTTATTCTACACGACGCGTATTTTCATAGTCTACTGCCAATTACACGATAGTAAAAATAATATTTTTTACATTTTCATATTAATTATTACGTTTTCAATATTCAAATACAAACTGTAAATTTATTTTCAATCTTTAACGTGTGGCATTCATCGAAAAAACATTTTACAAATGGTTTTTTTTTTCAAACACCGGAACACGTGTTGCTAATGCTATCGCATCTTGCATCACAAAGTATTAGTACGAAAGCTTACGATATTTTTCAAAGATTTTTACTCTTCAAACACTCTAACGGTCAGTGGTACCCAAATAAATTATCGTGTTGTACTGCATTGGCTTTTGTTCTTATGGGCAAGCGGGTAGCGGCATTTAAGGAAAAAATCGAGGGCAGCTTATACTGAACAGAACGGTATCGCCGGTATGGTGTACAAAATGCGGGAATAATTAAATATTGTGTGGATCTCAAAAACCCGCTGTGTGCCAATGCTTTAAATATCAACGACGACGATACATATAAATAACCGTGTTTCCTGTCTCCAAAACTAACGCGCAATGCACTTGTCGTCGTGACCGATAATCGTTCTTTAAAATATATATATGTATTGGTTTGTTTTTTAATAATAGTAACGCATAACATACAAACAATAACACAAATCGATTAAACATTATTATTGAAAATGCACTCAAAATTCTTTTGCGAAATCTTCATTGTAATCGGCATCATAGAAGCGTCTCATTTTTATGATTTTTACATAAAATAATTTTTATTTTCGATTTTTTCCCCGCTTTTATTTTTCATGCGCCGCTTCACGATTCATAGTTCTACGAGTCCAATTCGTAAAACATTATGTACGGATTTTTTTCTTTTAAAATATTTATCAAAGCTCGTTTGATAAACCTAAATCAACAAATTCGTTAATTTAGAAAATAAACGGAATACAAACATAAAATAAATATAGTTTACGCACATTCCGGTCATTAAAATAATTATATGACCTAGAGAGGGTGAGACAGAAGGCCGTATAATGTCCACTGTCCAGACTCGGTACTGTAATGCGTGATTTTCGACACTAAATAGTATCGTAATGGCTGTGCATCAGTTCCACACACGTAATTGGACAGTTCCAAACGTTCGTTTGTCTCCTAAACTTTTTAAATTTTTCTACCGTAGTATCCGTCCAAACTAACGATATTGAATCTGCAAGGGATTATTTTAGAAAAGTTATTAAACTAGTTCAATGACTATTATATAAAAAATAATCGTTTTCGCTAACCTTCTCAACCGAATGTACAATAAGTTTGTATTTTTGAGCGAAAATTTTTTTTCTGCGATCACTTCATACAACGATACAACGATACAACTGCACAGCGGCCCGGTCGTCTGTAATCTAGACCATGTCGATATGACGAACTTTTCATGGTATTATTATATAGTATATGTGTATTTATATTTCGTGACATTAACGAGAAAATGCACACAGTATAAAATGTGAATAATTGAATTATAAAAGAGAAACGTGTAAATATAAATATATTTTGACACTCGTTAATTTCTAGAAATTTTGTGTCGTCCAAACACTATAAAATTTGCAATTGCCCGCTCCTCCTTACCCCATGTAAAATGCATATGTATATATGTATATATGATACTATATATCTATAACAATAGCAACCGGTCAACATGTATTTATAAATGAATTTTGCGTTGTTATTATTATAACTCATACCTATAGGCGTTCATTTATAAATATATATATTTATTTATACATAGTGTTTTGTTTTTAATAACAGTAACGCATAACATACAGATAATAACACATAATTGTTGAAATTGAACTCACAATTCTTTAGAAAATTTTCATCGTAATGGTCGTCGTAGGAACGTCTCACTTTTTATGATTTTTACACCGTTTCGCTTTTCTTCCTGCTTTTTTTTTCCACGCGTCGCTTAACGTTTCACAGATCGACGAGTCCAATTCGTAAAACATTATGTACGAATTTTCACTTTTCGAATATTTATCAAAACTCGTTTGATGAACCTAAATCAGCAAATTCAATAATGTAGAAATAAATCATTGGAATACAAACTTAACATAAATATAGTTTACGTACATTCCGATCGTTAAAATAATAATACGACCCAGAGGGGGTGAGACAGACGGCCGTATAATGTCCACTGTCCAGACTCGTACCGTAATGCATGACCGTCGACACTAAATGGTATCGTAATGGTTGTGCGCCAGTTTCACACACGTAATTTGACAGTTCCAAACGTTCGTTTGTCTCCATAACTTTATTAATTTTTTTATTGTAGGATCCGTCCATACCAACGAAATCGTACCTATAAGGGGTTTTTTATGCAAGTTATATATAAAATAGAATCGTTTTCACTAACCTTTTCAACTGGATGCACAATACAACTGGCGCTTTTTTGAGCGAAAATTTTTTTTCTGCGATCACTTCTCTTTGACATCTATCGCACATGTACGACAATTGTTCGCTTTCAAAATAATTTTTCAAAGCATCGCATACATTATCGGATTGTTTAATGTCCAGAATGAGATCTTGGAAGTATTGAAATGTGATCGATCTATTTTCGCACTCTTCACACGTCACTAAACGCAATGAAATATAGCAAAACATTTTATTTGCAATATCATTTAGCTCTGCGAGTCTACCTTCGGTTCGGACGTAGCCGCCAAATATTTGGTTTACGGGCGTGGTCTCTTGTGAATACACGTTGGTAGGACTAAATTAACAAAATAACAAACATAATGTGTAATTAGCGTTGAAATCATATCTTTTCATTTCAATACTGCAACATACAATTCATCAGCATGCTCGGAGACAGACAAACAGTTCCGTTCCATACTCCCGATCAAGTAACAAAGGAACTCGTGAGCGTCTTCTTGACGGTCCGTCGACAAATCTTTACAAATGACTAAACAAAAAAATGTTTTACAATAAGACAAAAGAAAAATGTTGGTAATTATAATTATATACGAGATAAACGGTCAATGATCATCGACGCTTTAAAACTGGAACCAGTGTGTCTTTGAGACAATACAAACGTTTCCCGAACCGCACAGACAACACAATCGTTTTCGGAGCCGGCTAAAAAAATTATGTGATAATTTTTTTTTATTAAAAACCAAAACAATATACACGAAATTATATGAAAAAAATATATACACATATTCGAATTACTCAATTTATAACGAGAACAAATTTTAATGACGTAAATTAAAATAAACACATAAAGCTTATAAGTATACTATCTATTCAAATATAAAAAACAAATTTAAGGCGTAATTTGTTCCGTACGTCTAAATTATCTCGATTGTAAAACAATTAAATACACACAATACTATATAAATTATTAATTGCTTATAAACAGGTAAAGAAATATGTTTGTAGTATACACGGTTAAAAAAAAAAATGAATTTCAATCGATGTTTTATTTACCTTCTTGCCGACAGGCGTTTTCATGTGCATTATCGTTCATTAACCAGTTAGTAAAAGCTGGTATATGAAACAATGCCTTTATATACGATTAAAAGAATAAACGACGTTAAACAATCAAACCAAATACATGACGTGCGCTAGTTAAGCGAATTTTTGTACGCACCTGCAACGTAGAATTTATGTAGCAAATCACGCCCGTGTTAACCAATCCGGAACCGACTGTCAATTGTCGATTTTGACTGCCTGACCGAATTCTTTCCGGAGGGAATAACACAGCGTTGGGTTTGTGTAAACAAAATATTCTGTCGAAGTCGCCTTTTGCCTCTTCATTATCCACGACCTCTGATTTTAAACAACAATTGGTCTTCGTCTGAGGAAACAAACGCATTATTAATGCACCCTCGATGTATTCTGTAAGGATGTATGTAAATAAATAAGCATAAATTTGTTGATAAATTAATTGTTTTGACAATGAGTTTCTATTAAAAACAATATATTAATATTTAAGGTTGAATTTAATTCAATTTATTTATGTGCTATTAACTAAATTAAATGTTATATTTGAAATACTCGTGATCTTCAAATAACTAACAAGTACTTGAACGTAAAAATATATGAAACGTGAAAAAAATGATCTTTATCAATTATTTTATTGTATAAACATTAGAGCTTCATAAAAAGTATATAATAAATATCAAATACAGGAAATTATGATGTAAACATTTTTTATTGGCTGGGGATCAGTTAGAAATTTGTGACAGATTTTTTGGTCACCCTTTTTGTAATGTTTTTATAGAATATACATGTTCACCATGCTTATCCCGGTAAAGAGAAATTATTTTTTAATGGCTTCTCACAACATTTCAAAAGAAATTTAATTTATTTCATCAATTAATATCACATCATATTTGAAATACAGAATAGCGTATACAAATTACGTTATGAAAATACGTTTTGTTAATTGCGATTTGATAAAAACCTTTATTCAAATAAATATTATCACAACGGAGAAAAAAAATGTCGTTTCTATAAATCCAGTCTATAATTATAATATATTTATACAGTATACAGTATAAAAAGTGTAAATATACCGTTTAAAAATGCTGACTTGCACCGACATTATCATTGTCAGCAGATTTCCGGGTCTTCGAATTGTTATTGACGTTGCGTTTAACCTTCAAAGGAATACTCAACACCAGTGTTGGGGGCGCCGTCTTCTGAAATTGTACGATACAAATTAGATCCATGTGTATTTTTTTATATGTGTATACACTCCATGTGGCTTATCCGTGCGAATAAAATTGTCTACTAACGGTTTGACAACGATTATCCGCATCGCCGTTGTGCTCGCTGTCGAACTCTGGTTTTTCAGGACATCCGGCGGGTTCGTTTTCATCAAGTAGTTCATCCCCCGGAGAAACGGTAGGGATAGTTTCCGTCGTAGCCGTTCCCTAAAATTGTAAGATAAAAATTACAGTCGTGCGTTGTATATTAAATATTAGTTCACTGCGCAATAATTTATGTCGATAGACACTTTTACTAATTTATCGAAGAACTAACTCTATAACTACTTACTTCTACTGTAATGTTCAGAGACTGTTTCGTTTTATCGTCTTCGACGATTTCGTTAAACTGTTATTGTATAGCGTCTGACGTCTTAGCGTTCTTGCGACGTCTTTTATTCCGTCTTTTTCTCTTCTTTTGTATACATAAAACAATTCAAATATATATTAATCCATTTTTAAAACGCATATAATATGATTATTGAATTTTTAAAATTTCAAAAATCGTATATTTTTATGTTCTCTGTGCATTTGTAAACACAGAAACCTGAATATTCAATTCGCAAGCTTCTCAATGATTGTACAGTACACAAACGTCGTTATAAAAATCATGTTTAAATAGTAAGACATAATTTTTTTTCTACTATTTAAACTTTAAATTCCAATTAAATTATTAGTTTTGCTATTTTTTATTCATAAACGTCCTAAAGACATACTTTTTCCCCGGCCTCGACTATAATGATTCTCGGTTGTTCTAAAAAACGTTCCAAAAACAACGGGTAATTATTTATATATATAAATATTAATAAATGTATATTATAACAATTATCAAAATATTATATATATATATATTAGAACCTTCCTCCTGCACGA
This sequence comes from Schlechtendalia chinensis, assembly GCA_019022885.1. Taxonomy (NCBI): domain Eukaryota; kingdom Metazoa; phylum Arthropoda; class Insecta; order Hemiptera; family Aphididae; genus Schlechtendalia; species Schlechtendalia chinensis. The sequence continues at coordinate 72,628,928 of CM032339.1, forward strand.
CGCTATTTGTGTGTTCCTTTTCCTTTTTGGAAGAATTCACCGCTGCAGGCAATTGTTCTTTTTCGCTACCGACATCGATCGTCGTGTCCGATATGTTCTCGTTTATCTATTTTTTTAAAGTATAAATGGTATATTTATATATAATACAAGTGACAAATGAACCATTTTAATCTATAAATTAATATATAGACTAATTTGTTTATCTTTTATCTAGAAATATTAATTGACAAATTAATATTGAAAACTCCGTATAAAATCCTACGTTCCTATTTGTATTCTGTATTTTTTTTTTATCTATAAAATACATTAATTGTACATTTTGTGAAACGAAAACAAACGTTGATTTATTATTTTCTACATTTATTAACTCGTTTAAAAAACTATAAATAAATTTTTTTATATGAAACTTAGGAAACTCATCATTCTCCTAACGTTAATTTTCTGTTAATTTTTTTGACTCGTACTCTATTATAATTTACAATTTACGATGACATGCATAAACCTATAATGTTATATGCATTATATAAACGAGGCTGAACATTAATGAATTTAAATTTAAAATTGAGTAAGATTAGTAACGATTAAGGGATATTTCGTTAAATGATAAACGTGAAATCACTCGTTTTTTACGCTTACCTTTCAATACTAATGAGAACATTTTAACGTTTAACTAAGTTGAGTTATAAGTAAAATATAAATGTAAACTCGCGTTGTGAAGGATCGTTAAAATGTTTACTTTGCCTTTGTTCGAAACCGCGCGTAGATAAATTGATTTACGCGCTTGCCACGTATGCGTTTTAATATCATTAAATGTACCATCAAATTGTCCGCAACGACGGTCGTCACATCGTCGGGTACGTTCTCTGCCGTACGTTTTGTCCCGATCGTTCTACGACGAAGACCAAAACAAAACAGTAGAATATTCTTCGTTATAAAATTCCACACCGCTATGCGACAACGCTTGACACTCAAAAAAATTTCCATAATGACTTTTGTTCAAAATAGAAATATAAACGAAAAATCTATATTATATTTAACGTCGACAAAATAATTGCGTTAAAATTCGAACGCATAATAATCAAGAATTTATACATAACAACATTAACTGCGATTTATTGAAATACTGCGTTTCTACGTTACAAATTTTTCCCGTAGTGACCAGCATTAAACAATATCTCATGTGTTTAGACCGGTGTTCATAAATGTCGCGTAAATAAATCGGGACTTGCTCCGCGAAACCCATGCCGTGACTACCGGTCGAGGTTATGTGTGTCAAACTTACGGGTCCTTATTGTGAGACTAAGTAAAAAGGATTTGGACAGTAATACTGGACTTTTAAAACAACCGAAATAAATCAGACTATTGTTTCGTCTAACACGCATGCCGGAGTTCTAAAACATTTACCCTGTCAGAATTTTTGAAATCCACGCGACAAACCTTTACTGTCCGAATTTTAGTTACATTTCTATGTAATGAAGGAACTTGAGTGTTACAACTGGTATTTTTTTACCGCAGTGCTTAGATATCCGTATATATATATGACGTACATCCGTGTCGTCGAAATAATAATAATATGATTCGGACGGGAAGGAGACCGACGTATAATATGAATCCTGTTTAGATTTGTACCGTAGTGTATTTAAAAACCATTTCTAAAAATCTATGGAGCTAGTGGAATTTCGGAATTGTTTCGCTAAATCGTATTGTGTAATAAAACTAGTTGGTGATTTTACGTTCCTACTTGTAAGTTCGGCCTATCCGGAACGGAGAATAAGCATTCAGGACGGTCCATATCGGGCGTAACAAACGCTACTCTACAAGATAATCGTTATAATACGTATATATTGCGTATATGTCGACGGTGAACCTATTGTCCTATTGTCACCATATTGTCAACACTACTCAAGTTTGGGAAGTTAGTCGATGTGTAAGTTTAACGGGATGTGACACGCTCGAGTAATTGTCGGCCGAATAAAAGAGTCGACGTGTTATACACGTGATCGCCGGCGTTGTAAAAGTGCGGTTCCCGTGCTCGATTAGTCACGATTTTCCAATAACTCGGTCAGATAACAGTACGACACGAAAAAATTAATTGTTTTGAAAAAAATAATAAATATATTGATAGAACGACTTACGTTTAAAAAACTTCCCATTTAACATATTTCTTATATTTTTTACAAATCATTTTCTACCTACTTACGACATTTTATTCTGTTGTACAATTTTGAAATGGTTCTTTCCCATTTTACACGTTTATTATGTTATTTTACAAATCGTTTTTCTATTACGTATTTACACAATTTGTTTGTATCATTTAATTTTAAAATTGTTTTTTCTCCGTTGTCGTTATACACTGCTCCTGTCAATGCGTATACGCCTACGGTGGATCCATAGCGCACACCTGTAGGAGAATTATCTATTCAAGCGCCGTGCGTAGTCGTCGATAACGGACGATTTTTACATTATCAAAATATTAGCAAAAACAAAAAACACGCATTTATCATTATTGTGATTAAAATTTAAAAAACAAAATGTATCATATATTTTCTACTTGAAGTTGGTTACTTATTTTTCATATTTTCTGTACTTAAATTCAAATATATATATTTCTGTTTACATTATACATAAATATACTAATCGTGACGTATACTTTTCCTAACGATCCAAAACTTATGAATGTTTGTATTTTAATCATACTTCTTTCGAACAATTGATATATTCTTAAGGTGTTTGGAATAATTGTTGAGAAGTTATTCAATATTGAAATTTGCCCAAATTAAGTAACATATAATTTAATTAAATATTATAATTTATATTATAAACAGTAATTTGTCACATAATATGAGATTGAAAAAAAAAATTTGTAAGATCTATATAACGTTATTATGATTATTGAACATAACTAATCTTGTCGAGACTTAATCTTGTTAAGGTTAACTTTAAACTTTTAAGTCGACAAACTATAAAAAATACAATTATCTAAATCATAAAAAGTAGTCGAGTTTTTCAAGTCTCTCACGTTTTACATGGCTAAAATAACTATGACGACCTGCGATTAGATTCATTGCCGTTTTTTATAAAGGAGTGCTGCTCGATGTAGTCGTCTGATCATTTATTACGCACTTGGCCATTGATAATGAAATCCGCAGGACGCCTTTAGTTTGCGTGTTATTGAGAACAGTAGGAAAAAACATTTATAAAATAGATGCATAAAACGATCGAATGTTTTGCGAAACTATAATATTCGAAAATGTTTTTTAAACATTTATACACAGACGTGACGTATAGTTTAATGGATGTTGTAAGTAATTTGTTAGAGATTGAACCGACCACAACAGTGTCTCATCTCATAGCGAAATAATTGGTAAAATGAAAAATATGTATTCGAACATTTGGACATTCACATTACGATTCATTTTTATTTTATTAATAACCCAAAAATAATAAAATAATCGTAAGCACAATACTATATTTATGCATGAGTCGTAAGAAGTAATAACATTCATCCAGAACATTTATTTCGTATAGGAATCTAAATTGAGTGTAAATCTTTGTCAATTTTAAAGAGTTTTAAATTTACACATTTTTAATAATTAAAAGCATAAAATATATACGCAATATTACTTGACTATCTTCTAATTGGAACAGTTTGATGTTATACATATTTAGGAAGTAAAACAATATACGATGGAAAAAGTGAGACGGACATAAAGAACAGAATAGCACAGGTGAAGAAGGCGTTCTAAAAAAGAAGAACCTATTCGCGGTGAATACTGTTAGTCTAAAGACCAGAAAAACTCTATTAAGGCGTTTTGTATGAAGTATAGCACTATATAGGGCAGAAACATGGAAGATACTAATTCGTAAAAGCGAAAAAAAAATGCTTGATGCTATTGTGACACAGTGCTAGAGAAGAACACTGAAAATTCCCTGAACAGGGAATAATAAAATTGAAGAAGTATAATTAAAAATGGATAAATAAAAAAACATTATGGAAACCAATCAGAAAATTTAAAAAAAACATGGATCGGACATTTAATGAGAAACAATGAATAGATATCAATAATTATTGAAGGAAAAATAGAGATCACAAGAAAAGGTAGACTAAAAACTCTGTTTATGAAACAGATTATAGAAGACATAGGAAGAACCACTTACAGAGAACTGCAAAAAGCTGTGATGGATAGAGACGAATTGAAGTCCGTCGAAATCATTGAACCAATCCAAGGATTGCAAAAAAAATGTACAATACAATAGATTCTTTTGCGTAAATTTATATACTATATAATTTATGTATTATATAAATTATATTTATTTACTATACAAGTCTTACTGTGATATAAATATTTTTGTATATGAGTAAATTTGCATGAAATGTTAATCGATTTCTTTCATTTGAGTTAAGATTATATAAAATTACTTTATTTTAATTTAAACCTTGTTTATATTTTATCGGATATAGTTAAAATAAAAAATTACTCGACTAAATTAAAATCAAAATTCCATAATTTATATATCATTGTTTATTTAAATATTTTTATATAAATTGAACTCGAAAATTAAAAAAAGGGTGACTGATTATGTTTGAAACGGTGCGAGTATATTCGTCGTACCACCTAGTTGAATAATTAAGACCTGAATGCGAGACAAAAACATACATAGTTTTTCATTAAATATATTTCAATTAATTTATAATACTTACTCAATATATTATACAATATTGCATATGCCTTAATTTCAAGTAAACTCATCTAAAATCTCTTAGAACGGTCTTTCATAACATCCACTCTACGGGTCAATCGTTTCTCGAATGATTAAACTCAATACGATTTGCCTAATTTTTTTACATCGTTTTTGAATGATAACTGAACTAAAATTTATTACCAACTTTGTCTCGGTTCACAGTTTTTTCCAAATGTTTTAATAACATCTCCTCAAACAACCAGTTTGCAGATGTTAGGATTTTCTCTATTTTTCATTTTCAAAATTTATGTATGATAAATATATGTCATATATACCATACATGTGATTGTATTATAAAACAATAATTTTATATAATTTCAAATTACAATTCATTCCTCTGATAAATATAATGTAATATCTTCGTTGCTATCTCATTAATATATCATCTAATATCGGACACAATAACTCAGTGTAGCAGCCCCTTGTCATTTTATACAGGTACATATAGTACAGCATAGTCAGTCCCTAACTGTAGGATTTTAGGTAAACTTGTTATTCAGAGTAAATGATAATCAAACCAATGACATTTGTGTGTATATATATATATATACACACACACACACACACACACACAATACAACACAGTCCACTAATAAAATATAATTGTGATAAACATAATCAATGCCTTCTTACTAAAGAGACTAATGTTCAAAATTATTGTTTCTTCATTGATATTTAATTCCTTAGCCACTGTTACAATATACAATTGAACACACACAACAATAAGAAATGAAAAAAAATAAAAAACAATGTAATGAAAATTATACTTTGATGTTATTCTTATAAAGTATATTTACAAATTGGTTAAAATGTAATAATTATGTAATAATTATTTTAAAAAAAATGTAATATTTAATCCCATGAAGCGACTGGGAAAATAGTTTTTACTTCAGTCGTTTCTGCAGCATTTATTGTCTGTGAGTCACTTTCCACATTTGTGGCACCATTGTTGGACAGTGAAGATGAGTTGACGTCTAAAAACACAATTACTAGGAATTAGAATAGACTTTTCTGTAATATCATTGGTGTTTACAAAAACTAAATAAAACGCGAGATTATCAATTAATGTAAAACAATAAGTATAAAAGATATATATATATATACAAAATAATTTCAAATAGAATGATTTGAAAATTACAAATTAGTACACTATCAATATAAAATAATTAATAATGATAAACTTAAAAAAAAACAAAAATATGTTTAAAGAATACTTTAACAAAACTATAAATATACATATCTTCCTTATATAATAAAATGATCTAAAACCACACTTGGATAAAGATTATACAGTAAGAGTTAACAATGTTAACAAAGTCATGTTTGTCTTTCCAAATACCATCATTCGTCCTCAATCATTAGATCAAGAAATAATCGCTGTTTTAAAGCTTACTTAAAACTTACTACATTTCTTTTCGACTTCTCTTGAAAACTTACCATCACATAAAGGTAGACAAATTACACCAATGAGGAATCATTAGATAAAATTTAACCTTTTAACCACAACTGCTTGTTAGTAAACATTATAAATTATTAAAGCTTGATAATATATAGATTACCCATTTAAAAATAATTTCACACGTTTAATATATACATGATATTAAATCACTTGGGATTGAAATACCTATTTCATTATAAGAGAACTTTTCGAACTCTTTCCTATTCAGTGGTTTTCTTTACATGGGATTTATGGATTTTTCAAAGTGTTTTTGATAGGATATTAAAAAAAAATAAAGACATTACCTATTTCAATAGATTCATCTCCTTCCAATATCGGACTTATGTTTCCTCCTTTCGACACTCTCTGTCTACATATATTTTGTAAAAAAAACATAAATATTACATTTTCAGTTATAATTATAAATATTTTAATTATTGAAAACTACAAAATAATTACCCTTTTAATAGACGAGGTACTTTTTCAGGTGTTTGTCCCTCAGCACATACGTCTTTTATTGTTGAGGAAGCTACGTCATTTTCAGGTGATATAGAATCAATCTTCCTCTTTGTGCTTGCAATATTTTTATATTTGTAGTAAACAGACCAAGGTAACAACACAATTTTCGGGTTCAAGTTTTGTATTTTTGGTAAAATTTTTGCTATTGATTTTGCTTGGGCTTCATTTTTCAATGCTATCCAAGCGGATGTATCGTTTATGTACTTAATAAATATATTAGCTGTAAACAATAGAGTAAAATATAACAATAACACATATTAATAACGGAATGTATAACTTACTAAAAGGGCTTAATACATTAGTAATATCGATAGTTTTCCATTCGGGGGGGAACGTGATGTGATAAACATGATTTCTTTGTGGATGAGCTAGAAAAAAAAAGTAGTTCAATGTAAATCTTAAATATATAGAATAAGTTAAATTATAGGTAAATATGTATGTAGATTCATCCTATACCAATACAATTTTATTTTATTTGAATTTTGATATTTAATTAAACCAAATTGCTAATATAGGAACATATTTTGATAGTATTTTGTTCATAAATCAATTTAATAATTATTGTATCAATATCATTAGTATTAAATGTTTTCACGTTGTTTTTTAGATTTAGCAAAACATTTCTTTTTTTTTGTACAAATAACATAAATTATTATTATTATTATTTTATATATATAAATATGAAATTTAAACTGTAAATTAAATTAAAACATATTAAATATTAATAAAACATTACATTACATAGTCCAAATTCTAAAAAATTATGTTAAAAGATTTAACTTAGTTAAACAAATTGTTAATCGAAAATGTTATTTGAAGCCTATTCCACATTTTGTAAAAGTTTCTAATCATACCATGAACATTTGTCGCGTAGAATTTGAATTAAAAATATCCACTAACATGAATTTGTCACTAGGTGAGTTACATTTACCTAGTGATTTTGAGTAGTATAAAAATTACAACTTTAAAACTTACGTTCAGGACCGTTTAAATTTAAACATGGATCTTCATTATATCGAACCATGAATAACCTTTAATGTAATAATACAATAATGAGTATGATAAAATTATATATATATATATATATATAAATATTAAGTATATACTAACTTATTCTCATATTGTTTCAAGTGCATAGAATCTGGAAAAACTTGCTCGTTGATATTTTTCACTTTACCTGCAGACAATAATTATACAAAAGTTAAATAATTATTTTTGTCTATGAGTTTTAAGCAAGAGTGATTAAACCTTTAGATAGAAGACATAATAAAATTGAAAGTTTTTATAAAACATTTTTCAAGCAATGAAACATTTTTCAAAAAATTGAAAAATAAAATTTTTTAATTACTAATTTTGTACCAAACTTTCTGTCTACAGACTTGAACTTGCTTTTGGCTATCAATTTTTAAACTTCATTTAAAACTATATTAATTTAATTTAAACCAGTTTATATCATTGTCTTTAAAATATGTTTATAACAATAATATGTACATTACATTAATTTTTAGATAACAAAATAGTTCACTGTTAAAGAGAGCTACACCTGCACGTGTTGTTGTATAACATAGGTCATATAAATTAAACATCTCACATAACTAACTCACATGGAAAGGGAGATTTTTAATCTTGAAGAGAGTATTTACATAAATATTATGTTAACACTTATTTCTCATTTGAAGATTACAATTTTCACAAAAACGACAAGATAATCTTTAAATTTGATGTCAATTTACTCTATGAAAATTAAAAATTAAACAACTTCATTGATTATGCTAAATGTATACATTTTACTTTTGATAAACAAAGGGTAGCAGGTGTAGCGACCTCGTAAGAGGATTTCATTATTCTGTTTTATTCTACACAAACATAATAAATTATTATAATTGGTACATTGTGCAAAAACTTACCATATAAATTACAAAGATTTACAAAAACAGAAGCAGTCAAGTATGCATCGTAACCAGCATCATGTAATTTAGTTGTTTCACTAAGATAACCAACTTCTGGTACTTCTGGTTCTATAACACCAATCAAAGTATTATTTTAAATAAAAAACAAAAAATAAATCACATTTTGATATATAAACAACTTACCCAAAATTGTATAATTCTGACACTGTTCTGCTAGTGATTTATATAAATCATTTAATATTGTTGAGGAAAAGAAGTCCCTGAGAGGTTCGGTACTACTTATATACTTCGTATCCAAAAATCTAATGAAAAAATAAAATATTGCAACAATTTTATTGTATAAATTTATATATAATTATTTAATTGAAGAAAATATGTCATACCGAGGTGATATAATTTTTACGATATCTTGAAATTCATTGTAATTAAATGGTAATGGTAAACAAAACTGATGAATCATATGGCAAATATCTAATGTCATATTGTGACCAATAATAGGTTTGTTCTTAAAAAAAAAAATCAAATTAATCAATATATTAAAACTAAATATCAATTATGATTGTGTTATAAAAGATTTACAGAATTTCTGATTTTTTTTAAGACAGCCGAAAAACCAACAGCCTTTTCTAATTCTATTTTCTCCCGCTCCATTCTTTCTTTTGCCATTAACTCTCTTGGTCTACCTTTGCAAGCTACCATTACGTTACCAATATCTTCTACTGTTTTTGTTTGTAGACTTATCTTGTTATCTGAATACTTTTGATAAACTTCCTGTAAAAATATTAAATTAAAAATTATACATTTTGTATACACAGTGTTATATTAAAACACCTATTTTTAACATTTAATTTGGATAGATATAATTTTTCTCCAAAGTAATTTTGACCAGGTCATGAACATGATTTAACATTTAGAATTTACTGAATACTATATACACATTACATGTGTATATATGTTTTTTTAATAATAATATACAAAAGTTTTTGTTTAATAAAAAAAGAAGATAATGTAGAAATATTGGTTGACGATAGAGAATTGCATTATAGATCTACTCATTGATTCACAATATTATTTATTCGAATCCAAACTGAACTATAAATATATTTAATCAAATTTAAACTTTACTCTTTTCCTTAGTGGTTGGTATAAATTATATTAAATAGTAATAATAAAACTTAGTTAAATAACTCCATACATTTATTTCAAAATTAGAATGTTATTTTAAATCTTAGTAGATTATAAATATTTATTTTATTATCATATTTGTAATAAATAAAAAGTAATCAATAAACATAAAATAACAATTAGTATTACAATTAATTTTTAATAGTAAATGAAAAATGATAAAATTATTATTTTTAAGTTTATAATATTGCTATATGGTTTATATTTGATATAAACTCCAACCATGAATTGAGACCTTCAGTGCAATAATGGACTATCCCCTAATTATTAATATTGAGATACAAGGAAAAAAACAAAACATGCTATTTTTACAGGTAATTTTTTTCAAAAGTCAAGAATGATGTAGGTGCTGTCATCTAGTGAATATTAAGTAAAAGTGGCCTAGACCGTTCATAAATTAAAGGGTTTTGTCCATTACTGCACTGAAGGTCTCAATTATGGTTACTAAAAAATTTATTATACTACTAATCAATAATTTTGAGTGAACAAAATTCAAAATGTAATGTGGCAGTACGAAATTTTTATATATTAAAAAAAATCAAAATGTCAAACAGTTCGACCTATTTCTAGTTCAACGTTTTTTTTATTATGCCTATTGTACAATATGAGTATAGGAATCAATAATTAAAAAACTAACTTGATAGATAAGCTTTCGGACAAAAGAATTGGGTTTTTCTGCTATGATGATTTCAGAATTTGTTTCATTTTCCAATAATTCTTTCACCTTTTGACTGTAATTAAATATAATATTTCATTAATTCAATAGAGCAAAAAAATGTTACATCCAACTTATCCGGTCCAGTTCAAATGAAAATGTATTGTAGCAGTGGCGTAGATACGATTTTTTTCTAGGAAGGGTTTTTCAAAGGAACTTTTAAAAATTAGAATATTTTTGAATAAATTAAATCTTTAATAAATAAATAGTAAATATTTTATAATAATAATTTATATTTACAATAAATGTATTTATGAATATTAAATTTTAGCTTCGTGTGCACAAAATCAATTAAATGATATTTCAAAATTTTAAAGGAAAAGAACAAGCTTTTTTAGAGTGCTGGGGGGTGTAAACCCCTTGCAATTCTACCCCGTATCTATGCCACTGTATTGTAGTATGCATTGTTTTTGATTATATTATTTAAATATGTATGCAGTTCTGTGTGCAAACATCATGTATGTACGTTTCATTTTTTGCTCGACATTATTTGATAACAACTCAAACTCTTGCATTTTTACAGTCAGTAGTCAATTCTTACATTAACATAATATATACTATCATTATATATAATATGACATTTTTACAAATTATGCAAAAAAAAAAAAGATTAGAACCTGGCTTTTCACCTAGCTCATTGCCCTTTACCAGAATCATAACTGTTAATTGATCGGTAAATATAAATAGACTATGAACTTGAAATCATGACAGCACAAACTCATCTTATCTCTTTTCCAATATAAGGCTAAGATAAACATATTTACTATATCATCGTAAAAATAGTAAAAATACACATAGTCATATTGCTCATAATACCAAAATCATATATACAGAGCATGCCAAATAACGCTTCTACCTCACATTATGAATCAGATAATATGGAATATTGGCCAACCTCAAATAGCTGGGATAGAGGCAAGAGAGAAGATAACAATATTGAATGAATTACTCCAAATGAGAATAAACATACAAAATTACCTAACTAATCAACACACAATCACCAATAAAAAAAAAAAATTATCTCTCAAAATCACTTCTTCCTACTTCAATCATAGAAAACTTCATCAAACCGACAATATAGACCTCATTACAAAGTATAAACCAACGAGCAATTCTTTAATGAAACCACCACCTCCAGTATATATGTGGCATAAATAACTACTGCGTAAAAATTCAAGTCACTAAACGCTTCATTTCTTTGGAAAAGTTCAACAAATAGTATAAGACCAACATAGTATTTACCAACACTGCAAATTCGTATAGGGACGTCATAATATTCCTTTAGTCTATCAAAGTAAAATTTCACACATACTAACATTTTACAACATTTTTAATTCTAACATTCCACACTCTAATAATACTACCTTAGCTACATTTGCAGATGATATGGTTGTAATTGCCTTAAATGTTGATTTAACTCTGGCTTCCAAGACTCTCTAGAAACATCTAGATAAATTGCAAAACTGGTTTAAAATTTGAAGAATAAAAATTAACACAAATTAGTCTGTACACATTATTTTTAATCTTTGTTCAGATGTCAGGCTCCTCAATAAAAGTCAACAACACAATTCCCCACAAAAATGTCTAGATACTTAGACAAAAAACTCAGTAGGTGCAATGACATAAAATTTAAAAAAAAGGACTCAACCTTAGACTCTACCAACTTAAACAACTTATAAAATCAAACCTACCTCTCAATACTAAGCTTCTAATTTACAAACAATTAATTTGTCCAATAATGACTTACGATATCTAATTTTAGGTGTACAACCAAAAATTATAATGTGCAAATTCTTCAATCCTTTAAATCAATAAGTCTCCATTTAACTACTAATGCTCCTTGGATTATAAGTAATGATGCACTAAAGTAACAACACATTAAAAAATTCTTAGCTATCCTTGCATCATACATCTATGAAAAATTCCATACTATCACAATAACACACTCACATTCCAACTCATATAACTTTCATCTCTTACTCTACGTGATAACCCAAATGCTTACTTAACAGTTAACTCTTTTATAATAATACAATAAATAAATAAATAAATAATACTTATACATAAGTCACTGGACACCTCCTTCACTCATATAGTCTAATTTTGTATATATTAGTCATTTTACTTATATATATATATATATATATATATATATATATATATTAATACAGATTGTAAATATATTTAATAAAAAATAAAAATATATGTATGCATCAATAATGAAAGCAAAAATAAGCATATATATATTTACACAATGCAATGAAAAATACACCACATGCGACACGTGTTATTGACCTAATACCATATATTAAATATACTAAATACCACTAATATAACTAAAATATTTAATCTACGCTTATACTGACTATAAAATACAAAATTAAATAATTACCAAGCACTTTCTATTTCAGCTTTATGATTATCTGGTATAGTTATAAGATCAGATCCTTTTGATGGTGTTTGAGCCTGCAAACAATTTTGCTTATAACGATTAATTAGTTCATTACGCAAAACTTCTTCATCAGGTGCGGTGAGGAAGGGAATGCCTAAAATATTTTAAAATTAAAATAATTATTTTAACAAATAAAACATAATACAATTACATACCATGTTTAAATAGTTTATTAAAGTCAAAGTTATGATTGCTTAAAAATTCCATGCTAGAAGATTGACAGAGGAATCGGCAATCTGGTGCATATCGGCTCATTGGTTTTGGAAATGTATAAAAGTTATACGTTCTATACATAAATCTAATTTAACAAAAATAATGTATAAATTATAACGTATATCATCAGATATTTCATTTTGGTTAAATGTTACTTTTTCTTTTCGTTATCATATTTAACAGCACACAAGCCAAATTGAACCATCAAAAAGTCCATACAGTTGTTTCTAAGCTTTTCATAGTATTGAGCTGACGTATCGAATATGCTGACCATTGTACCATTGTGGAGACCAGTGAATTCGCCGTCGATTGCAATAAAATTGCACTCGTCTATGATCTGTTTAATTTCCGGCAACAATTCATAAAAATCTAAACAAGACAACGGAACAGAATTTACAAAAAATCGTCGGAGAAACACTCGTTTATAGCAGTCGCCACAAAAACGAGAATAATAAATGTTCACTTACTCTCGCTGACCACTTCCATTTCGAAGAAAACAACAGAACTCGTAAACGACGATGAATACAGCAAATACTATGGCCCAGAACAGTGTAACATTAATATGTGGGACGCTCACACTGTGTCAATAACAACACGCGAATAAATAAATTATTAGTAATTACTTTAATTAGTTTTAATTTATAAAAATTACATTACATATGTTACATTTATAACATTGCTTAGAATATACATTTATAAAAACAAACAACAATTAGAACGAACAAATTGTTCGGTCTCTGCCATTTTGAAAACGTCGTTCCGACCCAGACGCTCGACCATAGATGCGTTATCAGTTCTACCACTCGTTATCGGTAAACGGGTAACCAACATTCGAAACACCACGAGAATCTCTACGGTCTAGAATTTGCGGTTACTGCACATGGTTATCGGCGGTCGTGATAACGGTTGTCGCTTGGCAACCGCCGAAACCGAAACGTTAGAAATACAAAAACAAAATCTGAACGGAAAAACGTTAAGTACCAACGTCAAAACGTCAGACATTACGCCGTGAACTTCTTTGGCTTTGGCCCCACTACCCAACTTTGACGGTTTATTGTAAACGATGGAACGACAAACGGACGTAGACCAAGAGACGCACGAAGGTATTCGACAAATTGTTTTACAGTCATTGAATGATTACGATGCTTTGACAGTCAATATTGCCTCAAGGTTGTGCGTTAACGAGTTAAAAAGTTAAAAGTCAAGTTAGAAATTATTATATCATAACTTTTAATTTAATTGGTTACTGTTTGAGATGAGTAATTAATTAACTCGACGAATTACTTTTTACTTCAATGTAACATAAACTTAACAAGTTATTATTCAGAATTATGAAGTTACTAAGAAAATTAAAATTTTGATTAATATATCATAATTTGTCGAAATATTTCCAATGTTTTCCCTGTCATTCTATTGTGATAAAAACTATATATATATATATATATATATATTGTATTTAGGCAGGTAACAACACAATAATACAATAATTCACGAGAAACGGTGGTAATGCACTATACCAATAGCGCAATTTTTATGTAACTTTCAACTGATTATTTAATTTTTTTTTTTAATAAAGTTAATTTTAATTGAGTTTCTCTTAATGCATAACTATTTTTTAAATTAACTTTTACTTAATAGTTAAGTTACTTTTTTTTAACTTAACGTTTTTACTTTGAGTTAACTTAATATAAGTAACATTCACATAGTAGTATTAAAAATCATATATGTATAGAATGCTGATAGGTCTTATCTCAACTTTTAAATTATTACTTTTAATTTATTTTTAACTTTTAAAATTAACAAAAACAATTTTTGTAACTTAAATTAAATTTTTTTTTAACGTACATTTTGATCCTGATCATGCCTCTGTAGCAATATAGAACAACTCAAATTATATTTTAGAAAAAAATTACTTTAAAAATATTGAAAAAGGTGTCAAAACAAAAATTAAATCCCTACTCTGATCAAATTAAAAACAAATTATAAAATAAATATTTTATACTTATTATATAAAAATATAACCCAACTAATTTGCAATTTTTTTGTTTGTTTTAATCAAAAATTAATGTAAAAATGTATATCAATTTAGTCTGCATATTTGTATTTCATAAATTCTTTTAATTTAATTTTCTTTTTTTTTTAATCACTTATGTAGCCAATTGATTAATATGTTAGTTTTAATATATATTAATATTGACTAGTATGTTATCCCTTCAATTTTGCATTAAACAATTTTTAGTGTCTATAAAAATCATTTTAATTTTATTTTTTTGTCTTCGTTCATATAAAAAATGTATAATAATAATGTAACAGCTCTCAGATTAATATATTAGTATTGTGATTTAATAATTAAACGATAAATGAATTTTTATCACACTTAACTGAATGATTCATAGAAAAATATTCTTTATTTCTAGTTGTTAAACAATCTTTAAAAAAGAGTCTAATATGGAATAGCTTGGTTTCGACAGTGGAAACTGAAGTTATTAAATTGTTGGAGGGTAAAAGTACCATAAATACAATTAAGAAAAAACCTCAACAATCTGAAACGATTGAGTTAATAAACAAACTCATATCTGAGTATATGGATTGGATGGGATATAAATTGACCAACACCATGTTCATGAAAGGTATGTAAGGTATATGTTATATGAAGAATGGGTAAACTAGATAATGTTAAATTAATAAGAACCTTTTTTTTTAAGTGTAAGTTAAATTTTAAAAAGTCTGATTTTAGTTAACATTAACCTAATTAATCCAAAACTTTTTAATCTTTGATTTGTATATTAACTTTATACAAAAAAACAATTATCTTTTTATTTAAAATTATAAAGAAATGTTAATTTAGATGAAAGTTTATTCGGTTCAACTAGAGAACGCACAGTGCATTAGATAACCAGAACCTCTCTACCACTCCACTAACTACTAATATTACACAGAGAGAGGATATGACATTACTGGTCGGCCACAACATTTAATATGTATGCATTGTAATCGTGCATTTTCTTGTTGAACTAGATACAGATACATTATTTAAAAATTTTGTTTCGTTAAAATACTTTTTCTGTTCAAAACAGTGATGTTCAATAAACATTGCTTTTTTAAATTTATATAAACACAAACATTAATAAAAAAAAATAAATAGATGATAATAGATGATTTAACTTGCTTACAAATAGACTTAGATAACTTTTAATTAGATCTTAATTACATAATACTAAATAAATGTTATTAATTAATTATTGATACTCCTATCATTGAGCTATATAGCAAAATACTTCCTTGTCAACAAATTATTTTATAATTTTACTATAATGGTTATTTGTATTTTTCAAAGAATCTGGGACCAATTTCAAAGCCAATAGTCAAAGAGAACAGATTACTTCATTATTAGATCTTGAAGACAATAATGAAACATTACAAATGTAAGATTTATTAATTGTTTGGAATACTATACATGTATGAAATGTACTTACATTAAATATACATTTATGATTAATAATTTTAAATTGTATGTTTTCAGGCCTCTTTTAACAGTTTTAATAACTATGTTTAAGGATAAAACTGGTGACAAAAGCTCTGGATGAATGAGTTTATAAACTAAATAGTTTTTTTTTAATGTATGTACCACCTACCTATTATCTGATGTATGTTGATTATAGCATATAGGTGAAACTATTTCAATTAAATATTCTTATTAATAAAACTGTTAATTGTTTTGTAAAATCTATGTTTATTTTGAAAAAAATTAATTTTTGGGTTGCTATGGTTATTAGCTTATTTAAGTGTGATCAATGGTTAGTCATTGATGAAACTGTATATTATATAAACTAATATTAATTATTTGTAGCAAAATGTATTGCTGTGTTATTACTTAATTATTCTTTTATAAAAACATTTTGTAAAATGTTAAAAACTTTAAGTTTTGATTTGAAAACCGAAAATTATAATAGAAATGAAATAGTCACTGTGAAATTTCGCACAAACTCTAATGAAACATTGACGCAGGCCTTTGAGTTAAAGACCAATATTGGTTCTCTTCGATTACACTTACACCTGCTGTTTAATGTAGACCCGAACAAGATAATCATAGAGCACGAAGAATCTGTGTTACAAGACGACCAGACCCTTAAGGAACTCGGAGCAACTTCATTGGGAATTTTTGAACTTGCACTGCGAGGCGATGGGATACAGCTGCAAAAACCCCGCATACTACTTGCCGGTTGTAGACGTCATTATGGTGAACGTCAAGCAAAAAACACTAGTGGTAGAAATCGAATACTGTTCGATTGATAAGCCTTGGTTAGGTGGATACCGAGATCAGAATAATGGCAAAAAATATCATCACGCGACTGCGCAAACGGATTTCAAGCCAAAGATATATTCAAATATTATTCAAGTGGATAGACAATCACAGACATGCATCGACAAAGGAATCGATAACACGGCGTGTGACAAATGGACGCAAACTGCTGATGTCTCTGATGGGAAACTATTACTGGCTAAGCCATATTATAGTTACCAGGCGTGGTTGCAGGAGGATTATGTATTGACTAGCGTGCTGATGATACAACGTGCGTTCAGAAGAATGATGGCACGAAAGAAGTTCTCCCAGCCAATCACTGTTAAGATGGAACAACAAAAGATAGTTGTGGCCAAGCCGAATGTGACCACCACTGAATTGGAAGCAAAACAGCAGAATTTTTATTCACTATATATGATGATCGGCAAGTGGTGGAAAAAAGAGCGTAAACGCATCAAGGAAATCAAGGCGGAGAAATCGAGGAAGGCAGCGCAAATTAACTTGCTAAAGAAGGAGATCAAGTTCCTGTTGGAAGTGGAAAAACAACGATCAGAGCTCAAATATGAGCTTACAAAGCATGACGATATAACTTTCTTAAATAAAACATCCAAGCCGAAGATGTTTAAGAACAAAACAGGCAAGTTACTGACCATGGACACAGTTGGTAACCAGAAGGCCAGAGTACTGAAAGATATCTACATGAGCATTATCGAAACAGGGCATCAGAACACAAGGACGTTAGGAGCAGGTCGGAGCCGGGTTGAAGTATTGGATGAACTATACGTTGTAGTATCCAGGTCGTGTTACAAGTATAAGAAGAATTTGATGGACACGATAGTGATGGAGAAAGACTTTGTGGAGATGCAAGTTGACGCGGCCTGCATGCTGTCAGTCCGGCGCCGGGTGGAGCAAATGTTCCGTCACTTTATTCGGCAGCCCGAAGTGAATCCTGAGGCGGACTCATATTACCGGCCCAGTGAGAAGCGTATACTCAACATCTATACGTGCATCCGGTGCAAACGTAACCTCGCAGCCACGGACTTCTCGCTAGAGAGTCGGGTGAACCGAACGAATGTGTGTGCCAACTGTGAGTGGACTGAACAGGTGAGTAGTGTTATGAAGTTTTAAGTACAAGTATTTATGTACATTTATTTTCAAATATATTCTCGTATATGTATACAATTTAAAAGTGTAAACTTATAGAAAAATATCATCATTCATATATAAATCTAAATTGTATATCTATAACATAGAAGACAATACAACAATTATTTTAATTTTGTATCATGTAAATTTAATTACAATTTAAATTCATTAGCAACTAATCGTGGTGAATATTGACTAGACAAAATTTTCTTTTCTTCTATTGACATTACTACTTTTGCCATCAATACAACATTGCCCCAAATATCCTTGTCTCAAACAATTTCTCTCCATTCTTCCACTTCCAAAGCCTTTAGATCTTTTTTGAGAAGCTTCTTTTCCTGATGTCTATATTCTAGTGTTGCTTTAACAGTATTAATTTCTCCCCTTCTCATTATATGTCTTAGTCGTTGTATTCTGTGTCCTTTATTAATGAAACTAATTACTGGTGTCACGCTTACCATGTATACCTTTCTATTGTTCCTTCTACGCTAATTATTTGTTATTTCATTGTAGACGACCATAAATTGTTCTACATACTTTATGTGCAAACGTCTTCAGCTTCCTTCTGTCTGACAAGTTATCATCCAAGCTTCGCGTTCATATGTAATAATCAGCCTTATAATCATTACGCACATAGCCTTACTGTAGTTTTTCCTGGTGATAATTCGCAGTACCTTCACCACTTTCAATTAGCTCCATAATTTGGGGTTTGTCAGTATTTTAACTACATTCACTGGATCAAATAAAGATTCGTCTAAAGCATCTAGATCATCTGTGAACAAACCATATTCCATTCTGGTTTACCAATACACCATCTTCATTGGTCTATAATTTCCTAACTACTTTCTCTAAGGCAAGGTTAAAAAAAACATTAGAGACGAGGCGCCCCACATTGATTCATTCTAGTATCCATTTTGAAGTACGTCGACAAAATTGCAATTTACCATCACATGTACTTCGTTTGTTCAGATATACATTATTAGTAGACAAAATTAAAACTGTTTAATTAATGACAACATTTATTTGAGCGTTTGAAGCATTTAGAATACTTTTAATAACTATTCTATTAATGTTTTAAAACATTTAAAAATGCAGATGGGCCACAAGCGCGTCGATATGGCACCGTACCGGCGGATGCTGAAAATGATTCGGCACGACGAGATGCAGGCGGCCGCATACGAGTCCGAGTGTTTTCTGATGCAGCCCGCCTGAGTTGTACCGGCTGGTGTCGGTCGTCTGGAAAGAGAAATCGGCTATCAGCGAGTGCGGACATCTAAACGGATTGCGAATGATCCGGTGGCGACCGGACCAGGCGTGGTCCCCATGGAACTGCATACTGCTGTCGCGAGCCGAGGCCGAGGCGCATCGTCGACTCAACGGCGACCTGGCTGACTGTTACGATGATCGGTTTGTTCGGCAAGTGACCAACAGGCATATGATGGCCCGATTGCAATTCACTAATCTCGTGCAAGCCGTTAAGAACCGCTTAGCCAAGAAGTCAAAAATGTCGAAAAACTGGAAGACCGTCGCCGACAATTTCGATATCAAGATAGTACCTAGATAGGATTGTACATTGTATCGATAAAATTATGCAAAATACTGACATGGGTGGTAGCTACTAATTGCTGGGGCTCGAATTTAAATGGCAATCAAATAAATTTTCATATGCATTTAAATGACAAAAACTATAAAAATTATTGTTAAAAAATACCCGAACAAAAACATTTATGGTCTAGAAACTCTGAAAAATAACCTTAAATCAGAAAAAAATTGAATAAAACAAAAACAATTTTATTTGCTATTTAAAAACATATATTTTTTGTATTTAAATCTAATTTAAGTGAATATCCTTTTTTCATATTTTTAAGAAAATAATTTAATTGCTCATTATTTAAAGATACTGATAAAAATACTATAAATTAAAATCTGAGCCCTATTAATTACTAATATATGATGGGAATAGATAAATCAAGTTTTAAGGTACGCTTAAGATACGCATCCAAAGATTATTTAATTATCACTTCTGTTTTGTTGTTATTAACTGTATGGACGTTCTCAAAATTTTATTTCCACATATTTCCCTCCTCTCACCATCACCACTATATTAGAGAAACCTATTCTGGTTTAGTTTTATTACTGTGTAGATACTTTTCCTACGAGCAATGTAGTTTTAATATAAGACACATATTATAAATTAAAAGTATACTATTCAAAACTTTGTTTTTAAATAATTTTGTATTTAAATTTTCAAAATAAAAATTAATATTAAGAGTAAAACTATATTTTTATTTTTTATTTAGAACTTGATGAACAAAATACAAATTAATAAAATATAAATAATCATTAATTAATGATTTTGCCATAGAAAATGCTCAAAAAAATGCTTGTATTTTGGGAAATGAATAGAAACTTTAATACAAGATATAAAGAACACATCTCTGAAATAAGATTAAAAAGAACTAATCCAAATTCAAATTTTACAAAACATGGTTTAGAAAATAATCATCTTATTACTTTTAATATACATAATGACTTAGAAATTTTAAATATACAACATATAATTTATATCAATTCCGTTTTGGAAGAATGACATATTCATAAAGAAATTAAACAATTAATTAAAAAATATCCTAAATATATAAACAGATTTTTAAAATAAAATTCTATATCAATTAATATTAGATAATATTAATATCACACCTTAGTTGCTTTCATTAAATACACAATTTCTTTGCTTTTTGATAGAACTTTAGTTACTACAAAAGAAACCCGTTTTCTCCCACTATGGATCCTTACGTGCTCTGTCAGCTCAACTCTCCGTAAAAATGATTTTATTCAAATTTCACAGCAGAACAGTTTTTTTCCATAATTGACCCTCATACGGCATTTAAATGTTTCTTTATTTATGTTTTTATGCGTATTTGACATTACTGCAAAAATTCAATGTAGTACATTATTTGATCATTCCATTATAGTTACTATAATTATGTCAAGTGTTATGCCATAAATAATTTAATATAATATTTTTTTTTACATTATCTGTGTATGGGATTATATTAATATTATTCTTAATATAATTATTATTATACTCAAACTGTACAGATATATTAAGCCAAATTAAACGTATAATGTGTTTCGGTTTAAAATAAGCCTTAAAGAGTGATGAACACATAGTGAAACCAAACATTGTCTGGTACTGACCTATCGGGAAATTTCCAGATCAGGCCACTCTTGTATTAACCCTTTAACACATCGTTTTGCAAATAAAATATGACATAACAAGTAAAACTATTGTTATTTGTTTTCCGCAATAAATCAATAGGATTAGAACACAACCATAAGTCAGTTCGTCAAAACCGGTAAATGTAATTGCAATTATAGTTTATCAAAAAGTTCAATATGCAAAATATAGAAAGCATGGTCGTATTTGCGTATCAACGCTCTAACAAATTCCGTCTTACTTTTTCCATTGTATATTGTTTTACTTTTTAAATATGTATAACAACAAACTATTACAAATTAAAAGATAAACAAGTTATATTGCATATGTATATAATGTTTTTGATTATTAAAATGTGAACATTTAAATTTAAAATTCTTTATAATTAACAAGGATTTACACTAAATCTAGATTCCAATACGAAATAAATGTTATACACGAATGTTATTACTTCTTACGTCTCATGATAATTATGTATCATAGTATTGTGCTTACAATTATTTTATTATTTTTGGGTTATTAATAAAAAATATTAATCGTAATGTGAATCCAAACGTTCGAATACGTAATTTTAATTTCACCAAATATTTTGCTATGAGATAAGATACGATTGTATTCGGTTCAATCTCTAACAAATGATTTACAAAATCCATTGAACTATACATTCGTGTATAATTGTTTGAATAACATTTTCGAATATTATTGTTACGCAAAACATTCGATTGTTTTATATACATAATTTAGAAATCTAATTTCCCACAGTTCTCAATAACACGCAAATCAAATTCGTCGTGCATATTTCGTCATCAATAGCCAAGTGCGTAATAAAAGACCATAGGACTACATCGGGCAGCATTACTTCTTCATACAACACAGCAATGAATCTAATCACGAGTGGTTTAGCCGTGTGAAGACTTAGAAAAATCTACACATTTTTATGATTTAGATAATTGTATTTTTTATAGTTTGTCGACTTAAAAGTTTAAAGTTAAACCTAAATACATTAAAATTATATAATTTACAAGATTATCTATGTCCAATAATTATGATCACGTTATGTAGGATCTTATAGGAAGT
>CM032339.1:72652348-72942911 GCA_019022885.1 Schlechtendalia chinensis
ACGGTAACGCTTTAAGTTATTAATAGATATATTCCCTACGTATTAATGAACATTGAAAACACCCGAAGTTGCTATTTTATCTCAGTTTAATTTTACGCATGGTTAAGTTAACTACACATGTAGTTTTTGACATATTTTTAATTAATCAACGATTTGTGAATACCTTAAAAATCGCTCTGCTGATCCTAATTTCATAAAATACATTATTTTTCAATATAATCTTCTACTTCACCGTAGAAGCATTTATCAATATATAGTTGGGAGATTGGTGAAGAAGAAGTATACTTCTATACTAGAAGTATATTGACATATCGACCACACCGAAGAAAAACGACACATCTCAACATTTAACCAATTTGAGTTAAGCTCATATTCTAAAAAGCCATATTTTACTTAAAAACGTATTTTGCTTATACGACTGAAGTCAAATCCATATTAATATTTTCGTTTAATATGTAGTTAGATCGTTCTACACTTTTAAAAATAATAAATTATTTTTGGTGAAAATCGGCTTAATTCAGATAATCCGTTTTGTCTGTTTGCACTTTGGAACCATGTCAGATAGTTGAGTTGTTCTGCGAATAATAGTGTAGAAACTGGACTTTAATATTATTATTACTAGATTTAACGTTAACATTCGTTGAGTATGGCGAATGGTAAATACCATTAAATCAGTGGTAGCCGTTTCGCCTTTCGCTTGTTTGACATTTCACCGCGTGTTCAGATGTCCCGTTCGGTTGTTCATAATAATATCACGGTTTTTTTTTTGTAAACACAATGGAATGTTTTAATGAAAACTCTGGTGATTTTTTTGAAGATAGTGATAGTGATTAGACACCCTCACGGGAGATTGAATATAGAGCAATATTAGCTTTGAATAGCGATGAAGAAAATTTACCACAAATTGAAAAAAAAATTATGATTCGGATATTAATACTATTCCGGCAACAACTTCATCTTCTGATCTGGAAGAAATTATCACACTGACTAGAAAACGTAAGCGTTTGACAAAAAAATGGAAAAAAATGTTATGCGTGTAAAAAAAAAATCCAGATTACAATACGAAAATTCGAATTAACAACTAATTGATACTAAATGTATAAGAGAACCATGTAATATGAAATGCAGAACTCAATGTACCAGTAAAATAACTGAAGAGTAAAGAAAATGTATTATTAGATTTGAATGATTGACTGGTTTGTGGTTAACTACCGACTATATGAACAGTCGGTATAGGTTATGTTAGGTCACAGAGGAAACCAATAACTACAATTGAAACGGTTTTATCATTAGAAAAACATAAATATAATATTTTTATTACGATTGATAATATATCGACAAGTGGTAAGTACGATATAATTTTAGTATTAACTAATTTTGAAATTGCATGCTTATTGAAAATATTTAAATATTATTCAAAATCGGTAGATATAATATGATGATCTCGAGGAAGTGAAAAATCTCGCATGTGAACAGGTACGGATTTAGATTTATATTACTGGGGGGGGGGGGCAGGGGCGAGTATTGCACAATAAAGTGTGTGTGTGTGTGTGTGTGACGTCGTGATATCTAACGTGTGTGATAATTCATATAATAAAAACAGTCCGTTAAATCGATAATCCGATATCATTGATCCATGTTTTTATCCACCGTAGAGATGAAAAAACGCGTTCTGCTGATACAGTGGTCGCTGGTAATGTTACGAGTATATTTAACAGAATTTTTATTAGGAATTTTTCCACACAGCCTACGGGGGGGACGGCCGCCCTCTTCATCGCCACTGAATCCGCGTCTGCAAGGGAAGCATTTGCCTTCTCTGACTCCCCCGTGCGCACGCTATGCTTGTCCACCAAACTTACCGACGTCGACGACACCATGGACAATCAACCCAACACCTCCCCCCCCCGCTAAAAAAAAAACATTGTTTTTTCGGAAATATCAGAGGCGCAATTTGCCTCGTCTTTAAACGAGTATTCGCCATTTAGAGTATCAGATTTTAGTTTAAAACACCAACAAATCAGGAAAAATATTATACCGTTTATTCGTGATAATTTGTTTGAATCGAAACATTTTAAATCGTTCGCCGTGCGTGAACATATTAAAACCTTTACGGATTAGCCCGTGATTTCCGCCATATTCCGAAGTGGCGGGTATTTTTATTTCTTTTTTTACAGGCAAACCGTAGGTATAACGCCGCGTATCGAAACTAACGCAGAAATCGATCCCTTTGAAACGTCATACGACGTACGCGTGTAAATCTTAAAATTAAAAGTGCTCTCCATCGGATTTAACGCATTCGTCTAATATTTTATTCCACTTTTCGAAACATTTTTGAAATTCTTCCTTCGTGATGTCTGACGGCGCCTCTTTTTACCTTCACTTCGGCAACGCTTCCGCAAAACGCTTTCCTCTCATGTCCCTTTTCGTTCGGCGGAACAAGAATAAGTCGCAGGGGGCCCCACGGTCATGTCGTTTTTGGTCAAAAATCGGCGCACAGAAAAGGCTGCGTGAACGGGGGCGTTTTCGATGATGGAAAAACCAGTACTGACTGGTAATTAGCGGTAATCAGTGGTGGCGTGTGGAAGGCGACGGATTTGGATAGAGATAAAATGGTCACCTTAACTTTACAGCGCGAGGTACGTAACGCTTAGTGTGTAGGCACGTTAACGAAACCAATCGGTATCACGAACAGGGGACGCGTGAAAAGCGCGTTCGCGAGCA
The DNA here is from genome assembly GCA_019022885.1 of Schlechtendalia chinensis. Lineage (NCBI taxonomy): Eukaryota > Metazoa > Arthropoda > Insecta > Hemiptera > Aphididae > Schlechtendalia > Schlechtendalia chinensis. Next base: position 72,655,070 of record CM032339.1, read on the forward strand.
GAACATTTTAATGCTTTTCGAAACACTCGACGGACGAATAAACGTACACGAGTAAAAACGATAAACGGAGAAACGATAACACAATAAAACGGAAGGCAACGTGACGCACACCGGTAACATTGGACGAGTAAAAAAAAAAGAAAAAAGTCGTGCCACGTCGGCCGGACTGCGGGCGAGTGCGCGACCGACCGGACGGTAGGAACGAAACTAGCCGCACCCGCGCGACTTGTTGCCAACGTTTTACCGTAACCCTACAATCCAGTAACAAGACGTGAACGAGCGGCGGCGGCGGTGATGGTGTACCGCCACAAGTACCTCTACACGCTCCTACCGGCAGAACCTCCGTCGTCACTCACCCGCCACACGACAACAGATCGGTTTCTTTTGCGTACGCCCTCGTATGTTCGTTAAATTTTAAAACCATTGATGCTTCAAAGTGTTTGTTGTAGAACCTCGTCTTGATTCTAATAGTTGCCCTCCAGCACCGAAAATACGTTCTACACGAGTACTGGAAAGCATTGCGGTATTATATTTGACGTAATCTGTTTAAAAAACTGGATATGAAAATGTACAATTCACTTGTTACATTTCAACTGGAATGTCTTGAAATGTTTAAATATTTTTATAACTAACTTATGAAAATAATTTAGTAAATTGTTTAAACTATTGCTTTTAAGTTAGAAATACATTTTCATTTTCTCCCTTGCCTCTATCCCAACTATTTTGCACCTGTGTCCTAAACCCTCACTTGACACGATCTTCCACATCATCTACGCACACACCAGCAGTTCTCATATCACACCCAATCGTATCCAACCACTTCTTCCACTTCTTCCTTTAACGTTCATTTCCATAACCGTTCTTACAGCTTCTAAATTTTCTCTCCTCAAAACATGACCAAACCATCCAAGTCTATTCTCTCTCATCTTATCCACTATCAACGCTACTCCTATGCTTCTTCATACATATTCATTCCTCATATTTTCTCTTGTCACTCCACTCATCCACTTGAGCATTCTCATCTCTGCTCTATTTTACTTATCAACCGCCCAACACTAAATCATACAACATAGTTGGTCTCACTACCCTCTTATAGAATTTACCTTTCAGCCTCATTGGAATTCTCTTATTCCACAAAACACCAGACACTTTTCTCCACTTGATCCACCTGCACTTATCCTATGTATCATATCCTTGTCAAAATCGTCGTTCTTATGTACAAAGAACCCTACTAAATACTTAAAACTTTAACCTCCTTTACCTCGTCCCCATTTATTATCATTACACTCCTAGTTTCATCTGCTTGTTCTCTTTCATCAAACTTATACTCTATATACTCTGTCTTACTTCTACTAATCCTTAAGTTAGAAATACATCATTTAAAATATAACTAAGTTGCTCTGTAGAAACATAAATAAAGCAACTATAGTTAAGTTAAAAGTAACCGACCTTCTAACATCTTAGCTAGTTAGTGCCAAATTGTATACGCGGTAACATAATTTCATGATTGCTGAATAACCACTAGGTATGTAATAGAACGTAACAGGCATTTAAATTTTATAAATTTAACAGATAAATTATTAACCAACTTTTCTAGTTTAAAGATAAACATATTAATATTTTCATTTGCAGTTAACTCTAAGAATGATGTACAAGATTTAGTGATGGGCACTATCAAATATTTTATACAAACTTATTATAATAACTATTCGAATATATTTTTCACAGCCTAACAGTAGTCTTTAGATAAAAACCACCAAATAGTTAAACTATCAAATAGCTGAACATTCATTAGTTTTATTATCATTCGAATATTGCTACCTAATAGCTTAATTGACAAATGAGGTTCCAGGATGACTCTTACTACATACAACTTTCCTTCCTACTTATTATAATTAAAAATATTTGAATTAATAGTTTGAATAATATTTCAAATTTTTATAGCAAATAATTTGATAGTTAAATATAGTTATAACAAACAGTTATATATAGTGAATATTTAGTAGTGCTCATCATTACAAAAACTTTTCAAGAATTAAACATGTTTTCTTCTTCATAGTTTCACATTACAAATGATCACGTTGTATATTTTTATTGAGGTATACTTCAACAACTAATAACAAATATTAATAATTCAATTTTTTGTTTACATCATACAAGAAAAAAAATCAATCAGAATATTATATAAAAATAAAAGATGGATTTATAAAACAAAAAAAATCTATACAGTTTTTTTTTTTAATAATAAAAAAAAACAATAAAAGTTTTTTTATTACAAAAGTTATAAGTCTTTTTTGTTCTTTTACCAATGTCACTTGTATATTGTCATATTAGTCATTGGATATCGATTAGTGTATTTGATTTATAACTAAGGCACTGATTTACAATAATATATATAATTTTTTTTTTTACCTTTAATCTAAAGGTATTTCAAAAACAATTAACAGTTTTACATGTGAAGTTTATTATACAAAACTCTTCTTCTTTCTTAACCTAAACACTTTATAAAAAAATATAATAAATAAATTGTAAATTTAATATTGTTCAATCAGTCGATAAGTCTCAGGCTGGCCATAACTTTGCCCTTCCACAGCGGCAACACTTGATTGTCGTCAATGATTTCTTCTTGAATGCCGGTCGATGGAGATTCATCAAATTCAGTTGTAAAGAAATACCTGTATTACAAAAGATACACATTTCAGAAAAATCATACAAAACATAGATAAATGTTATTTATACACAGGCAATATGAGGCAATAGTGAATGAAATTATTAAATACTCTTGAATGATAAAAAATGTTTACCTGTAATGTCCTTTCTTTGGCATGCATTCAATAAACTGTTTTAATGTGATTGGATTTCCAGCAATTTTCTTCCTGAATGGAAATTCTTCATCATTGAAATTGTATACAACAGTAGTAGTGGTGGGAGGCGGCGTTGTGATCGTACTAGTTGTTGATGGTGCAACCAATTCGTCTGTGGGTAGTCCACGGCCGGATGATGACGAAGAGGTTCTATAATTAACATTTAATATTAAATACAAATAGTCAACACATATTAATGTTAAAAGTAAAAGAAAAATATCAATATGTGACAGTTTCATGATTTTAATAATAAATGACAGAAAGATTTGCACCTCTGTTTGTGATTCTTCTTGGCCATCTGATCATTGAGTCTGCGACCGGCTTCAATCAATTGATTGTCTGTATTGGGGAAAGGCGGTGGTGGCATATTGGGATCGGCAACAAACGGCTGCTTAGGCATGTGATTTGTCCAGGAGCCACTACTTCCACAATCTACATTACTGCAATCTAAGGACAATAATATAATACACATAAATACATGTTTGACATAAAAAAAAAAGCAGTCGAAACGCACCGTGGGAAGAGGCTTTTACAGTGGTTGCGTTTGCAGATGCTGTACACCAACTGAAAGCTGGGCCCAGATCGGCGAGTGCATCGCCAGCACACATTGGACTTTCTTGAAGCCACACCATACAGCGATTAGTTGACCTGCTTGAATAGGAAAGAAACACATTCATTATTTTCTATGTCAATAAACTCGCAAAAAAGAATAACACGCAGACAACATTAATTAATTTATATGCAAAAATGAAGTTTTATTTTAAAACAAAACATACTCTTCTCTGATTTTGTTAACAATGGTAGACAATGGCTGTGATTGACCAGATACAACGCTGATTCCACTGTCGGTCATAGTGCGTCGACTGCCCCATGTGTGGCGTCCTAAACCTAAGAATTACATTGAATACGTTAATAATATTATGTGATATCCGTCGATGTTTATTCATAGAATATATATCATTGAATGTACACATACTGGACACGCGAAGCTCTGGGTTTGGAACAGCGTTTTGATAGTCTGGTATTGATCGACTCTTGGGCATGTGGCGTCCAGGTTCGGAACTATCTGCCGTAAAGTCCGTGTAATTGCCGCTATCATAACCCGATAACCGATTATCCTGATGATACATATACTTATATTATATGTTTTAACAATAAAAGCAGCATTTTTTTTTTTATATAATATTCAATAACCCAAGTGTGCCAAACAAACATACTTTGTCTCTGCGTTTTGACAAATTAGGATTGGCCGCTGCCAGATAACTACTGGCAACTTGCTGAACAGGACGGTTGACTTTGCATGAACCTTGTCGCCTGTGTAATGATTGCTCGGGCGATTTCGGAGGTGATTTAAAGTATTTTTGTACATGTTGATCTAAATGCACAATAAATCAGAAACGATTATTATCGATATCAAACGATAGGTAAGAGAAAGATTAAGGAAAGAAATGTGGATTACTCGTTTTCTTGGTCGATTTATGTCAATATTAATATTTTTTTTTTTTTATTTCACATTTTATTAATAATCGAATCTAGCATTTAAATGCTAACAAATAATAAATTATTGATTGGTTCAATATTTGACATTTTTCAATAAAAAAAATAGAATAATAACAAGTTAGAAAAAAATCTCAAAAACTAAAAACGAAAAGAAAACATATAATTATTGAAAAATGTTGAAAAAAAATATTTAAATATAAATACTGACTGAAAAAATGAATGTTTTACATTTTATGGATCAGTGTAGTTTGTATACATTTTTTAAGGATATTATCATACAAGACAATTACACAAAGTAGGCATTTTTATTGATTTAGTTGCTAACTTAAATAGACCATTTTTTTTTTTTATAAGTACAATATTTTTTTTAGGTATTTTCTTTATTATAACACGAATAATTTAGATTTCATTCAATAAACACACCTAGTATTTCATCATCGCTGCCATCAGGTAATTTTAGTGATGCTCTAAACATTTCATCTAACATTTTAGGATCGTCAATTTTACCGGATTCGCTGTCGAATTTAAGCTAAAATTTAAAACATTGACAAATATTACATAATGTAAACTGTACAACTAATTTTACTAGGCTCACAAACCTCTGACAGATTTTTTATCAACTTATTGTCCCATTTCTCTTCAATATCACGATCCTGTTTAATTTTTTCCAATTTTTCAGTGAGTATGGATGCAAATTTTTTCGGTTCCATCGCTGGTTTCTAAAGACAATGAATTGAAATATATAAAATCGTTTAAAAGAATAACAAAATATTAGTTACATTGCATTGGGGCTCTCTCATTGTGCGAGGAATGATAGTAGCAGTCAATGAACTTTCAACGTTTCTACGAGCATATTTTTGCACTTCTTTCATTTCTAGTTGAGCACTCTTCTTGGCTATTATTTTCGGATCACGAATCTCGGTCAATTGCCTAATAAAATACATTGCAATCAAATGTTTTGTTTTCAATAAAATTGTTACTTACGTGATATTTTGACATATGGCAAAAAACCACAAAAACAAAAACTTACTTCCTCAAACAATCAGTAGATACAGATGCTTCACTCAGACTAGCCAGATCACTATCCTGGGCCGAAGTAGGATTGTAAGATACGTGCGTAGCCCTAGGTTTTGTGCCCCACCAGGATTGGTGATATGGGGTGCTGGGATTTGGGTTGTAGATGCCCATTTTTGAAGTCTTTGCTCTACAATTGATTAACCAAGCACAAAAAAAAAAAAAATGCAAATACAATACGATAACAAACAATAAAATAAAATGCACAATCTTAAATGATAAATTAAACAACAAACTAAGTATTCAATGATAGGCTAAAACATGTTTAACATTTTAAACTATTTATGTTTTACAAATTAGGTTGGTTTTCCTATGTTTTATTTTATCTGTGCATTAAATCAAAAACAAAACAAAACAAAATTAAAAATACATTTCTTAATTACTCATGTTTAAATGCATGGACAAAATAGTAGCAAGTAGCATAACAATATACTTATAAGCACACATCTAATACACGTGCAAAAATTATTTAGACGTTTAAAAATATATATTGTACCTTTGTAAAAATTCTCCTTTTTCCAAATGCGAACGTTGTTTTTGAGACATGTGCAAAAGTGATTGAGTCAACTTCATGGGGAAGTCTTTGGACTGCTTGAGGTCATGGTTAGATAATTCAGCATCTTCTGTGAGGGTCATCAAAGTTTGACTACGATCTGGCGGTGCTTGATATCTGCTAGGCACCACTTTTTCTTCAGTTTCTGGTATGTGATTCACTACTTTACCATCATAAAAACTAAAAGCAAACAATTAAGTATTATTTTCAAAATGCATATTGTTTGGAGGTTATTATAATTATGTTTACTTAATGCCACTATCCAGTGATCGAATATAAGTGATGTAGGTTTCTGACTGTAGAAATGCCGGATACAGTGTATCATTTAAGAAACGTTCCACTTGTACAAGGGCTTCATCAAACAAATGTTTAGGAAGAGCTGTTTTATCGGCATTTGATACTTTAACCCTCTGAATGACATGTCTCCGACATTCTTCATCTATGCCTAAATCTGTTTTTAGGAACAGTTTTCTAATGGAAAAAAATTAAATGTTAGATAATGGATTTTATTATTTTTGTTATTATATCAATAATTTACTTGTAAATGATAGAACGTAGCTTGTCAGCTTTTTGGTCTGTGTGACCATAAAGCCCTTGACATGCTAACCAAAACTCAAGCACTTTGCTGCAGCATTTTTGGCCTTGCCCAGATTCTTCTTCCAGCTTTAAGTGTTGCCGAAAAAGATTTACACCATTAGAGTCGGCCAATAAGCTGTCCAAGTTACGAGCCCATAACAAGGGCCCTGAGTTTTGACTATTATTTGGGGATAATGATCCCCGATCACCACTATCACCGTCGGCTGGTTCGTAATCCTGGCGTGCACCGCAACCACCTAAACATTTTTTGTTTCAAAAATTACTACAAATTATTCAATATTAATAAATATTAAATTTGATTTTACCTTGTTCCTGGACGCTGCATGCACGGCATTTGGAACCAGGCATTGAAAATTCTGTTTGTGTATTGCGACATTTCACACATTTGTTTTCTTTAAATATTAAAATTAGTTTATTAGTATAAACATTTTAAACGTACAAAAAAAAACATAATAATCTCACCGAAATTGTGTTTATATTTGTCTTCAGACAATCGCTCAGACTCTTCTCCCAGTAAAACTTTTGGTCTGGCGGAGTCGATTAATATGTTATTATTCATCATAACCGTGGAGCTGTTGGTGTTGCGCTCCTTGTTACTTCGTCTACAGGCATTTCGAAATATATCTGAAATGAAGAAAGAAAAAAAGATCAATTAGAATTAAGTTTTCTTTTTTAAATTGTTTGGTTTGCATTTTGTATCTATTACTAAACATGGATAAATGAAAACAACATGGCCGCTCAATTCGCTAAATTTTTGTATTGATCGGTTTCACTACACCCTCTAAGGAAAATCTCAATTGCCTATTTACTAATATGAAATGTCAAAACAAAATAAACAAACTGTTTTGATGAACGTTTCCTCAGGGGCGAAAACATGAAATGAATACTAAGGAAGTAGTACAAACACATAGTTTGGTTACCGATTATGAACAAGCATTAGGTAAGGTAGTCAACTGAGCACAAGCGATAAAAGGGAAAATATGAAATTAAAAACTATCCTAAAGAATACATACCATAATCCATTTTGTATGGTATTTTATGCTTTTGAGATGAAAATAATAATACTAAAAATATGATATGGGTACATACAGGCAACGCAACCAGACTGAAGTAGTCGGTTGGTCGATCGATGAAGCGGTAGTACGCAGAATCAACGCATACGTTACGGTTACCGCTGTAAAAAACCACCCAGATAATCGATAGCGAATACGGTTCCGATTGGAGAACGGAGAACAATAAGTCACAAAAATATGATATGAGCCAGAAGTGGGGTCTCTTTTATTGCACAATAGGATTTTTGAAATTATGATTTTTTGGATCAATTCATATGTCTATCAACATCCAATAAGTGGCAGCAGGCCAGGTAAAGTTTCCCTATACATCATATTAATGGGATTATTTTTCTCTCTTATTATTATTATTTATTATTATTCATTTATTTTTTTTTTTTTTTTTACAGGATTTTCTTGATAATAATAATAATAATAATAATAATAATAATAATAATAATAATATATGGAATTATTCCAGACAATGAGATATTATATTATATTAGTATTTAATGGTAGCAAAATAAAAAAATAAAACCACACATGTGTACCATAAACAGCTGAAATCAAACACAATGCATTGTAAAAATGGACTGTAATTTTTTAATGTACAGTATAAATTTCAAGTTGATTCGAGACATACAAGACTTTATATTATTTAAATCAACAGAAGTTAATGTTTATATATTAAATATGTATATGTCTTAATAACACTAATAATACTATGTCACATGACTAAAACAAACAATTCTGAAGTTATACGTTTTATGTAAATAAACGTTTATTTAACACTGATAATTTATACAGCTATGCAAATCCCATTTACTACTCGTCGACGTGTAACAAATTTGAATCCTACACAATGAATGAAGTTATCAATAGATCAACATTAACACTTGGGATAATATTTTTTAATATCTATTCAATGTATAATGTAAAATTAATATTATAAATTATAAATTTTAATAACAAATCAATTTTTGTAAGAAAAAAGTTAGTGACACATGTGAACATTCGATCATCAGAACCAAAGAATTTGAAAAAATAAATAAATATGTTTGTTAATTCATCTGGTATTGAAATACATTTCAACGTACCTCGAGAATCATTGAATAATAATTACGTTGGATCTTATATAACATTTTATAAAGTAGAATAAAGACAGGAATGTCAATAATACTCATTTGGTAATTTATCCCAAGTGAAAACTATAATTTAAAAATAATTAAAATAAGTTGAAACAAACAATTTTCATTTTACGTAGGAAATTTTTTTTTTTTATATATATATAATATATATTATGACAGTTATAGTGTAGTAAGAAAAGAAAAAAAAATGTAAAACTGTAATAAATTATTATTATATACTTTTATTGTTTTGTAGCAACAACTTGAAATACCACTATAAAAAATGTTTACTTCGATTTAATAACAATAATAACAATTTCAAAAGAGAAATGACGATTTAAGATTTACAAAGACGACAAAAGAAAATTCAAAACGTAGTATAATAAACAACAATATTTTTTCTTTGTATATGTATATGATAACTAAAATAACAAACGTTTAAAAGAAATAATTTTTAAAAAAAAAAAAGTAAAAACACTAATAATAATAATAAAACTGCAGTATATCACAAAATGATAAAAAATATTCGTCATGTGGCAGGCGATAAAGGGCGACATTTAACGACAACTGTGTGCTCATAAGAACTCAACGACTTTATAAGTAAACAACACTACACTTCGGATACACGATTGTATTTTAAACGTGCGCTTTAAATGCACTCCGCTCGATCGCATTCCGCATCGTTTGGGTCGCGGCCGTCAAATCGTAACTAACCAAGGTTACTTACAGACCGATTGAAAAATTAAAAATCTTCTAGTATTCAAGTACGTCGTTTGCCGGTTTCGTCACGGTATTACGGTAAAGTGTAAATACCGATATTCACGATATACGACGTTTCGATCGGAAAGAAATTCCCGGGGGGGGGGACGGGACTGCTGTTTTCAATAATTCGTTGACTATTATTCCCGGAGAACGGTGTTTGTGGCGAAAAACGTACGGAATACACTACGCGACACCGAATCCAAGTACAATCATTGTCAGCGTCCCGTGCGTACGTTTGAATGCCATTTCTCAAAACGATAATAAAAACCTAACCCCGTGATAACTCTGTCGGCGTGTGGGCGCGTTGTATCGCCACACCCCGCATCCGCGACACCGCGTCAGGTCAGCCACGTCGTCTCACGTAGACGAGCGGAAAGAACCGAGAACATAACTACCGTCGAAAGCTTGTCCGCGTGTGCACACTAACACTGAACACTAAATACGATCCCAAAGACCGTATTATTATCACGTGCACGAATAAAAACGTCGCCGTGGTGTCTCAACGAATTGAAATCCCGGCTTGTAAAAACGATTGTCCCGGACTACGTAACAATAACGTATAAGGCGTTCTTGGAACAAATGCAACGCGCGTTATAAAAACGCGATTATTTGTGTTTGCGGTACGACTTAACCCCCCCCATAAGCAGGGCCCGCGCGAATAAATGTCGAGTGAGGGGGAGTGGTTAATAGCCCGAACGGTTATACGGTATACGGTATGACCACCGACTTGACGAATATTGTTCGTTACATATTTAATATTTGCCGAATCGAAGGTACTCCGACGAACAAAATGGGAGGACCGATCGGAACAGTGACGGAGGAAAAGCGTGTTGAAGAATCTGTCCACCAGCCGCCGTCGAAACGTAAAAACGATCTCGTCGTCGCACAGAAGAACGGAGTAACGACGGGTTTAATATCGCGCAATTATTTATAAAGTTCGTTCTCGTTTTGATGATGAAAACAGGAAAAAAAAAAAGCTATACACGACAACATATCAAAGGAGAACTTAGTACTGTAAGACGGCAAAAACGGGGTGGGAGAGGAAGTAAAGAAAAAAAAAAATCTCGATTATTTCTGGCCGGACGGTTTCGCGAGCTGAAGAAGAGAAAAATACGTTTTAAATTTTCTTTCGCGAAGGTCTCCTTTTAAATAATAAGAAAAAAAACATCGGCCGCCGCCGCTAGTAGATGTGTCGTCGTCGTCGTCGTCGTCGTCTTCGTGTGTCGGACAAGATTTACAATTCACTCTACCGTGAAGCGCAACCGCCCGAGGGCACTCGGCCACATGTAATTATTGCACACCGGTTGCTGCTCCCTCTACCACACTTCTTCGCCGTCCGCACCGCCGGGTCGTCCCGCAGGCGAACAACCGGTCGGCTTCTTTGACGCCGCGACTACGACGCCGCTTCGTGTTCATTACGAAATTCTCACTCGCTCGCCCGTCGTCCCGATTTTCGCTATAGTCGCCCGCGCCGCCGGTAAGGTTATATATTACGTTTCTTTCCCCTCCCCCCCCCGATCCATCCTACCTACCTACCTATCTGTCTGTCTATCTATCTGTCTATATATATATATCTCGCCTCGCCCCGTCGGCCGGAGGTTTTTTATTAATTTATTACAAGCAGGTGTGTTTTCCGTTTGATTCTCGAAACTTTTTATGTGCGTTTTCGTTTTATTTTATTTTTCCGGTCGAATTTGTCCGGCTATTAACTACTCCTTCTGCCGCGACGGCCGCCGACAAGTAATACACGCACTTTATAACGTTGAATAATAATAATAATAATTATTATTATTATTATTATTATTGTACACGGACGCCGCGCCGACGAAATGTAAATCGTGTAAACGCCAACCGGGCTAACTAACAAACGCGCGCGCACGCATTATAAATTGATATACAACACGAGTAGTACTACTTGGTCGTGACCACCTTTCGGTCCAAACGATAAATACGAATCGGACGGCGTTCGTGCGGTCTTTGATTATTTGTTATTTGTTTCTCGAGTCGTATAGACGGCCACCGCCGAATCATTAGCGAGTTCTGTTTGGACGGTTAAATAAATAAATAGAAGAGAGAAAAAACATCAAAGGTCCCCCGGAGTAAACGGATTCGCGGGTTTGTTTGTTTGGGTAGTTTTTTTATTTATTTTATTTTATTTTTTATTCCCTTCCTGCCGGAATCGAATTAACGGCGATTCGAAAGTTAAACAAATCGCTGGCCGGCACGAGAGCTGTAAGACTTTCTTCCGAAAACATACGTCGCGCGCGCGCGTGTGTACGTACACCCCCGAGCCACGTGTCGTACACGATACACGTCGAGAGTTCTATAAACTCGATCGAGAAACGATAGTCCGGGGCTCGAACGTACAGGTAACGAATTAAGACGCCGGCCAGTCGACCGTACCATATACACGGTTACGTTTTTTCATTCTTTCTTTCTTTCTTCTAAGAATGAAAAAGTACTTGATCGAATCGAAGAGAACCCTATTCAGTGAAAAAAAAAAAGTTTATACACTGCGGGTTTTTTCCGTAGATTCTTTGCACAAAAGAAATTGACGTCGGTTTTTTTTCTTCTTCAAAAAAAATAATATACGTTTCGTTTATATTGTTATTCAATCATTTACTTATCCCGTCATCACAACGGAAAATACTGTATTTTTCCGATTGTTATATAATTCATTATAATGATATAAAACTGATGTGTAGTCTGTTCCAGAATACATTACCGCGCGTCAACGACAACATTATTGAACAACGTGTACTTCCACACAAATCACAACCGCATCACGATCTCGGATCGAAATATATCATCAAGACGATTAATGCGCATTCGCGTTTGTCGACACGAAACATTTGAACCGTACAAATGAATTCTTTAAAATGAAACGATTGTATGTTATAGAAATCGTTGTACTACTGAAGTGTACACAAATGATTTAGTAAAAATAATATGATAGAAAAGAAATACGAGTATCTATGGGAAATAATTTTATTTTCATAAAATGAAAATGGATTAACTTAAAAAGAACTCCTTTGAACATCTAACATCTAACTTCTTTTTTTTTTTTTTAACAAACCTATTTCGATATAGATAATAATTTCTTATTCACACTTGCTTAGTTCAGAAAAAGAAAAATGTCAGGATTTGTACGAGCCTATGGAAATTAAATTTTGTCTATAGACATATTATATTATCCGATTACACGCAATGAAATCGCTATTACATATGGTATTACATATATATCTTACCCTGGTAGATATAAAATATAATTTCATCGATAACGGGAAAAAAGATATATAATGATATAAGCGACAAAGTCTTTGCTCGTGTGATGTTCATAGACTGTAAAATGCACTTCTATTCAATTTCCGGGCCGATGTTACTAGTGCAATCGGCACTGGTGTATACAAAGAGAGAGAGAGAGAGAGAAAGAAGAAACGTCTGAGCGAATATTGCATTGGAAACCGCAATAGGCTGCAAACGAATCGAATCATTCGGTTTGCGTCTCGCGTATGCTGCTTTCGGAAATTTAATTTTTTTATTCCTTCACATCGGTCTAACAAAATTGTTTTACTCTACTTTTATTTCATTTTTCTTTTTAAATGCGTATTTCACTCCAAAAAGTATGCAGTGGGATTGTATATTTTGATTTTTTTTCATCTTATTTGCGCGCACAGTTTTATAATACCAATAAGCACAGTCTGTTGGCCACGAGGCATTCTTTTATATATAATATTATACAATAAGTTATTGGAGTTTTTCTCTTTTGAACTTGTTGTAAAACACGCCTACACAAAGTTGCATGCAGTCTCGCCAGTTATGTTTTTTGAAATTTAACAAATATAAACCTGAAATATTTTTAATATAAGTATTCAAATACTTCAGCTCGGGCGTGAATTATAATTATGAATTGATTTGTTTTATGCAATAACGATAGTTATAGTAAGATAGTTTATATATGCAGATAACAGTCATACTGAATTGTTAGTGCTATGGGGTCTATTTTTTAAGTTTGTCGATAATAATGAATGAATGATAAGTACATGAATTATTTTCAATTAAAATTGTAATGGGAACACATTCATTACATCACTCTGTAAAAAAACATTATTATTATTATTATTATTATTATTATCTATTTTAGTATTAATGCAATAATGACATGAAATAGTTAACGAAAGAAAATGTTCCGACTAAAACTTCGTACAATAATACTGGAGGTAACGAAAAACTAGATGAACACCTGAAGGAAACCTGAATTGTTAATATTATAGGCAACGCTAGGCACACAACAAAACATAAGGCAAAAATGAATATTTGTAAACTAATAATTCGATTACCAATCATTAAAAATATCATTTTTTTTTTTTGTACGAGTTGTTCGAATATATAGTCGAAAACGAATATATTAGACGATTAACACCTTCCGATCATGTTCAAAAATAGAGACTTTCTGTACTATACAGTGATTATAGAATAACCCAAAATTATTTATACTATTCTTCTCTGAACTGTCAAAAAAAAAAAGACAAAAATTAATCCTACACGAAGTATTTATAAACTGTATTGTAAGACTTCCGTTTTTAAGTCTATATTTTCAAATTCATCTAAAAAATACATATCATAAACAGTTCAACTTTCGTAAACAAATAATAACACAACAAAACCTATAGAATTGGTCGATTCGGAAGAAAGGTTATTACCATAAAAAGAAAAACCGTTTACAATTTACAACCATTAACAATTCATAATGTATGAAATGAGTTCAACGTTCGACGTTACACCACCATTGACGATCTCGATCCGTGTCGATCTAAATCGGGAGAACCTCCCTACTAAACGTTTCATCCATCAGTCATCGGCGGATCCGATGACAAGACCGGTAGTGTTGTCGTGTACACGCTCTAATCACGCGTTGCCCGGTCATTTCGTTCGTATTTGTTGTAGCAGTAAAACTACACACAATATCGGTCACGAACACATCTGAAGTACGCGCGCGTGTATGTGTACGCGTGCGTCGTCTTTTTTGTTTGGAACGGGCCAGGTCAAGATACGTCGGCACAATTACAAATGTGTCACCGACAAGACAGAAGGCAATTCCAGAACGACCGACGGAGAACGTATGAGAGCACGAAACGAGGAGAGGGAAAGACGACGAGAGGGGAAAAATACCTCGATATATAGATTGTATTCCGACTTCTTCGGTTCGATTAGTCGTCCGATATAATGGCGGTACAGACAAAGCTCTCTTTGTCGGACAAAGAGACTGTCTGCAACGTGAGGGCACTTGAACGGATTTTTTTTTTTACAATAACGGCCGTATTCGATTAAAAGAAAAAAAATAACGTAAGAAATAAATCGTGTATATATATATATATAGAGAGAGAGAGATATTTTTACCGTGTATGTATGTGTGTGTAAACGAGACTGAGTATTTATACAGCGGCCAGACTTAATAGAGTCCCACCAAGACGGGATGCCAATGACACAACCAATGGTCTGGCGGTGGAAGACCGCTCTTCCGCAGGGTTATCTATCCCCTGAGAGGAGGGAGGGAGACAGAGTGGATAGGTACTTAAAACTCAAACCAGTTTTGGAAAGAATGTGCGATCGTATAAGAAACGAATAATAATAATAATAATAATAGTCAAATGAGAATGTTTCACTAACAATCGTAGCATGGACAAGACAATTATATAAATATACGAGAATATTGGTAAAAAATTAATTTAATTAAATATCATGCGTCCTATAAAATTGAGTAAAAATTATTCGCATAATAATATTACGATTTATATACGACCTACGATAGTGACATTATTGATTATATATTCTGGAATATATTTGAACATTTGAAGGTTGATCAAAATACAATAAATATAAGCTCTATTTGTCGATAGTAAACAGCAAATTGTCGAACACGAATTGTTACGAACTGTTTAAAGACACACGTGAAATTATATATACATAAAACACCAGTTATACCTTTATAGATTTCCAACTACGTATTTATACGGATTCGTGTAGATTAAATTATATACATGGCATAAGTCATAACCGAATGAAGCTTTACAATATACTTTATTAATAACTTAAATATATTTGCATTGTATTTGAAATAGTTAATACACAGAAGTAAATTACAAAAATAAATATAACTCGACGTAATACTGAAATTTCTAAATATAACGCCGAAATCAATCAATATATTTTTTATTATATACTACTATAAAAAAACCTTGAAACTTGCAAGATCTTTTTTTATTTAAATAATAATTTAATTTAAATAGACACCTATATAAAATATTTTTTTTAGCTAATAAAAATGATTGATAAAAACTTTCAACATCAAACGAAACGTAGATCTATCTATCTATAATTGAACTAAAAGGCAATTTTACACATTTTGATTAAAAAAGGCTTCAAATTTTATTGTTTGTACATAAAACAAATGTTTTAAGCCAGATTGTTTGATTATAATTCGAACAAATTAATTTAAAAAAAAAAAAAAATATTGCAAATGTTTTAACTAATAACATTGTTTAAATTATACCTATAATGTTTATTTTAAGTTAAAATTTTTTTGATTTAAAAAAAAATGGAACTCAATATAATAACAAAAATTAGCTCTGTAGTTAAATGAATAATTCTATGATTGCGATAATTTATACTCACTATTACATTTACCTATTACAAAAATAACAAAAAATTGTATTTGCAAATAATATTAGAATAGATTTTATTACAACGAATATATTATATTTTTCTTAAGATGATAATTTTAGACAATTTGCATAGTTTGAAATGATATTCGCGAAAAATCTGTTATTTATCGATAAACAATATTTTAAAATATATAAAAATAATATCATGCTAGTAATATAATGTGATAAATAAAACACACTAAAATAAACAATTTGTTTGAAAATTAAAAAAAATTAAAATAACAGAGTAAATAAAAAACTGTTATACGTACCACGAAATATACGCAGTGTAATAGAGCATAATTTGTAAACTTCTATCATTGTCATAATGCGTAAACGAACGAACAAGCACGGCAAAATCGTATTTATTTAAGATCACCAAAGGAGAGAAAACCCGTGTCGTCAACACGAGCGGGCGAGACAGAATGCCGAAAGTCATCGGTAAGGACTGCGACAAAGGGTCTTTTTCTTTCGCACTTTAAGTTCTCTCCACTCCCCGACGCAACTCTGTCACTACTGAAATTGATGCTGCTCCTCCGACTCCGCGCGCAAAAGCTGAAGAGTTGTTTTACGAATCAGAAAACAACGATATTAAATAATATAAAGCCATGGCGTGTCCTAGATTAAATATTACACAAAAGGATCAAAAAGGACTTGCGATCCTTTGAAAGCCGCGTGTATACTAGGAAGAACTGCAGTCAAGCGCCGTGTTAAAGATTAATAAAAACTCGAAAACGAAAACGCGACAGAGTTTAATGAAAACGAAATGTCAACTCGGGAGGTGTAAAGAGGAAAAAAAGAAGCATATAGGAGTCAAAGGGAGTTCGAATGTCAAAGGGACTTCTGTTTTGTGTTTGAAGATTCATTTTATTTTTAATGTCGTATACACATGACAAATGATATAAATGAAAATAACTTCATTGTTTGAATCAAAATTGGAACTTGACAAATGTCAAATTCGAGTCATTTACTGAATAACTGCGTGTGACGATTGAAATCGTTACATGTTTTTTATAATATAAACAGAAATTTAATATTTCTGACAATTTTTATTTTTAATATCCACGTCTAAATATAAGTAAATATAACGTCATAGCACATTTATACACGTTTCAGACTTCGCAATAAGTGCTCCCCGACTATAATATAAATTACATCGACCTTTGACGTACCTACTTCGATTTTCAAGCAAACAAAATCGGCACGTAAATGCAAAAATTACAACACAGCGAAACAATATAATACATTCCAGTCAACTAATAATGTAAAATATTAGTTTTAACTTGCGTGCTCAAACATTCGAGTAAATCTGAAAGCGTGTGCTGAGAAATGAAGAAATTATTAACTATGAACGACAATATACAATTAATACACAAACCAGAAATTCAATCTTATGCTATTTTCTTACAGTACACACCACGAATTAATTATAGAAAATTTCTCCGATAAATTTGTCGTTTATTTCAAAAATGAAAAATAAATGATTAAAACGAAACGATGAAATATTTAAACGATATATTTTTGCAATTATAATTAAACGGTTTTAATAAGTCGACAAACATCATCAGACAACCCTCGAACAAGTTGTTAAAACTTAAATATTGACTAACGTTTATTCGACCAATAAACACTGCAAATGACATAATCATTCGACTTACGATTAGCATATTAATCATAAAATGATCTACGTTGAGCTCGTAGAATAAAAATCGATATGATGAATCACTTTACCAAACTATAATCCGGCACAACGAAAATAACGTCCAACCGAATATCTAATGATACACTATAATCATGATTATCGGCTTACCGTACTTTTTTAATAAACAAAACGTGCATCGTTCAACTGATACAAACGCGTTAATTTGCTCATTAGTCACGGAGTAGACTTGTTAACGAGTTAATCGACAAATCCATTTGTAGTTTGTTGATAACGGCAACCGACTAAATACAAGTCGGTTAGAAAAGTTGATATTTTTTACATGACTATTTTAGTCTATACGAAAACTTTTTTTTTTTTTTATAATCGACGGCCCACATGTATTCCGTCATTAACTCTACATGTTATAGTCGACATTCCCGTACAACATTATTGTCGTTGTAGTATTATATATATATATTTTTTTTTAATCAATAAATTATTCAAATATACCGTCATAAGTCCAACCATCGCGTGACAATTTATTAGAACAATTATTTTTTTCCGCGCAAGACTTTTTTTTTTTTTTTACCTACACTTCATCCATTCTAGTTCCAAACATTTCGAATGGCATTTAAAAAACGTACGCATACGTCGGCTCGACATAACTTCCGATAAAGAATGGACAAAACTATATAATATAATACATATATATATATGGATGCCGTCGCCGACAAGTATATAGATGGTAATCGGCGTTTAAATTTTTTTTTTTTGCTATGGACATCACGGGCAGACCAGTTTTGTCGGTGGCGGCTATTCTCTTTCATTTTATATATCTGTCTGCATGCTTGCGTGTGTGTGTGTGTGTGTGTAGTTTTTTCCTCATTTTTCTCCTCTTGCAATAATAATCTGACAAGAATGCGCACCAGGTATTATGTACGTTAGATACGGTCCCACCCAGCCTTCGTTCACAAACAACATTTCTATACCCAGAGTTTACAGCTTGTGTTTTCTTCTGTGTTGCTCGTCTGGCCGATGGCGACGCCTATTCCTTCGGGTCTGTTTGCCGCCTAGCGCAGACAATATTACTCTAACTGTAAATACGTCCCTTCCTCTTTCTTTTCTTCGATTTTTTTTTATTCAGACGATAAAATCTAGGTAGGTAGGTAGGTAGGTAGGTAGGTACGTACACAGTACCCCCACACAATATCATTATGTTGTATGTTGGATCATACAAACACGTGAAGTCGAATCAAGCTTTTTATTATTACTATTACTATTCTTATTGTTATTGTTATTGTACATATAATATTTTTGAAATTATTATTGTAAACTGTTCGGATGTGATAATATTTTTGATATTCACTGTGGGCGATGGATTATCATTATCGTTTGATTGTTAAACTTATAAGTTATAAGCTATAATTATATACGAAAGATTAATTTATCATTAATACCTTTAAAAATATAATGGCATGATCAACTAAAATATTCGAACCGGTTACAGATGCCGATTAACACTAATTCATTTTTATATGTAAAAATTTAAATGAATACAAATCCTCTCTATATATATTTATAAACTGAATCCATTAGTTTTTAATTCAAATGTTGGAAGTTACGGTAAACTGTTATACGCATAAACAATGGTAAACTACTTTTTATAAACACTATTATATCGGTTATCAGAAAAAGGAATATTATATTCGTCGGAAGTAAATGTGCAACACAAAAATATGTAAACAAGAATAGACACGTTTCTCCGAATTCAAAAACTCGTCGATTTTTTCGTCCCAAAAACGTAAAGAATAAGGCATATTTAAAAAAATTAATTAAATAAAATAAAATAGTAGGCGGTCGTATTACGTGAGAAAACGCGTTAACAATAAAAGTTAATCTGAGGAATAATGTCGCTTTTAACGTGCGTCCAGAAAACGTGCGTTTAAAAATGTACCACACTATACTGACCTTAACCTAGAAATTACAGTGCCAAAATGTGTTCAGTACATCAGTCGCTTATTAAAAATGTACAAAGTCTTAACAAGTCCAGTGTTGCCTTCCCAATGCCAACTTACGGAGGACGAGTATATGGTGTTTACGATCACGTAATGGCGCATCGTATTTGATAATCGACTGTTTATCCGCGAAGTGAATTAACTTTCGGTACACTGACCGCGCCTCGACTACAGGTCAGTATACCGGAAATGACATTAGAGTGCATCGAGGCCCCGCCAATTACGAAACGACATACGCGCGAAATAATATGTACGCACAATAAGAGATTACGACGCGGTTAATTATAATTTAAGCCCGTCGAAACGCTATGGACTGAAAGAGAAGATGTTACACAAAATTTCCTATTCTAATCGGTCTATTATGATTATTAAAATTATTCATATAAAATGATCGAAAATAGAAATGCAATTGAACACGGCAAATTAAAATTCTATAGGTTCAACTTTGCGCGTGTCCAAACACGCAGAAACATTAATATATAATTTGAAATATATATATCACATCAAACAATAAACTCTGTATACTATTCGGTATTGATTTCGTGCAATGCACTACGAATCCTAACGAAAATAGTCAATTACACGTTTATACTTATAACCTAATAAACGATTTTTACGATAGATATAGTTATAAATTATTATTTTGTCCAAGACAATTGTGAACGAGTTGAAAATATAAGACGTGTACGCGAACGCAGATGCAATATGATTCGTTTTCAATCATTATTTAATTTTATGTTTTTAAAGAACGAATAAAATATGTTATGCTTTTTTTTTCAGAACACGAGGTCGATAACTAACGTTCGTGTTAATTGTTTTCATTCAAGAAAACCGAAATTACAAAACAATTCGTAGTGCAATGCGATTTCAAAAATGATAACGAGACCCTGTATTCAATAGACACAGACGAAATTATATATATACATCGCTGGAGAACGGTTCCGCGACAAATTATTTTTGTATACACGATTTCGCACGATTTGAATCGTCATGTTATCACGCGCGCTTAACCTCGATCTTATTCTTCAAATTATATTAATCATGCGATGATTTGTTTAGTATTTAATTTACCGGTTCTTAATTTAATACGTGTATTTTTTTTTCTTTTCTACGGAATCGCGTTGCAGCCGTAAACAATATTATTCCACACGCATTGCGTGCGTCTGTAAACACTGCAATCAGTCATGACGGACTACACACGCGTTACTGACGAGATTCGACGTGAAGTACCCCGTGAAGCAGGTACAGTCGAAAACTCCTTGACCGTGAACAACCGAACGAGTTTCGTTACGGATACCGCGATTATACCGGGGAGGTACCTTACTTAATTATATACGATCGGTATTTTACATTACGGTTACGTCAAGCTCCACGCGAATAACATCACGAATAACATATCACGGTCGGCAATTCGAACGTAAGGCGCGGCTCGTACTTGGGCCTCGCGACCTTATGTATACAGGATACACGAAGTTATCCGTCGGTCGTCTTTTCTCGCTCCGAAACAACTCGGCGGGCAATCGGTCAATCCTTCTACCGCCGGTCTGTTTGCCGACCGCCTCACCACGCGATAAGACTTATTTTTGTTTTCTACTACGTTGGTAGTAACTGCCGACGGAACACGCGAACGGTACGAACAAACTACTATTACTACACGACTATCTCGTTAAAAAAAATACAAATACAAATAAATAAACCGTAATCGATTGCGTGCGTACGAGTCATAACTCGACTTTACCACGCTCTGCACACTACTGTTATCGGATCGAACACTGACATCCCGACACTGCCGATGTTCCAGAAGGAATGCGCGCTCAACGATTACAATATTGGATTTTCGTCTCCGGCGATCTCGTTTGATTTCATTCTATTTCACGCTATTTCAACCGATAACAATGCGTGTTGTCACAATCGACACTTTAAAAACGATTGATTTTACAGTGCCGCGTCTCCCATACGACTCGCGGGTCTTACGACAACCGGGACTTGAGCGTCTCGAAAACGTCAACGACGACCGTCTAGCGATCCGCCTGTCGACTCACAAATACGAGTACGACGCGCGTACCCGTTACGTGAAGCGGGCAACCGGTAATCGTTACCACGTTACCGGTGACGGGAGGAAATACGGACACGAACCGCGTAACCGAAAACGTTCGCCGTCCGGACGGGTACGGAAAATGACGTTTTCCCTTTGGAACCGGCCACCGAATATACGAATCGTGCGTCGGCTGCTAGCCGGACGACGGTGATACTCAAGAAAAGAAAAAACCACGGGACGTCCGTTCCTCGTGTCCTGTGCGCCCGCCAAGGTCTTGTCATCATTACGTTTTCGAGTGTGCGCGGCGGCGAGGAGCTATTTAAAAACGATTTTTAAAAAAAAAAAAAACGGGTAATTATACGTGAACGTGTGGCGCGACGGAAAACCCGCCGCGGCCGCGAGGGAGAAAGAGGAGAGGCCGTATACGCGTACGCATAGCAGTGTTGTACCGGTCGCGCGACTCTGTAATTACGAGATAATGACGACGACTGCCGGGCCCGCGTTCCGTGTATCCGGGGGGGAGGGAGGGAGGGGGGAGACTCTTATTAAAGCGAGAAAGAATCACGCGGACGGACACGGACGCGAACGCGCGTACAGGGGCCCGCGGGGGTACACCGTATACGATATTGTATATACGTGTCGGTCGCAGATCAAAGCGATCGCCACACAATGGCCTCAGGGGCGAGGGAGAGAGTGGCGATGGTATAGTAGTGGCGGCGGCGGCCGGTACGACGAGGACAGAGTGTGACGGAGTGAGACGGCGCGAGAGAGCGAGAGAGAAACGGACCGCGGAGCGTCGTACGCCGGCGGCCGCGGCACGTTTAAATCACCGCGTGCAAACGGCCGCCAGGAGAGAGAGAGAGAGTGATGCCGCGGCGCGCATATGTTCGAACCGCGCGTCGTCGGCGCAGTGCGTCTCAAATTTTGGTCGCCGACCCGGACGGTCCCGATTTGGCCGCGTTCGCGATTAGGCCAATCTCGGTTCGCCGTTTCGACGACCTCTACGCGCAGGCGCGGATTCAGAACTTATTTACGGGGTGGGGGGGGGGCATCTTAATCCTCATTTTGTCGCATCGAATAATAAAATATTTTCCAAAACGTTTTGTTGAAAATCATTTGCGATACACCGAAAAATCCCATAGCTACAACTTCGTTTTAAATTGTCTTTCTATAGTATCGTAGATAAGAGTTAGAATTATAAAACGATACTAATAAAAAAATTTAACAAGAGTCTACGGGGGGGGCGATCGCCGCGTACCTTATAAACAGTCGTTTCGACAATATTTCCAACACGACGCTCGACGGGTGTTTGTCTTGGACTCGAATCCCCGAGTCCCGGCCGTTCGGTCTGCGTTTCTTTTTTTTCCACGAACAACGTTTTTTACAACACGACGTTCACGGTTCTTCCGCGGATATCGGAATTTTAAGTAGTAGTTTTTTTTTTTCGTAAGTCTTCTCCGACGAACACGACCGAAATACGTTTCAAACGTGCGCGGGCGAACGGAGATTCGGAGAACCGAATCGCAAGACGTGTGTTGCGCGACCCCAGTATCGGCCGGCCGTTTTAGACGCGGCCAAAACAATTGGTACGATCGCGACGATCGACAAAACAGATCGCCCGTGCCGTTCGGTATATTGCGGTATAGCGTTTTTGGTTCGAAATCGTGTTCGGTAACCGCGGGTACGGGCACGGCACACAAAACACATCACGTACGTAGAGGGTTTCGCGTCCACCGACGCTAACACGCACCGTGCGCCGTTATTATCATACGTTTTCATTGAAATATTTTTGCGCGCCGAGGGAGAGCACCGAAAAAATTTAGCGCGCGGCGCACGAAAAATCGTAAGTTCTGGGATCGATTATGCATTTCATCGTGAACGAAACCGAACACACCAAATGTATCTTATTCATATCGATTGTTGATTCCATTACGAAAATATTACGTTTCGATAAATCTGGTATTAAAACGAATTATGCGTTTTACAGTCGAATTTTATAGCGAAGTTTAAGCAACAGCGTAGGCCCGAGCCTGCCAGGCGTCCCGTTCGGGCACACGTGCATTTCATTATGGGAAATTTGATGTAACACGAGGGAACAAAACGTACGCACTTACCGCGGTAGCTATCACACTACAGGTTGTTGAAAGTAAAATCCACTTTGTGTCGTTCGTTTTACTCTCTTTGAAGTTGTTTGAGGGTATTGTTGTCTGACGAACTTTAAAGGCTGCCCGACAAAATTATAAATCTCGACTATTCACTCTCGTTGCCGAACATTAAACTGATAATTTAAGAACGAATTCGTTTCGTCACGGATTTAATAACGGACAACAACGTTATTAATGAAAACGATAATTATATTTGGGAGGTTTTTTTTTCTGCAACGGACTAGAAAAACACTGGTAAAATACCGATACAGCCGAATAGACGAAACCGGATCTTCTTGTTATGATTGCATACCTATAGTTTTTATAAATTTTACAATACCTTCTTAATATCACCACCATGTTTACGAAAGTTAATTGTAAACACTCGAAATAAAAAAAGAAACATTCTACTTAATTGTTGCAAAACTGCCAAAATTGTATACTTGAAGAAAACCTTTCAAACGCTGACAAAAAATAAAAACCTTTGAACTGGAGCCAATTTATATATATACATATATATATAGATAAACTAAAACCAATTCAACTTCATTATTTTTTTACAAAAAATTAAAGACACAAAACAAGAATGGACAAGGTTTCTAAAGATAAACATAATACCGAGTATTTTACCTTATTATGTCGTATCTATCAATTTCTGAACAAAACGTATACGTGGGGAGTCTTCAAAGTTTATCACTTTCCTTTGATGTGACGAAAGCCAAAGGATTTTTAATCGAGTGCCGACCAACACGTAAGCTAGAATAAAAAAAAAAAAGAGGGGAAATGAAGAGGTTTCTAGACATTACAAAAACAGGTGACTGTACAATAAAATATCGAAAACTCACAAAAAGCAACCACTTAAACTTTTTTAATAAATAACTCAACAAAAGACCTTTGACAACGACGAAGTTATTAATAATTTTTTTTTATTCTTTTATTTTTTGTGTTTTACTATGTATTATTAATAATAATAAAAACGTGTGGCTGTGGAAATGATCAAGAGGAAAAGTTTCTTTTGATGTGAAGTAGCCCCAGATCAAAGGCAAAACACAAGGTTTGATAAATTCGGAGACGATTCTTTTTTTTCTTTTCTCTGAAATCAAATCATGTGACCAATCACGTTTCACACACTGTTGCCTTTCAGGCTTTCAACTTTCTATGGTATCAACATGGTTTTGTAGTCTTGCATTATTCTGTACAAGTAAGTCTATAGTAATGATTTTTTTATAGAGCTTCCCGAAATACAACTACAAACGTTTTATTGAATTTGAAAAACTTTATTTACTTAAAAACTTTAAGCACTTAAAATGCTTTATTAAATAATTTGTAACCACAAGAAATTGTTTAAATTACTCATAAATTATATATATATATATTATTTATTAAATTATTTATCAAACTACTTGATTTTTACCAATAAGCGTACAATTCTATCAACATAAATAATATATTCTCATAAATATGTATTTTTTTTTTTAAATTAAAAATGTAAATAACTAGTCGATTTCCGTATAAAATAATAAAATAATACACGATTAATTAATAATTAATATGTGTGCCTATATGGTAATTGACAATACAATTTGACTAAATATTTGATAACATGCTAGATAGGAGATAGTTTTAAAATAATAATATTAGTTAATAGTAAAAATAATATAAAGCACATAACTTATTTAGTCATTAGTCAATACATTTTATTATTAAATAATCATAAATTAGATGCCTCTATATAATTAAAAATGTTTATTACATTTATCAACTACCTACTTTAGCAAGAAGTGCATTTCAAAATAGATTTAAAATAATATAGATACTGCATTATACAATACAGATTATTTGAACGAATCTCAGTTTAATATTTCTTTGTAGTATTTCAACATACAAACTCCAAAACACTTTAAAAAGTGATGTAACGACTTTTGAATTATTTTAAATATTGTTATAAAGTCAAACCTAATATGTTTAAATTTTTATTGAATTTCCAGATCTCAAATAGGTTCACTGATTGCCCATGTCCAAAACAGATGTTTGACAATTTTAACAATATGTTGGTAGTTATTCTTTACGCTTTAGAAAATTACTAGGGAAAAATAGAAAACTGCCAAATGAAATACCATCTATGCACGATTTGCTATTAGAAAGTAACGAATATAAAGATCATCAGAAAAATTTATACATTATTCGCTTTGCTCAGAATCTAAAATGTGTTTAGGATCAAAACCCTATTTAAATAGTATAGATAATTGTCACTACATTTATGAAAAGTTGATAAATATAAAAATTGATAAATAATTACCTATACAAATTGTATTGTAGTTAACAAGGTAAAATTGTATTATACTAATTATTAATGGGTATGTATTGTATTTTATATCTTTATTCAGAACATTTAGTATATTAATGCTAATGTGCTTACTTAAAATCTGTGTGGTACAGAAGTGGACAAGCAAATAGGAATCAAGTGATTCACTCAAAATGACTTTATATCGCCTGTAGTTCACTAACATTTTTGGTAGTGAATTAAATTTTAGTTCAATAAATACAAAACTTGCAAAGTTATTTATATTTATATTTTACTTTAAAAACAGCGACATAACCAGAACAATAAGAACATTGGAGAAATTTTCAATTTTTTAATCATAATAGATATTATGACAGGTAGGTAACAGGTACATTTACAAGCTATAGGATAGGTTACACCTATTTTTAACTTATTGTATAATATAGCTAGACAAGTATAGAACATACAGACATATTTATAATAATAAAAAAGTCCTGTTTGATTTGATTTCTTTTGTTATGATTCTCAAATAAATTCTTGATGTTCGCAATGTCAAAAGAAGATTGTAGAGTTACTTAGTTAGTTACAGGTTTTATTACAATCAGTCAATAAATATATATTTTTAAATTGCATGTATGTAATGAAGCCTGGAGGTTTGTGCGCCATACTTTAAATTCAGAATTACTATAACAGATTAACTAGAATATTAAAATTCTTTAGATTTTGAAATCCAATTTCATCGCATACAACAACCAAGACTCACTTAATCCGTATGAACCAAAACAAATTTACTAGCTCCCCAGTACCTACATGTTTATTTATTGTACAGCATTAATACAAATTAAGTAAAATACAAATGTAATATAATAATAAATCAGACAATTATTAGTAAGACACCGCGTAAAACGGAATATCTATATCACATATAACTTATAAGTAATAATCAGAGTAGAACATAATACTTGGCATGTTAAAAATTCTTCTTACATTATTACATTTTAACATTGGTAATTGATTTTTAAAAAAAAAACTAAAAAAAAAATTAACCATAATTATCAAAAGCTCACATACTTAAATATAACATTTTAAAACATATGTGGCACCTCATTAAATTAATTATGAAAAATAGAGTTTAACTTTAATTGTGGACATTGGTATCGGCTATTTATGTAAAGTTTCTAGAGGATAATGTTGATTGCTCAAGTATACATCAACATGGTCAAACTTAAGTACAACAACCACAAAAATATTTTGATGGGCAAGTAGCAGTGCTATAAAGAATACTTTTAAAAAGCATTCAAAATATGTATTCAGTACCTATTCCAAAAATTATTCGAATACTTCACATTTTTTTCTTTTTTGACGAATAATGTAGAAAGATTTGATTTTCAAATAAGGGAGTGGAGGTGATAAATATTTGAAATAAAAAAAAATATATACATATTAATAAAACGAATATGCCAATTGTGAAACCAAAGTCATTCACATTGTACATAGACTGTAGCCGTTATATAACGTCATAATGATAATGAGAATGATTATCGGACAATTGTCTATTACAATATACTCGTTCTTTATAGTTATCAATAAAAATTATAATCAAAAAATGACTATAAACTTTTACTAATTATTATTTTACAAAAATATTGTGCAACAAGAATAAAAATACAAAACAAAGTATTTTGGAATACGTATTCGAAGACTTTACTCATAGTTCAGTTATGGTAAATATGTTCAATATGTTCTGTGAATAACGAAATAAGTAACTCAAAGACAGTACAAATGCAACATAATCGAACAGGTGTAGGTAAAATAAGGAAAGTGTTGGGCGTCTATTTAACTAGGGGGCTTAATGTGGGAATTTCGTATGAAAACATCAATTAAAATGATGGCCATCGCATTGGTAACGACAAACGATGTCGGTTCATCGTTTGTACCGGTTATTTGCACAATAGTCTACGAACAGTGCACAATTTGCGTACGCTACGAACCGAACGTGTCCGGAATGTATCGTTTTTCAAAGAAACCGCAACGACACTGGGTATCGGATGGATAGATCAAAGGGGGCCTTACCGCGCACCGATTGACGTGGCCTGACGAATCGGTCGGAACAGACATCACGCCGGCCACATGTATGCACGCACGTTCAAGTGTCGATGTACGTAGCCGTGCATCAAACGGCCGCCCATTTAAATCGGATTAATTATCACGGCAGAACGGGTCGCAAAGGGGATCGGGCATTTGTATACGATATTCATTGTGAACAAATAGAATAAGTGTATGTTATGTATATATATATATATATATATATTTATATATGAAAAAAAAAAAAGGAGGCTTTTGGGGGAGACTTCAAAGGGATTTTAATATTATAAACACAACGCAGGGGCGGGACGGTGTGGGGTGTCGGCGGGGGGCGGCGGCGGCGGCGGCGACGGCGCGGCGCGCGGCGCGGTAGGGCGTCGAGTTAAACGGCGAAACGCGCACGCCGCCACATCAAAGCGGGGAATCGGAAAGCCTTTGACGCGCGCGGACCACTCACCTTGGCTCACTCAAACGGGCCTTTGATGTCGTCTGCGCGTAAACGCCGCGGTGCCGCGTAGAAACGTACCGGAAATCCAATGGCACTCGTACGCGACGACACGATCGCGCGACATGGTACCCGCGTCGGAAACGAACGACGACGACGACGACGACAACGACCAGATGATATTGGTCGGAAGAACAATAATAACAACAAACGGACAATAATTATTATCCGTCGCGAGACGGACAGATAGCGGTGACGGACGCGCGCGCCGTCGAGAAAAACGGCGACGAACGGACGGACGGACGGAATTCGTGACGATCACTGGCCCCCGTGTACGTGCGTCGCCGCGTATTGAATACGATTGTGTGCGTCGTTTTCTTTTTCCTTTCCCCCCTCCCGCCCCCACCACGCCGTTTCAACTACGGTCACTCACTCTCTCTCGTTCGCCCGCTCTACGTCTCTCTCACTCCGGCTCGCTCATCCGTCCCCCTCGCTATCTCGCGTCGCGGGCGTGCGTGCGTGCGTGCGTGCGCGCGAGTCGGTGCGTCGTCATCGTCGTCGTGCGTGCGTGCGTGCGTGCGAGCGCGATCCGCGTTTGTTGTGTGCCGCCGCCGCCGCCGCCGCCGTCGACGACGACGACGACGACGACGCCAACGACTGGTCGTCTCTCTCGTAACGGTACGCGTCGCGGTAAGGGGGGGTTGGTGGGAGGCGGTGGAGAGTGGTGCGCGGCGGTACACTGCGGCGGAGATTTTCGAACGCACGTCCGGTGGTGCACCGTCGTCGTCGTCGTCGTCGTCGCTTACCGCGGCAACCGCCACCTGTGGGACGGTCGGATAACGTCCGTCGGCATTCCGGCCGTTAAAAACGAATTCGAACGAAAATTCCAAAATTCCCCGAGACGGGGGTCGCCGCTATTAAATACCGTGCACGCGATCGGCGCGGCAGTTAACACAACCCACCCGTTTTTCCGAAACCGGTTTTCACCGGCGAAAATTCGGGCCCCGCGGCGGCCGTCCGACCCGTCTCACCGCTACCCCCGTGTCGTCGTCGTCGTCGTACACAACCAGACGTTATTGTGTGGCGGGGCCCTTCGGCGTATCGATCGTCATTGTTATTTTTCACGTTCCATTCCGCGGCCGCCGGTATCCTATCGGTCGCGAGCGCGATTGTGTTCGCGTTTGTGCACGGCCGCGTTTCCGATTTGTTTTTCGTTTTTCAAAAGCACACGAAAAAACGTATCGTTGACTACGTTAACTATTGTTCGGGAAAACGTTTGCCGGCCCATGGATGCGCGGACGGTTAAACGGTTTGCACGATCGACAGCGTTTCTTTTTTGGTTTTTTCCGGGTCGGAAATACTCCGCCAATAGAATAACTAGACTGCATTTCGAGACGCGGAAAACGATCTGTCCGCCGAACGCCTACGACACGCACGTCCGGGAACGGTTCTTCCGAATCGGCGTGCAAACGTCGCGTTCGCATTTGCCCGTTCGTCTTGCGGACGATTCTCCTGACTACGCTCCTGATCTACGCCCGCCTGTCGGTGCTGGTCCGACCCGACCACCCTAACCGGGACCTGAGCCCGAAACGCACGCTTACACCGGCCGTCCCGACAGGTGCGAACCGCAACGCAACGGGCTGTTTTCGTGTGCTGTCGAACGACGAGGCCAACTCGCCTTTTTGGGGCGGGACGGGCGCGCGGGGGGGGGGTGTACGTACGTACGTGTTCGACGCGCTACGACGGGCGATACCGGTTTTTACGGTCGGTGCGCGCGTCGGTCGGTATAGTAACCCGGTCAGCACGTCGGCGAAGTCACGGCGGGGCGATAAAACATCGAACGCCGTGTGCGCAGCGGCGGCACCAGACAGATTTTTTCTAGGGAATTTTCGTGAAAACCCGTATTTGTACGGGTGTAATATAAATTATCGAAATATACGGATAAAACATAATCAATTTGGAAATCGAATAAAATGGTAATGTGTATGCACAGCGAAACATATGAAACACAGCAAATACATAAATACTTGAAATTTAAATTTTCGTTTGTTCCTCAACGGATAGGGCAAAGGTGGGCGAAACCAAATTTGGGCAGGGCGCTTGCCCTACCTTGCCCCCCTCTAGCGCCGTGGCGATTTGAAATTTCTAACGGAACACGTTGAAAGACGTGTACGGACGCATGGTTTTGCGGCACCACATCGACTTCGCGTGGTTTCGTGACCGCGTCGATCGGATTTTTCCGTATCGAGCGTGTGACGATGACCGAACGTGGTGCCCGGTGGCGTACTTTAGGGGGGGGCAACAGGGGCATTTGGCCCGCCCACCCCCCCACCGAGAAGTTTTTCATTCGTTTGCTTATTTGTGATTATATGTTTTCTACAATATAAACGTTATATAGAATTTTGATACGACTTATCAATCTATAAATGTCATAATTTGACCAAATTAATATTAAAAGTAATGGTTATGATCACATTAGAACGTTATAAATAACTATTTTATCGACGTATTTAAACTTTACATAAGACAGGCGACAGCTGATGTTATCTATCTTTATCGTTTAAAACTTAAAATTGATATCTATTTTTACCATAGGCATTATACTCATACTCGTAAACGGAGCATGGTCGTAGTTCCATGTGAGAAAGCTCTATCTATATTATTTCTGTAACTTATGTTATAAATATTCGATTTTTATTACATATATTTAGATTAAAAAATTGGTTAAGATCAAATATGGGCGAAGAACGCTTAGTCGGGTTAGCGTTACTTAATATTCATAGGCATAGAAGCATTGAAGTTGATGAAATTATTAATATATTTACTGGTACTAAAAAAAGGAAAAAGGTAATTAATTATTTTAGTATAATAGTTTCATTTAATATATAGAATAATGTTATTAAACTTTTACATTTTAATAATTTTAAAATAAGGTATTTAATATTTTGCCCCCCTCCCTCCCCAATCAAATTCAAATTATTAACATTTTTTTTTTTTTTGTAATCTATTAACGTAATGTTCTTCAGGTACGTACTTATTCCAAAAATATGTAGCTTAATAAATTTAATTCAGTGGCGTGGCGAAGGAAACGGTTTTTTTCTTTTAATCTGAGTTTTTCACTGGGAGGTTATGTGGAACAATGACGGGATCCACTATAAATGTAACTTTATTTAAATATACGAACAGGGTAACTTAACTAGTCACTCGTTTGAAATAAAGTTATTTTCAAAAGTTAGTTACAAAAATATTTATACGTTTGAAGACATTCGAAGTTCTAGTATAAAAATGGAAGAAACGAAGTGATAATCAATAAACAGGATTGTGCATTATTATTTTTAGTGATGTTACGAACTTTGTATTCTTTCGATTTTCGAATTTTTAATAATTAATTATTTAGGTTAACCAACTTTTAACGAGTACTTATATGTTTCCAATTAATTAAAATCCTTTGAACTTTTTATGAAGTTCGAGTTCGGTTTCGATATTTAAATTGAGTAATTCGGTTCGGTTCGGATTCGTTATAATTTGAATAAGTTCGCTCTTCGGTTCGGCCTCAGAAACATGGGTTCGTATCATCCCTGATTATTTTTCAAAAATAACGGTATGAATACATTATTTCCACCCACTTTAAATAAGCTTACATTAAATATAACTTACCCAAAAATTAAAAAAAAACAAACATGGTAAACATGCGGTTTTCACAAAATCGAAACAATTATTTAATAATTAGACATTTTATCTGTTGCTTATAAATACAGCCGCAGAATGCCTAAAAACATTTCATGCTTCATCGTTCTTAGCTTTAACTAAAAATTGTTTATTTTTTAGCTGATGACGACGAGATAATCGAATGACATATTGCCGATTTAATAACATACGGAGATAATTACGATGCGCTAACGACAAAAGTTTAATGAAAATCTGTTGGTTGCAGGAATATTTGCTGAATAAAAATCGGACAAATAATTTATAGAAGTTGTACATAGTGTAATTTTATTATGTTATAAAGTGTATCATCGTTTCAATGCTCATTTTAAGAGCATTACTCTATGTTGTCTTTCGGGGCTTTGGCGCAAATGATAAAAACCACTTTTAGTGCTGTCAAACGACGCTATTTGCGTCTTGAACGTGTATTGTTGTTATTATTTGACGTAACCCACTCAAAGTACATCGTAGACACAAAATAATTCCTTGTTTGTATTCTTTGACTCTTCGAATTTTCTTTTGAAGTAAGCGAAATACTGGTATAACGAAAATATCGTGTTATGTATATCCCTATAAGTTATAATAACGTGGGAATCAAAATTACATAATTATTATTACAAAACAGTTTCGATATATGCTGCTGCGCGGAATGGCAAAACACGTCATATATAATTATAAAAATTATGCGTAGGATAATTATAGGTTTGCTAAGCTAGATTAATAATAACGCGTTATTTTTTTGAAAATTATATACAGAGGTAACTGAATTGTGTTAGATTAGCGACATGTATGTAACATAAACGTCTATAGCAATTGATTTTAATGGAGACTAAATATAATATATTTAAAACGCAGTGATGTCTAGGGTTCAGATTTCAACTCATTTGCATCCATTTTTTTTTCTATAATTGACACGATGCTTTCGAGACTGCAAATGTGTTACGGGCATATGGCATTTTAATTACGATTAATGACTTTTATTATATAATGTCATTTTAAATATATTTTCTAGGAATATGAAGAAAAAGTTCATCTAAACTTAGTAAAAATACAAATATATATATATTTATATATTTAAACAGATAGATAATAGTAAATAATATTTTTATTTTATAAATTGTTGTTTAGTGTATTTTAAATTTTTTTTTTTTTAATTTTTAGTTATTTTTTAATTATTCAAATAAATAATTATGTTTTATATTTTCAACAGAATTGACAGTCATATACAAAGCGATAGAATATATTCTTAATGATAACGATAATCCTCAAAAAAAATTAATAATATTAAATGATTCACTCAGCAGTTTAAAAGCCGTACAGAACATGGAAAACCCATGGATGTCATTAAGCTCATCCAAGAACATACATCAGTGGTGTAGCCAAGAAGGGGGAATAATGAGGTTATAGCCCCCCCCTAATGGGCTGTGTTTATGTACACTATTTTACGATATAAGTGTAAACTATAAATGTTTGAAATGATTGAAAAATTTGTATGACAAGCAATAAAAGATAAAATAACATTTTATCACTAAAGATGAGACACATTTATCATCCATCCATATTTTGTTGGTTTTTATCATATCCAAGGTAAATCTATGACATGTCATGACGACATCGGGCATCACGAACGTCTCGCGGGCGTCAAAATCAGGCGAAAATGAGCAAAAATGATGTATCATATCGATTCGTATAAGAATTTCACAGGAAATATCATGGTATATTCATGTTTACAATTATATCAAAATTATATGAATAAAAATTAAAAAACTTAGGTTTTAATAGCTGAAAAAAAAAATTGAAACTCAGTATATTCATCTTTGACGAAACCCCAGTCTTAGCAGAAAAGAAGAAACGGCGATCAATCGTCTTCGAATAAGACAGACACACCTAGCACACAGCTATCTTATAGCCAAACAAGATCCTACATCATGTGAAATATGAGGAGTCATTCTTAATATCCAACACATTATCACTGAATACTATAAATATGAAGATATCGAAAACAATTTAACATCTCCGAGCAAACGGATCAATAATTGGGACCAAACATTCTAGATAATAAGAACCTAATAGCTTTTTTAAAAAAATCCAAATTATATAATCTAATAAAAACATGTAAAATACTTATGTATTATAATGACCTCAGCTGCCGATGTATTGTGTTCATTAAATAATAATAATAATAAGAATTTAAATACATTTTTGGAAAAGTATTTTTTACAAGGCTGACATAACTCATCTTTCTTTTCTTTTTTAATATCTACTTCAATATATATTCAAAGTAAATGATATTAAACAATAAAATATATAAATATATACGAACTAACTCGTACTAACTGTAATAATTTACACATAAATCCCCATAAAAAAACAAAAACATAAAAACAATTTATTAAAACACCGAAATACAATTTGTTTCGAATTTTGATAGACATTCACTGGTTCATGGTAAAAAATTCGTCCTGTACGTGATATATACATTAAATACATTAAAACATAACTAATGTTATAGTGCCTTAAATCAATGTGATACAACAAAATATACTTGTGTAGTTGTTAGTAAGTCTAGACAAGTTAGTAATTGCATTGATAGTATAATCGATAATATCGTATTAAACCGATTTCCTTACAAAGTCCTTACAATGTTTTAAAAATAAGCTATTTGATTTGTAATATTGCACTTTTAAATGAAATAATAATAACGAAATAAATCCTATTTGAAGATATACATTAAGCGTTTATCGTACTAAAATACATAATAAAATAATTGTTTTTGTTTATCTACATCTACGATTTATTTTTGTATATAACAGGGAATTTATATTTGTAGTTATATCGCTATCAGTTATTAATACTTTAGTGTTTTAATATCCAGGTTTCATTTATAATTGCATAGACTTAGTAAAATAAAACTCTCATCGATATGAAATTATTACCTTATTTATTTGTAGTTCTAAAAAGAACATAAAAACACTCATGATTATTATAGGTATTCAGAAAATGAAAATAAATTGTTCAATCCAACACGCCTAGCGTGACTACGATGACAAGAAAAGCTGCATATACATATATGCCTCTTTGAATTTTAAAAAAGTGCCTGTCGATTATTTGCCAATAAGACAACAATTATGTACTTTAGTGTTAAGCAAATTGCATTCCACACATTTCAATATGTTTCAGTTTTTTCTTTTTCTAGAAATTTGTTTCGAACAAAAAATGATCCGTATAATGTGTATGTATGTGTATGTTAGGGCATTTTACAGGCTGTAGGTAACAGCTTCATCTAAATTCTAAAGAATCATCAGATGCAATAAGACCAATTAAAATGGATTAACACCGTAAATAAGTTGTAGTTAAATGTATGTATTTTTTTTTTTATAGGTATAAAATGGGTATTATTTATTTGAATATCATTGAACAGTGATTATATTAGGCACTGTAATAAATAATCACAAAATAATTTCTAAAAAATGTTTTTATTTATTTATATGAAATTAATATTTGTATTAAAATAAATTGAGAACCACCTATGTATAGGTATCCAGTTTAAATGAAAAAATAACACGAATTGTGAACGGCACGCACGCAATTCCTGTCCGCTGAATTTGACAGATTAAATAATAGAATTAAATACTATTAACTCCACGTGACGCAAAAATTATTCAGGTGAAGCATAAGATGACGTTGAATCTGCTGTACCAGTGTACATGCTCATATTTTATAAAATTTAATATTATAAAATGTATTGTCTATCACAGCATCTTATAAAATATAAATAATAAGGCCGGGTCTTAACGAGATAAAATTGGAGTTGATTTAAATTAGGTTACTGAACAAGTTAATTTTTTCAATATTTAGCTTTTACTCTAATGAATTACTGTTTTTTTGACTCGATGTATTAACTTATAATTAATTAGTTTTACAATAGTATTTAAACTAAGTTAATATAGTTGGTATTTGTTAGCGATTAATAGAATAAAATAATTTTGTAAACATTTAGTATAGAACTTATTATAATGTCATTGTATTCTCAATTGTTATCAAAAAACATTTTTAGTTATTCGTTTTATTATTTTATTAAAAAAAGTATAGTATATTAAAAGAAAAAATTAAATACCCAAATTAAAATAAAATATACAACAAACGAAATTCAATAAATCAATTTTATTAATTTATATGACAACTGACAACATTAAAAAAAAAAAAATCACATTAAACATAATATATAACTATAATTAAATTACTAAATATAATATAATATTATTAGCACTTTGATCTATAATTATATAGGTACATACATCAAAGACTAGTCGTTGTTAATAAAAGAAAAAACTATTTATTATTACTTATTATAATATTGATTTACACTTCATTTTATATAGTTTTATAAATATTTGCATAGTCGAAAACAAAAGAAAGTTTAATTTCTAACAACAAGAGTATAGAGTTTAATCAAATTACAAATTAAGTTATTCACACTTCTTTTTTGGAGATTTTAAATCTAGATACTAATGTTTTACAATTATCTCCATTTTCTTCTTTCCTTTAATTGTCATATAATTGCTGGATAATATATTATATTTTACCAAAAGAGTAGCTTGGTCCATTAATTATATGGAATATAGATAAAAAAAAATCTCCCTAAAAAAGTAACTAGTTACTTTGGGTAATTGTTACCTTAGTGTATTACTTATATAACATTGTAACTTAATCTAAAAATCTATTAACTAAAATTTACATTACTTAAATAAAAAAGTTTAAAAAAATGAAAATTTGTATATTCTAAAACATGCATTTATTTTTAGTAAATTCAAAACATTTTATACATACTAATTCTATGTATCAGTGAATGTAATTATCTCTTGGACAACTTTAGGTAATAATAACAATAATAAGAATATTTAATATTCGTTATTATAAATTTCATAATCATAGGAGTATTATTAATGCGAAAAATGTAAATAACTAAAAAGTATCTCGTATACAAATTTACAAGATACTTTTTAATTATTTACATTCAGATTTCATAAAAGTAATAATTATAAATAGGTTTGAAATATTTAAAATGTATTAAATGTAATTTGGTGCATAGATAGACAAAAAATAATATTTCTCAGAACTATTTTTGATACTCGATTAAAAAATTTAAACTTGTAATTTAATATATATAATTTTTATTTATTTATTAATTCAATAGAAAATTAAAGTAGATACATAATATAAAATACTTATAATTTAATACTTAAATGCGTCAGGTAATATATTAAAAACAAATTTAAACTTGATGCTGTACAAACAGTCTTGACTAAAATTTTTCTGATTTTCAAGTAGCGATTATTTAAAAAAAAAAAAATTATAAACACATATAACTATAAAATTATCTTATTATTTTATACATTATTTATATACATTTTTTATCAACATATGGCCTTATTTCAAATAATTTATTAATTATTAATACAATTAATTTTAACCACAGAATTACTCAAATATAATACAATTACGTATTTTTTATTAATAAGAAACTTTGCAGAAAATTCCATGGAATATACAACATATGATATGTTGCGCATACGTTTAATTTATTTAAGCCGAGTACCTACTCACTAAACGGATTAAATTTAATATATTTATATATATATATATATAAACTGTACATGTTAGTATTTAAATTAAATAATTATTGATTCGTCGGGAAATTGAAAATCTTTTCTAAACGGTCTCCTTCGATTCTTCGGTCTTCTGTATGGTCGTGATCTTATTACATGAGGAGGTGGTAATAAATCTATTTCCTTCACAAACCTCGAACCTCTTTCCGGAGGGATTAAAAATGATGGCACTTCTGGTCTAGACGGTAACAGAAGAGGTTCGGAACTTAGTAAACTGTGTTCAACGAATCCAGCACATTGTGCAGCGCAAACATCATCTCGCATCATTTTCTCGATACCAACTTCATTCATTAAGCGACCACAATCCGTCACTCTCAACGAAGCACAGTTGGTCTAATTAAAATTTTCACAAAAACAACATTAAAAATATTCGTATAAAATATTAAATAAATAAATATGGAATAGTATAATTTTACCCCTTCAGATGTACAAATGCAGCTAGTGCAAGGTGACGGCAGATACGATTCACCAATTGTAATAATATGACCATTGATGTTACAGCCTTGTTGATTGTCTTTCCACAAAGTCAGATCGATTACTGGTAATACTTGACAAGGTAGTCGAGGATTTCTTAATGTAAAATTAAAAACATTTAATTTATTCAAAATTAGTTTTATTATTTCACGCGTTTGCATATCGATACAATAAAGAAAAGGAAAAAAATCAAATAATGTTTTACTTACAAATAATCATTGGGTTGATCAA
Source organism: Schlechtendalia chinensis (assembly GCA_019022885.1). NCBI lineage: Eukaryota > Metazoa > Arthropoda > Insecta > Hemiptera > Aphididae > Schlechtendalia > Schlechtendalia chinensis. The sequence goes on from CM032339.1 coordinate 72,694,032, forward strand.
ACGCCGATTTTTGCATATCACTGAGCACATCCATATTATCGCATAATATTTTGCCTAAAGTCGCTTTTCGGATTTCTGCAAGCTGTGCTTCAGAAAATCTTAACAATGGATTATCAGTTTCGAACCTGTTGGAAAAAAAACAAAATGTTGTTAGATAAAACATTTTCCACTCGCTCAAGAACATATTACCAAAAACGATCGCACTGCTTCAAGTGCCTGAATTGTAAACCTATAATGCACGCAAAAGTCGGTCCTACAAGACCACCTTTCACAGGATATTCACTTAAACCTCCGGGGAATAAATCGATATCGTCTGGGCTAGCATATATCGTTTTAAACCTTGCAATAACTTCTAACGACAATTCCCTCGTTAAATCTTCCCAATTATTTGCACGTTGAAGACCGCACCGTGATCTAAATGAGTTGTACGAAGGTATACCGTGATCGCGTCCTAAATATTTCATTAATTAGTATTGCTATATTAAGTATAGATTTCAAAACTATTATTTACCTCTTTGAATATTTAAAGCAGGCAAATCTTGGCCAGAATGTGGTATTTTCACGTTTTCGAACAAGTGATTAGTAATTTCCCCGGTTACGAATTGATCCAAATTTTCCATAGGTGTGCTAACTTGTCCTCTTACGATTTCATCAATCATTTGGTCCTAACACAATAATGCGAATAATAATTTTTAAAACATAATTAGTACTCATAAAAATCTTTTGTTTAACGAAAACCCAAACAAATCTATAAACACTATAAACTAAACCACGCACCTTATAAATTACGTCGGGATTAAAAAACATATCTCTCAACAACAAAGCTGGTTCCAGAGGATTATATATTGATGACATTCTAGGAATATGAGGTCGCAACAAACTATGACCTATTCGAAAAGCAGCCGCAGCAAATTCAGTAAAAGGTCCCGGATGACATTCAGGAGAATAGCCTTAAATATATATTTATTAAATACTTATATTAGTACAATTAGTAAAATAAATCAAAACGAAATAATTACTCTTGTAATATCCCGATGACGAAAGCCTTAAGTCATATTTATCCATAGCATCCCAACCTAAAATGCGTGGCAAGAATTCGTTGTACACAATGTGTTGATAAGCCCCTGTAAATATTTTTCGTGTATTCTGGTAAATTATTTCATCATTCCATTGTGGATTAAGTCTGTGTAACACTTCGGCAATACGATTATGTTCTCTCATAAAAATTGTATGGAGTGAAGTCAATCCGGATTGTTCACTCACTCGTCCATCGCCTAAGAAACAATACGAAGAAACAATAATTATTATTCTATTGATCGTGCGCAATATAAACATTTTATGTACCTCCAATAAAACAGTATCCAGATGCAGATTTACATTCAGGATGTATATGAGATTGTGGCAACAAATCCTTCCTTCCTGGTATAGGATGTATCGTGACATTAAGTTTACCAATATAGAATGCTCTGAGGTCTTTAGCCATACAAGAATCTGACCCATAAACGCTGGAAAGATCTAAGTACGCAGAATTTTGGTTAGTCTGATCTCTGGGACCCAACCGTTGTTGGCCTGGTAACGATCTCATGAACGGCAAACACATCCGACGTCCACTACTCGTGTTTAATTGTGGATAAAACGGATCACCGACGGGTATTTGTATTGGCATGCATTCCGGATGAACGGTCACTGGGCTGTCGCATGACCGACAATCGGGTATAGATGAGAAATATCCTAAATTAATTGTATTCGTGTCGATAAATTATAATAGCGTTGGATCCGAAGCAACTGTCATTACCTTTGTGAACTGGTGTAAATGTTATGTCATGGTCTAAAATTTGAGCGAATTGCATGAGCATAAGCGTGTAACGGCCGTGCAGATGGCTAATATCCGGATGAGACATAACACTTACTAATCTGGGAGATGGTAATGGAGCACCAGTCACGGATGTCACTCTCGGATGATTTATTCCTAAAAGTGAAAATCGTTCATGGTTCACTATCTATTAAACAAGTAATTTCGTTCGATATTTTACCATTCTCATAAACCGAGGGCATTAGACGTTGAAAAGTCGTCATTGCTCTACCGAAATTCGGATTTTTCAAATTGTTACAGTAGCCACTAAATGATCTATACGGATTACGTGCGTCGCAAGGGTGTGTCTCGATAGGACATTCGCCTTCACTATGGTGTATCGGTGGAGAATACAATTCAGTTAGTTCTATACCGTCGAAGAAACTAGGCCCTATAGAGTTCAAGCTAAATAATGGATCACCACTGTCCAATACTTGACGACGATGACGTCTAAACATTAATGATACATGTGTAAGAACGTATACAATGTTAATAATTATAAAATGTTGAGATAATTTAATGTCCAAAAATTAACCTTTTTCCTAATGATTTCAACAACTCTTTTGAAGCGTATTCGAATAGCAATGAGTTATTTGCTAAGATTAATGCTGTTTTACTCGCTTTACTAAACGCAGCAGCTGTTCCAAGCGACGACTTAGGGTCTACTCCCCCTTCTAAAAAGAAAAAAACAAATAAACGAATAAACGTAAATAGTGATTTAAATTAATTTTAATGGATTAACATACTTTTTGACCATAACAGAAATTCAGTTTGCTTTCTTCTGCCAACGTCATCTTCGGCCTTTCTCCACGCTTCTTTTACTAGAACTTCATTGTTGATCCGTTCAGAATCCTGTTTCGTTTTATTCCCTGTCATCTCATCGTCACCGATCACTGAACTATCTTTCCATTGAAAAATATCAAGTTTATAATGTTGGTCACAATTAATCGGATGATTTCTGAAAATAAATAATGAAAATCAGCGAAATACTTACTAAATAGGTACGTTTTAATAACTAATACATACGGGTATATTAGCACGCCGTATTAGTATTACTATATTGGTAAACACAACGTTATTGCAAAACTTACAAATAATCATCTCGATCGATAAAAGCTTTTGGTTGTATTGTCGTAACGTCTTCGAAATTCGCGCAAATTATTCCCGCCAACGTGCTTTGTCTGATCTCTTGCAACTGACCTTTACTAAACGTAGACGGTGGGAAATCATTCTCATACCAAAATCGATCGCTATTCCTGATCAGTGAAAATTGATTAGCGAGTAAACAAGAAAATGTCGGACCGAAGACAGCTCCTTTCAACGGCGTTTCCAGCAAACCTCCGGATAACAGGTCCATATCGCCGCAAGTCCTATTAACATTATTCACCTAATGAACAAAACGCGATAATCGAACCACGCCGTGCAGTCGCGATCGATCGATTTGAACATACCCGTATAACGTTTTATTCGCGTTGTCCACGGCTTCGTTTCTCGGCCTGTTGATATCCATCCGAACATATATTTCTCCATGTCTTATAGCCGGCGATTTTTATTTGTCTGCCCAAATCCAACAACGTCTCGATATCTATTAAACATACGCCGGAACAATCGTTGTACACATGTATATGCGTGCGTGTTGTATTCACTATGCTTGTTGAACGCGTCCCTTACTTTTTTTCGGCGAACCGTATTTGCCCGCGTCGCCAAAATTGTTCTGGTTGTATTTGTCGAATATGACTGACGGCAACATCGGCAAAACCGTTGCGTATACGCTCTGCATTGTGCCGGGCCGATTAGAGCTCGAATAACCCGTGCGGTATCCACGTTTTAACGGATTCAGATTCCATTCGTTCGCCATTGCCTGCCAAAATCGAGTTCCCGCAACACTTGTAATTGAATACCAAGTGCCCCGCCGATCGATTGGAAATTTACTCACGTGTCCGACGACGTTGGGAATGAACTCGTGATACGTGACGTGTTGCAGTCGAGCGATTGTTATTCGTTTTCGCTTCTTCGAAAAGCGTATTGTTCGACCAGCCCGGGTTGATATCCCTTAATTCTTCGACCAGACGATTGTGTTCCGATATCAGTAGATGGTGGATCGTCGTCGAATAATCAGAGTTCCCGGTCGACGTGCTAAGACCAAAAAGCGTTCAAATTTTGTTTTTCCGTCGTTATTCAATGATTCCCGTCAACGAACCTATTACACGGGACCGATTTCAGATGGCCTGACCGAGATCTAGTGACCCTTATTGACGATCCTTCGCAAGAAACGCTGTTGTATATCGGGGATGCGTCTAAGAAGCTGGTCGCAGCATTTAACAAAACGCCGTCATCTAAACATTTTTAAAATACATCATTAAAATTATAAACGCGAAAAATTCGATTCATTTACCAGTCACGTGTTCAACGGCCAGATCCAATCTGATGAAATCCGCCCACATTCCCGACATCAGTGTCAGATGTCTATTGCCGGCTGTCGAAGACTTGCTTAATAATTCTGCTACATCCGAGACGTCGGGCCATTTAATCGAATGCGATTCGTCTTAAAAATCATGTGTGGTATATAAATATATATATACATGCGCATTATATTGTGTAGGGGTATACGATAGTGTGAAACGTCGTTGGGAATCGTTATAAATCAGTGACTTTAATTACTTTGAGCTTCCAAAGAAAGCTGAAGAAACGGAGAGTTCCTTTTGCCCCAGCCCGGTCGACGGACGTTATTGCATTGTCCGTCGGCATTCCTGTACTTGCTCGCTGAACACGATTCACCGGCGGAACCACTCGCAGTCGCAATAAAAACAAGAAAGACTTCCAGCATCAGGAACAACCTAATTAAATTAATGGTTTTCTTCTTTTAGAAAATACTATTTTTATTGTGTCGATTGTACGCGTACGAAAACACGCACAAATCTGCACCAATAATAATAATAATACGCATGTAGGAATATACTTTCACTGTACAATGCATATACAGTCTTTATTTTATTATTGTAAACGAATTTTTAAAGTAAAACGTAATATTCAATGACACGTGAATGGCACCTGTATGTATACGTTTTATACAACAACCGTCTCGTACCTACCGTAAGAATTTCAATTAATTAATTGATTACAAATAACGTCTCTAAGTGTTTCTGATATATGTAGGTATCGTGCTGAGGTGCATGCGGTGACTGTCGTGTGACGTTGTCTGAATATGCCAGTAACCGTCACATACACGTGTATATAGTAATTGGTAATAGCAAGTAAAAATATTTCACGTATTTCATGATGTCTACAAATGATAAATTAGTATAAGTATACGCGTAGGTAGTTATTTTTCGATTAGTAGTTTTTAATTAATAATATTTAAATTCCTGTAATCCTTCAAATATCTATTATAAAGCTGCTACTTTTTTTAACTAGTTTAAATTATTTAAAAATAAAAATTGATTTAAGTTAAAAGTTAATTTTGAAAGAGATTAAAAAAAAAATATATGATTTCATTGAATTACAAGTTATAAAGAAATTTTTTTAGTTAAGTTACGAGTTAAATATTTTCACAAAAATACATTATTGATAAAATATGTTACTAAAGTTTCTCGTAAGCTACTGTATTATTCAGTTGTTACTTATCTAACTATACAAGTACATTATTAAAAATAATGTTCAATTTCGACTTCTTTGAAAAATTCCAAATTTACACAATACCAGGAAAGTATTTAATACGTATAAGTATTTTAATGTCAAAATACGAACTTCAAAATGTATACCGTTATATTCGATTTCGAATCTATAGACGTTTAAATTTAAACACTTATTATGTATTCTTCATTTTTTTGACGTTTAAATCATAATTATAATTTATTATTATTCATAAAAGAATTTTAAAAAACCAATCAAGAAGATCGATAAAATATAGAAGATTATATGTAATGACTTTTTAACCGCGAAATAAGGGGAACTTTTTATTACTCATGATTATAAAATACTTCTTAATTTAAATTCTGAAAAAAATCAAAGCAGTTACACTAGATCTACACGACGTTTTTTTTTATAAGAAAAAATATATTTTTTAAGAGAAAAATCGCTCCGAACGTCTTATAAACCTAGCTCGATTTTGTAATATTAACGACATTTTAATTATTAACATTATTTTTTTAATAAAATTGTTTTAAAGAATTACGAAGCCCGGAATGGTCACAACTAGTGAAATAATTCAATTGAGAATTGTATAAGTGGCTCTCTCGTCGAACAAAATAAAATGTTATTTTTACTTTAAATTTTCTTTTAAAAATACGTTTTCAATTATTTTATTTTATTACTTTGATGTTATTATAAAACCGTGTTTGTTATGGAGAGAGGGAAGGAATAAGCTGACTCTGACGAAATATTTTTATATATTATTTTCATTACATGATGTCATTTCGGGTTATTGCGTGTATCTTGATAAAATATAGAAAATAAATTTTTTGTATACATTTTTTTCTTCTTCTTTTTTAAAGCAAAAAACTAGTTTTTTTTACCTATTAATAGTTTCAAGACGATTTAATAAGTTGTTAGATTTCATATAAATTCGTTATCAATATTTGCCAATTTCGATAATTTAATGCTATTACGTTCGTACAAATTTTAAAATAACATTATAATATTCTAGTTTATTACTACTTTAAAAAAGCAATAATGTGAGTGATTAATTTTTTTTTAATTTTTAAGTAAATGTAAATAAAAACTTTTTTTAGAAAATCATTCGGTCAATAATTTGTAGAATACCTTAGCTCCTAATTGTTATAATTCCTCGCTATTGAAAATAGCTCATTGCTAAATTAACTGATGTATATGCTTTTGCAAAAATAATCATCTTGAAATTAACACGTTAAGTTAAATAAAATAGTTGAATTGTAAATATTTTTTAAAAATATCGAGATAAAAGATAATTTAAAAAGAATTAACGCGTTAAGTAACTTAATAAAAGTTAACTTAACATTCAAACATAATTTGAAACTCAACTTAAAAACGGTAGATAATTAATTTTCAATTTTGTTTTATGTAATGTATGTTATTTTAAAAATAAATATAAAATAATAATAATAATAAAAAGTATGATGTATTTTACTATAGGACGTAGACATGCGTAGACCTCTTGTTCGGGGCATGCAAGAAGATGGACAGCATTCGTATTTTAGTAGTGGATCGACGGGGTAGGGAAACTACCCTCTCTTCCATTACCATAACTTCACATGACATGAAATATGATGCCACATGAATAATAATATTCTTTGTTACTTTTTGCCGTTTATAACATAATTGTTGTTGTTTGTTTTTTAATTTATATTTAAGTTAACAAATTTTAAAAGAATATTACATTTAACACTTACATCACAAGATTCACATTTACAAAACCTATAAATTAAAATATAAAATGAATAATTGTATAGCACCAACATTATCTTATTTTTAATATTATTTTTAAAATCTTCAAAATTCATTTTCACAGCCATATCTTGTTCAGTTGTGATAATTAAAAAACTATTTGACCGTTTTTGAAGCATAGTTGTTCTTGATTTAGATTTCATAATTGTGAGTATTGAAGCGAATGCAGCCAGTCACATGAATAATGGAAAATCAAATTTATAATTCATTTTGATCACGTTTAAAACGATTACATTATGTATATATAAATCTGTTTAACATATTTCAGCTTCATTAAGTAATTGAATGTGTTTGTTATATTGGCAGTACCTTGGCTAAGTCCTTCATTTATCAAATTCATCAAATTTATCATAATATATACTATCTAGCGCTGGGTGAAAGCTTGCTGCTGATAATACATTTTTATTGTCCTTTAAAATGTATTAAAAACTTTTATATATGTTTGTAATTGTGGCATGCAGCTACATACTACCTGCACACGTCAATGTTACAAGTACGTAGTTTATTGAATAACGCAGAGTATAATTATATAACTCGTGTCTTTAATATGCAGATATTCATTCATCCCACATTACGAACTTCGACAAGAAAAATATGCATAAGTACCTCACCCAAATATTTACATAACATTCAACGTAACACGTATGTCGTGTGTACGTCGTAGAAAGTTTTGATCATCTATTCATATTTGCTAAAGCTACAGACGTGATCGTATTAACAGAAAAATAAAACATTGTTATGTTTAAACAAAAAAGTTATCGATAAAATAAAACATCAGTTGTGTAAACATTTATAAATATACGCGCTAATTACATAATGCAAAATCAATACAGAGAGATCAACTTGACACAGACACTTATCAGTTGAAAACATAGTTATATAGCACACAATATTTTTGTTATTATTATGATTATAATATTTTTGTATGGTTCCCAAACGCTAAAATTGTATACATTTTTATTTGTTTAAATTTTTTCTTTCCTATCTCGTTTTATTAAAAACCCATTTACTTAAAATAACCGTACAGAATATTATCCAGAAAATCGTTATAATATCCGGTATAGTGTATTATAGTTCATTAACTCTAATTATTTCAAGTTCAGAAGTGAAGTGATACGCTAAAATTTCAAGAAAGTATAAAATATTTTCAAACTTATAATATGTCCATAGCCAATAAACGGTTAGATAAAAACTAAATGTGGTCGCGTATATGAATACACTAAAATTGACAGCAAAATATGTCGTATTAAAATTTTAAATAGGAAACGTGTAATTCCATTTAAAGACGAAACATTTTAAAGATAATTTACAAAATTATTATTTTTAAGCTACGAAAAAAAAATTGATAGTATTGTATACTGGTCAAGCACGCCGCTAGATAAATAAATTAAAATAACGAGTCTCTTATTCTAAACAAGACAACCTTGTACAATTTTGAAAAGGTTTAAGTAGGTATTCTAAACATATAAAAATATTTATACTTTACACACAATTTCTATATGGATTTACACGTTTGCTACGATATGGATTAATTGTAAAAACCATGATTTTAATAACACTATAATTACAATCACGAGAACACAAATTCAAAAATTTGAATTATTATAGTCGTTTTTTATGTACCGACGTCTATATCGATATAGTTATAATAATACATTTTACAATTCTGACGATTTTAATATTGCATTGGTTACCGGAACTATTAACCATAAAACACTAATTTTGTATAAATAACGTTAAAATGTACAATTTTCTTTTTGAGAAATTTTCCACCGTTTTTTTTTTCGATTCATTTTTCGAGTGAAGTTTAAAAAAAAAAAAATTTTTTTTAAATATTTTATCATTTTAAAGCGTGAGAAAAAAATGATGACATTACCTCGACCACAATACTTTCGGCACATCCATTTTTCGTAGGTATTTTCTAATCGTTTTTGTCTCGATGAACCAAAACGCTTTAAACGAATGTGGATTGCTACATGAAGAACAATAATTCGATTTCGTAAATCGAATATAACGTGCACATCGCGTACAACGTTTCTCCGAATAAACCGCCGTTACGAGCGCTCACAAATCACGAACTAACACTATCGCTCTTCTCTGCGGTACCGATTCGCAGACGAATAAACGCCCTTGTCCGCCGTCGACATGTCCTCCTACTTTTCACTGTTAGACATTATAAATTCTACTTTCCCTATCGTCCGCGTTATTGAATAACACGTAACGACGAGAGGAATGAATGAATGAACCGCGCGCGCGCGCGTGTTTATTACGACTAAGAGTTCAGACTACATTTTTAATTGAAAACTATACGTACCGTTTTTTTACAGGCGTATCTATAACGATTCGAGTATTCGCGAAACGTTCGGAAATATTATCATCAGTCCTGGAACCAACCGACAATTGAACGTGTTGTATTAAAACACCGTGGCTTGACTAGTTGACTCGAGTAGTTTTTAACGCGATCAATTAATTAAATATGAAATAAAAATATAAGTTTAGTCAAACGTTATTTGTATTTGTCATTTTATCTTCAAAAATTAATAACGGACTTTTAAAAAAGTAATTTGACTTATTTAGAAGTCTAATTGAAAAAAAAAACTATATGAAAAATAAGATTCGACCTGTCAATGTCTTATATAGTCTTCAATACTACCATGTTTATGTTGTTGAACAATACCACAGTATTTGACGTTTCTATTTATACTTTTCTAAAAATAATTAACTTGAAGTTAACATGTCAAGTTAAAAAAAAAACAGTAGTTAATTAAATTAAAAATGAACGCATAACTAACTTAATTGCAATTAACTCACATTTTAAACTTTTAACTCGTTAATTGCACAACATGCTTATACATATAAATACATCGTTTCATGACGTGTCTGACGGACCCAAATAATATTTTGGAAACGAAATCATTGAAATACCTATAAATATATATTTTATAGTACAAGCGTTATTTTAATCACCTCAGCGTCAAATTACAAACTAAAAAGATGTTTTAGCAAACAAAAATATCGTCTAACTATTACCTATGTATTTTACGTATACATATATGAATCATACGCATACTGTGAAATCCTAAGAATGATTAAAAAACTGGGAATTCCCTTTTGTCGGTTTTGAAATATTATTTGAAAATGCATAACGAAATAAAGATTATGATTGTGTCAATATTGTAATATAGGTACACATTTAATAATAAACAAAGTTGAACATTAAAAGTTAATTTTTAAATCATTTTTAACTAACTTAATCAGTCTAAATTTATGTCGTATTAAACTGAACAATTTTTACAGTTGATTATCACGATCAACCTAATTTAGTAATAGTAATAATAATAATTTTTAATGTTAAACGTCCACATAGAACTATTATTGCTCACGTATTAAATTCTTATTATAACATTATATAATTTTAAAGTTCGTTCGCAAATACGTTATAAATTAACGTAAAAAATATATTATTGTAAAACACTGTTCAAGGGGGCTTAACGACGTATTATCGTTTTAATTATTATAATAATTTAATGTTCGTTTTGATCACGACAATTGAGAGTGGGTGTATAATACGCAGTTAACCGCCGTATCGCCCCACGGGAAGGACATGTCCTTACCTCGCCCTCGTCCTCACCCCGTTCAAATCGAGAAATAAAAAAAAAATATTATTTTATCGCGCACGCACGTCAAAATATTGTATCGCGTAGAGATAACTTTCATCTATCAGCTCGCAATATTAACAATGATAATAAGTTTATCAAAAACGTGTCCTGTCGACTGTCTAGGTTTGAGTGGTCACTCGGTGGAGTTTTGTCAGAGTGGAATTATCATTATAGATTTGAAAGCAACAGTAAATTATTGCATTCGAAAAACGTTTATAAGCGAAACTTTATGTTTTATTATTGTTACTATTTGTGGCTTTTCGAAATTTAAATTACAAACACTTAAAAACAAATTATGAAAAACATTTAAAAATTTAAAAATATTATATATCTTAGCTTCTATTAAATTGTCAGATTTCAAATACGAAATTGCATATTCCTAAAATACGTAGGTTAACAATTTTACTAGTTTTATTCTGCAGTTTTTAAAAAACTCGGTAGATTTTTCTCACGTTCAAGAAAGCTATTGAGAAAATGGGAAAACGTATCAAATAATGTACCAATTAAATACCTGTTTACTACAGCTCAATGGGGACACTAAGATGGAAATTTTAAGAGTTTAATTATCATTTTGAATTTAAAAACAATATTTAATCATTGTATTCGACAAACGATTCTGAGTGACTCTAGCAATTAATTAATATGATAAATATCGTTAGACTATTAAATATGTCTTAGTATGTATTGCGTTTTGAAACCTTAAAAAGTACAAAAATTATTTGTGTTTAAACTAATATGTCTACAATTTTACTGGGGATTTTTTTTTTTTTTCGTAATTTTTAGATAGTTTTGAATTTCGTTCAAGAAAACTACTAAAAAAATTGAAAATCGTATCATATAAAGCACCCAACAGGTACAGTTTTCTACCAGAACGTAACGCGTATCAAAATTATCTGAACACTCCTTCTATACGAAGAAGTGATCACAGACCAAAAAAAAAAAAACACGTCATTATAAAACCAATACATTCTTCTTCTCGCTCGGAATCTAAAATAGCAGCGCTCATGAGTGTCAGTAGGTCATGAGCAGTATATAAAGGCTAAATCTTTCCAAACGTACACGCTAGGCATTATACAGCTGCAAAATATATTATAATATTATGGTTTTTTTTTTTAATTTCTAAGATATTTTATATACATATAAATATATATATAAAGAGAGAGAAAGATATGACTAACGACAGTAAATAAACGAAAAAATTAGAGAGCGATTTCTCTAATGCGGACAGTCGTAGGTTCAAGGAGCGTTTTGATAAAAATATTTTTCGTAGGCGATCCCATTGTTCTAAAAAATGTAGAAAGGAAGACGGCGACTCTAGTCCCGTCAAAAAACCGTGTCTATTTAATAATAATAATAATAATAACACTATTAATAAAAACAAATTAAATTCGATCTATTGTTGCACAACATATATGCGTAAATATAATGTATTAATAATCATTTCCATTCTCGTGACTATATATTAAATTCTTGACGGACGTCTGCGTATAGGTAAGTACGAACAGGACAGGCTCGTGATACGTACCCGTAAAAATATGATCTTGAACACGCATTTATAGTGAGTCATGGTCAACGTTTTCGTGCGTGTAAATGCCACACGTGTTAAAATACATAATTTATATCATTGTTACGGTCGATCGCAAGTGGACACACGATTTTCATTTTGAACCTTTAACACTTTCAATATTATCGCACTTCGTATTATTTTATTAAAAGAACATTATTATAACATCCGAAAACATATATACGCATCTCGTTCAAACGAAATAATCAAAATTCAAATAAACATTGCACATGTTACTGACAATTATTTAACAATACATGTGTTATTAAATCGTGCAAAACTAAAAATGTTTATATGTTTAAAATTTCGTGAGATAAAAGTGAATTGTAATTATCGGTACGCAGGTTTTGGATTAATTATTTCAAAAAATACTTCTAAGGTATTTCGACGTATTGTCTTATTTACGTACAGGTATTTTGAGCACGAAGTCGCATCACCCGAATTAGAAAATTTGTTTACAATAATGTGTGCCCACGTGGTTTTAGAGTTGCATTGTTACATCGCCCGACGGCAGACCGGGCCGCCGGGAAACCGAAAATTTTCCCATTTGATATATATTTTAAAAAATATCTAAGTATAATCGTCAATCTATCTAATCGTGGATTTATTATTATTTGTAAAAAAAAAATCGCCTAAACTCATTTGAACGTTCTTAAAACTATCTGTGTAGGTGGAAACGCGTTTTAAAAGACATTTTACAATATTTTTAACTTGAACAAAATATATATAACATTTTTTTTTTTTGCAAATAGTTTATACAATTTAAACTTATGGCAGCCGCAATGTATAGTATTTAGAGACAAGTACGTACAAGTATACAGTCGCAATATTTTGTAATTTAAAATTACCAAATCGATAATATTAATCAAATGTCTAATAAAATCGAAAAAAATATTTTCTAATTAGTCTTTAGAACAATAAATGAGTGTACGAGACTCGAGACTCCGTACTTCTCAATTGGAAACTTATATAGCCGCTACTGCGATACGAGTCGCCAAGACTGTGATTTTTCCCGGACCGACTTCTCGTCCACTCTCCGCCCCTTCAATTTTTTTAGTACGCCACCGACATTTTTTCATCAAACGTTATTTTATAATTAAACATTTTTCACTTTAATAAAATGCAATAATATAAGATTTACTTTTTGTTTAGAATAGGTAATAATAATGATTTTCAATAAAAATACCATTTAAGGTAATATTTGACAACCATATGAATGTACTTTTTACGTTGTAAATTAATACATATTACGTGATTATACTTCACAATCTATATTGGTAATTTTATACACAGCACACGGATTTTTCTACTTTTCACGTAACATATATATATATAAAGTGGCAATAAATGTACACATATTGTGTTTAATTCACATACATCGATGACAAATCATTTGTAAAACGATTTTGACCGGAGCTTGGTACCCCCCCGGACATGCACGATATTTAGTTCGAAACCATCGTGTCCAATACGTTTTACGGGGTATTTTCTTCAATTTTCACGTAAACTGTATTGGAATTCTCCAACTTTGATTCACGCGAAAAACCATTGGTGACTAATTTTTTGATCGATCGATAAAATAGTTTCATAGTTTTATTACTACTCGAAAAAGGGTTTTCTGAAGAAAATAATGATTACATTCGTATATTGAGGTTATGTATATATATATATACGTATATTATATATTTAAAACATTATTGAACTAACTCATTTTTTACTACAAAATCTAAAATGCCAAATTCGATAATTATGAATTATGTTAAAACAGAAAAAATGATAAACTGCCGTTTTTATAATCAGAAATACATAAAAAAAAAAAATGTATATTTAAGTAACACGATTCGTGAAAAAGTAAAAATATACCATTATGTTGTACAGTTTGATGACAGTTTTGTATGGTAAAAAGATTTTAACATAATATCTCCCAGCTCATCTGAAAGTAAAAACAAACGGTAACTTACGTAAATCTCCATTTGCTCGTGACTACAAAACTCCTAATTATTCAAAAGAATGTGTAGTATTATACAATTACATACAATACGGTACAGTATTATAAACAAAAATTATTATTATTATTATTTTTAACATAAATAAAACGAGTTACTTTAGCTCGAAATTTAAACGAGTAAACTTCTTAAAAACTATTTCACTAAAACCAACTTATTACGTGGGCAATACAATCGACCTGTATTGAATAAATACTGTTTTTTATTCAACGACGATTGAAGTTTGACCGACGAACACCGTATAATTTAGTAATAATAAAAAACCATTTACGAAAATCATACGGATTACCCGTTACGAACGACCAACCGTCGGTTTGATGAGAATTGACGGAGTTCGTATCGAAAACGTACGATATAATGGATCTACTAAATTCTTACACTCAAGCATATACCGGAATGAGGTAAACGCGTTTCGTATCGCAACAGGTTCCCAGACATCGTGTCCACAATGCTTTGCCGACCAAAACATTTCATCCGTAACGCCAGAGTAATTTTGTGTGCCCGCCAGCAGTAATACGCCCACAACGTTCTACGGACATCAAGACGGATATTAAATGTAAACGATTGAAACCGTTTTCGCCAACATTTGAGTTGCTGTTACGTGTCGTTGTCGTACGTTTTCCCACAACGCCAATGCATTTTATTGCCATATCTCTACTTTTACCATGATAACGGGTAAACCGAGGTCTTCGTATTCCAATGCGAATCGCAAACGTTTCGACTGTTTAAAAATATGTTGAATACACATTTTATATAAAAACACTAGTGGCGTTCGAAATTAAACAATTATCAACGTGTCCGTTAGCAAATTTACTAGTAAAAAATATTCGTTTTGATATTAAAAAAAAAAAAAGATATATTTTTATAATGAAATTATTATACTCACAACATAAATAAAATACGTTAAAATTTTTTTTTTTATGCTAAACACGATAAACGTCATGAACAATGTCCAATCGACCGGCCAATAAGTTTAAAGCAAACGACTTATGAACTCAACCGGTAAATTTGTTGGTGTGCTGTTCGTTTGGAATAAAAATTGTAATTGTTTTTACCGCATAGCATTTAAATCGTTAATCTTGTTCGCGGACAACATGTCTGACGCGAATACAATGCTGCGGCGGAACCGATTGATTTAGAATCTAAATTTTAGATTGTCGCCGCCGCACGGCTGTTCATAACGGATGGCGTAGTGTAGGCCAGTTGGGCCCGCGTCGTCCCTGAGCCGGACGAGTTACGATCGTCCGTCATCGACGCGTTCTCCGACCGAATCGTGCGCGCGAAACGCAACTCGGAAACGCGTTACGACTTTTCGTCGTGCGAGACGCGTGTCCTTCGGCCGGACTTCGGTCGGTCCGCCGTTTTTGCGTTACGTTACTCGTCCGTTACCTCTGCTCGAAGTCACAAACACGAGTCTTAAAAAAATTTTAAAAAAATAAACCGATTTTCGATTCGATTATCGAGGTGTCGTTTTCACGTCCGCCGTCGTCGTCGTCGTCTTTCCGAATTTCCCGTATGAACGACGTGGTTACGACGAGTCATGGCACCCGACGTTTCACAGTGTCTTAATTGAATAGGTCCAAACAAGAAACAATAATAATCCGACTTTGACTGACGACGACAACAGTACCCACGTGGGTATAATACGTCTGCCAACCGTTCAGTTCGTTTCACTGTGTATGCGACGCGTGCATACGGATACATACCGTGCGG
This sequence comes from Schlechtendalia chinensis, assembly GCA_019022885.1. Lineage (NCBI taxonomy): Eukaryota > Metazoa > Arthropoda > Insecta > Hemiptera > Aphididae > Schlechtendalia > Schlechtendalia chinensis. The sequence continues at coordinate 72,710,247 of CM032339.1, forward strand.
AAAAACTAAAATTCATTCCGTTGACTTCGTTGAATAAAACTAACGCGAATTGTTTGTTTCCACAATTAATTATCGTGTACAATATATCGAAACATTTGACAACAACTAACTACAGAACGACATCTTACATTTCGGAATTGTTTTATTTGTTTTTAAATAATGTAATAACAATAACATAATAACATTCAATTGGAAACCCACTAAAAAAAAGTTTAAAATCTGAGTGGTTTGCACACGAGTTAGGTCAACGAAATCAAAATAATACAATATAACGCACAACTAGAAATGTTGTATTCTACAGGATAATACGTATATCGTTCGGTAACATTAACATTTACACGGTGAATGAATGGCTCGACAATATTAGACGCTGGAAGGTCTTATCCGATCGTTGTTCATGCGATTCCTAATGCAAATTACACTACGTTAACATTTGACCAAGACCATTTAACTTGGTCGAAGTCGACAAGAAAATAAACTTTTGACTCGACTCGACGTCAAGTTTTTTAGATTAATTTGCTCGCAGCTAACGATTGTCCTATACCCGCCGAAGTGTGTTATTGAAACGGAATGTTCGGTTTTTAAAACGCGTACCGCGTTCCACGTCACGTTTAGAGGATAATATTCCGAAAAACACACATAATAGCCCGCAGACGACACGTACCTACGACAATGATAACAGTTATGATAATACGTATAATGCGGACGGGAAAATCCTCGGCCCACTCACCGTGAAATGAAATGTACATCTGCGCTTTACCGTTCCACGGTACGCTTTTCTCTTCCGAGTGAGTATTATGCACCATGTTTATTTTGCATGACTGTAATTCGGTCTAGATAAAACAATAGACACCGTAAATATATTACATAATGTTCACTGGCTAATTAAACAGAATCTAAATATTTCGTCGGAATTTCTAATCTCGGCGTTTATATATATATATAGCAGAGCTTGAAACCGATTTCGAAATCGATTATTTAAATATCGGTATGGGCCGTTAAAAATCGAAATCAATTTGTTTACTGAAATCCGATACAAAGTCACCATATAGTGACTGATTATTCAAAACCACTTTTTAGTAAAGAATCGAATCATCGAAATCAATAACAGCTGAAAACTAAACGAAATTGTAAATCAATTTTGATCTCAATTCATGGTTAAAATTAAAAAATATTTCCACCATTACTTTAAAAAGCAGCTTTATTATTATTTTCAATCTTTTTCGTGACAACTAGTTACTTAAGAAGTTATTTTAGATTTGTAGTGACTTTCAAAATATCAAAGTCACTTAATGAATGCGAGTGTCTGCACAACAGCTATCTTAATTCATCTGTTTAAATGGTACGAATCGGTTTTCAACGGATTTAGTAATTACACGTGACGTTAAGAGTATGAATAGGCACTGAGTATTGCTGTATTATCAAATGTCCATCCACTCGGCACTAAATATATACGATTATTATAAAATAATAAAATATTATCGACAACACGTCGAAGGAAATCATATAAAACGAAGAAAATAATTGGAACCGGAGTTGAATGTTTTTAAAACGACCACTACATCAACATCATAAAATGAAAACAGGAAACGAATCGTAACCGGACAATTTTAATTCGGTTTCAAGACCTGATAATATATAGTGTACGATATACGATATTTTATACGTACTTGTATAATCGACACACGAAGAGCTACCATAAAGGTTATAAATATATGCTATACGTATATTGGCACACCTAAACGTGATTTTTGTTAATACGTTGAAATACACGAAAAGTTGAGCGTCTGAAAAACCCGGTCTTGTAAGGAATATTTTTGAAGAGTGTTTAGAATACGTATAGGAATACTTTTACAAAAATATATTTAGAATGTGTGTTCAAATACATCACATTTTTTTTTATAAATTATGTAAACAAATGTGTTTTTTTTTATACATTGGAGTTATTCCACTTTCGACTGCTGACAACAACAATGATTATTGGACTAGCGTCTATTTTTTTATTCTTAGTTTTTCAACCAACTTTTTTTTTTTTTTAATATTTTACAAACAACTACGTTTTATTTTCATTTGACTGATATTTCAATTAAAAATAAAACAGGTGTAGAAAAAAAATCGAACTAATACACACATATATAGATTATTATTATTATAACAGATGGATCAATAATAATATCTTTATACGGACTACATAACGTACAATAACGGTTTAATTCTTCAATAAGAATATTGTTTTTACGCGCGAAATGGAAAGTTTACAGCTGGTCATAATAATACAGTGACATAGAACATAAAAACTAGAATTTATCGTTCTTTAATGCCACCGTTGTTTGAATTAAAATATAATTAAGTGGGTAGAATAAATTAAAATTCAATTCAACGTGTCTTGTGACCTAATTATCATTTTTAAACACTATTTTGTCTCCTGTTATAATTAAAACATGTTCTATAACTACCATTTTTAGATAATTTATATATTATACATATCAACATATTTAAATATATTTTATCGATTATATACAAATATACAAGTGATTTAAAATTATTGGAAATCGTGTTATTTTCTGATCGATTTATTTATTATATTGAACTATAGAATTTTATTTATCATATATTATGTTACATTTAGTGTAAATTCTATTTTTCCAAAAATTACGAAGACCATTAGATTAAAAATATTTATAAAATATTTATACGGTATAATAAGTTAGTAAGAAATAAATCCACTTTAATAGTCATTAATAACTAATAAAATAAGTTATTAAATATTGTAAACTAAATATGTATCGACTTTCAATAATATTAAACTTTAACGAATTTGTTCATGAAGAAACAAATATCAAAAAACTACTTCTAAAAACGTTTGAAATGCTCGACTGCTTTCAAATACAATTCAATTATTTAGTAACTTATTATATATATATATAAATACGTACGTTGTCATCCTCATATAAAATGCATTAATATTCCAAATCGATTAATTATATAGGCAGTGTTGCAATTATCAGATGAGGAGAGGGACAAACTTAACGACACCCTGCCAAAATAGGTCCTAGAAAATAAATTTAGAAACACGATTTAAAAATTACCACCATTAATTTAGAACGATTATGTAATGAAATATAATTTTCATTAAAGAACGGTTTTAAATGCACTAAAAATCTGTAATACATGCTCTATAAAATGCTAAAATATGCTTAATAATATGTCCTATAAAACATCATTACATGCCTATAAAATATTAAAACACACACTAATATATCAAAAAATATATATTACATTTTTAAAAACTTTAAATAGACAAAAATATTTTGCACTAAAACATTAAAATAAAAACGTATAAATAATAAAAATAAAAATAGGTAGCTGTACGTACTATGTATTAAAAATTAGATAGTTATGAATTACGTAAAATGTGCTTTCCTTTAATTTTTACTTAATTTAAGCTGACAAATAACTACTACACTACTGATAAACTGTGACAGTAATTTAGTGCTCGTTAGATGTACAAATATAGCAAAAATATGATTTTAAAGTAAAATAGTTCGAAATATGCAAATATATGCAACGTAAAAGATTTTCCTTTGTTTTATAAAGATTACAAAATACATTTCTATTCTACTCTGAAACTTTTATTATTTAAAGAAAAAAATATGCAACTACATTAACGTCCGCCCTTTAGTTATCATAATGATAACTAGTGTTAAAATATAAAAAAATGATCTAACAAAAAATACATTTACGATCTAAAAATGCACTTTGAATAAATGCATTATAAAAAAATATCAAACGAAATGTTTAATAATAATTTAAAGACTAGAATCGGAATAAAAGTAATCGGCAAACAACCAAAACCATATGTAAATCATTGTACCAGAATCTAAACAGAACCGTTATTTCAAATTATTAAAAACCCAGACTTTTTTTAAAAAGTCAATTTTTGTTGCACGATGTTTTTCAAAATTGCTCTGATTATTCTTAAATAGTTTTGCTATTAATATATTCTATTCAACTAATTATATTTTTTTACACAACTGTACAATATATATTAATAAAATATTATCGCGTTGGAAATAATCACGTCCTCCTAGATGTGATGTGATTGAAAAATAATGTTAAAAATATTGTTGTCTGCGTGATCGTCAACTTCCAAAGTACTCGTAAAAGAATTTTTAATATTAATTCGGACTTCTAAGAAAATGTTATCGATAACATTACAGTTATAACGTTAACGGCAGAGTTGAAAAACACATGGTTTCTTTAAAAGTATAAAACTAATCTTAAATTGTAATTTCTATTTTGTACACACAATAGCAATGCTAATTGACGTTATTCATCGAACTTCCTACAGTTATTACTCATTAAGTCCTCTATCTATTGAAATTTAGGCTCTCATCTTTTTTTTTTTTTTTGTGACCATCATTTGTTATATGATTTAGATTTGTTGATGAGATTTAATTTTTAATATTTTCATCATCAAATAATATTTAATAATTTGAAGATTTCCAATTAATTTATTTATAAAAAAATTCTCTAAAAACTATTCATAACAGTTAATACCAGTTTAACCAGAACCAAAAAAAAAAAAAAAAAAAAATGTATAAACCGGAACCTATAAAATTATGAAGATTCTTAGCCCTTTATTATATAATACATTATGGTTCAGATTCTCTATTTTTTATCTACTCAAAATTTAGTTATTTATATTTATTTATACATATCGAAATGATTTATTTTTATTTAAAAGATACATTATAGTAATATACATTTTCAATTTATTGAAAATTTTTAACTAAAATCAATTTTGTATAAATTATTTACAATTCTTAAGACATTAAAAATACTTTTAACCTTCAAAAAATCAACTAAAATTTACGCTTTAAATAAAATATGTCCAAGGTTCTAAATTTCTAAATTCTAAAGATAATTTTCTAATTTTTTAATTTTTAATTCATTTTTTCCGTGTATTTTTTTTATTATTGTATACTATAATCGTTTCAAATTCACACAAGTAATAGTTACGTGTTATTTAAATGTAATTTTAATTCTAATCATTTTGACTCTTAAAATATATTTTTATCCATGTTGTAAGACTTATGATATATATACGATATCTTATAGTATGTAAGTATGTTGAACGTGTCGGCTCTTAATAGAAGGGAACTGAATAGTAAAGTTTCTTTACAAGTGTATATTATCGTCTACAAAATATTTGGATGCTAAAATCTCGGCCACCCTGTGACTCAAAAAATTTAGTTGCTGCACTGTATGTAGGCGAGTTTAAAAGAATGTCTTTTTCATTTCACTATTTTTGTCGGAAAATTAATTAAACCTTTACTTAAAAAGTTAAATTATTAAGCATTATAAACAAGTTAATCGATAAAAATTAGTCGGTTCAAAACTTTTGTATCCATAAATTATGCCTGAATCGTTTAATCGTATTATTCAAAGTCCAGAAACCCTCTCTCGGAAACTTTGGTGACAAGGGCGCCCACAGAAATATCAATCGGGGGGGGGGGGGGGGGCAAATATTACAAGTTAATAAATCAAAAGAAATAACATACACAACATACACATTAAATGTTTTCAAATTGTTTGTGAGTTTTATAAAATAATAAATGTATGAAATAAAATGCAAAATGAAATGTTAAACAAAAATTGTATGCACCTAGGCTCGATAGAAAATAACTTAATTGTTTCCTCTGTTATACTTATCTGTTGCATTTTTACTATGTTTTTAAATACATGCATTAATGCCAAGCCATTTAAGCGGTTCTCTGTAACAGTACTACGAAGCCATGTTTTAAGTCTTTTTAGCCAGCTGATATAAAGCAAACATAAAACAAAATTATTAATATGAAATACTAAAAATAAAACAAAACTTTATAATACAAACCTAAAAGACCTTTCAACGCTACACGTAGTTGACGGAAGTATAGCTGCAACTAAATTGTATTCTTTTATGGAAGGTATAAATGTGGCATAATCTAGTAACTTCAAAAAATCTATATTATAATTATTTTTTTCTTTCCACATATTGTACCATATAAAAACCTTCTTCTTCAATAGTATCTAATAATTCTCCATAAAATGATTTAAGATATTGTAGCGATAAACTTATTCATAAAAGTAGGTTTTCGTTTTTGTTGATTCATTTTCAATTAATTAGGTTAAAGTAGGAACTAAACACTTAAACAATTCACAAATGGCAAATCACTAAATCTATACCAATTAATTAAAATATGACAAATCATAGTAAAAATAATAACTCGTAATTTATTCATATTTCATACATATTTAGTATTTACATACATAAATAATGATTTTTTTTATTGAAAAAAAATACTTTTAAAAATATTTATTAAAATACACCCTATACAGTCATTGACTCGAATAGTGGAGGGAGGGGGAGGGAATGGATCCCACCGCTCCCCCAGCGGGTGCCCTTGTTTGGTATACTTCCACTTTCTTGTAATTTTTATGTACATATATTATAATACATCACGTACTTAGCTCACGTATCTATTTATCCACCAGTTATTATTTTTCCGTTTTTAATACTAAACGCATTCAAACAGTATTTTATAAAAAATCGTCACGTAACGTACGTTTGTATATTTTTTACTATTTTACTTTGCTATGTATATGTTAAAATAAATTATTGTGACTACGTATAGTCTCCACATAAACTCATATACGATCTAATGTAAAACTGTTTTGAACAAATAAAAAATAAAAAATTATTCCCGAACAATTGAATTTATTGGTTTCACGCGTTTATTTATATATATTATCTAAAGCAGTTCCATTTCAAATTAATAACATCTGATATTATTATGGAGTTTAATAATAAATAATATATTATAATATAGTCATGATGTTCTGTTGATTTTATTCAAATATTATACAAAATAAAAAATTATTATCATTATTATTATTAACATCATCAAGACTGGTTATTAACGAGTTAAAACTTTAAATTAAGTTAAAAAGTTGAAAGACGCTCACTATTACAATTCTTAAAGACATATGGCATAAACTGTCACGAGTGTTGATTTACTTAAATCGAATAATGTGGAAAATTATAAATATGAATAATATTATTATATATATAATAATAATTTTATTGTTATATTAATAATATAATAAAAATTATAAATATAATCTTATATGTACTCGTAGTGTTGGATAACTTAAACATAATAGTATTGAAAACGTTGTCAATTCGTATCTCGTTGTTCACACTATATTTATGTTAATTAGAAAAATTTAACTTTTAATTATGTTGTGTTACTAATTTTAAAGTTACTTTTAACATTTAATATTGATTTTACACAATATTTAAATTTATCATACGAGTAAGTACATGATAAATATTTATTATTATTATTATTATTAATTATTACTATAGGCTAAATTTAATTTGAATTTGGCCACTTGGGAAGGCCATTATTTAAATATAAATTATACAATACACAACTTAGATTCTTCATGTCATTTTGAAATTGTATTTCTTTTACCATTATTTGTCTGACATTTAAATAATAATTAAATAATAAATTATTATTTATTATTTATATCAATAATAATTCAACTAATTATTGACAATTAATATCAATAACAGTCAAACTAATAATTCAACAAAATATGAACACATAACCTAGTATAATATGTACTATATCGAGTATCGCCTTGTATAAAATGAACTATAGAATCTATGTGAACCGAAATTCATGATTTAACTTAAGCCACGCGAATACATTCCTTGTGTTTTGTGCACCTTCCCTTACGTTTATAAAATAATAAAATAAGTAATGGTAATGTGTAATGTCTACAAAAGAAAAGAAACTAATAAGTCATTCATTCGGACGTGAGATCGACTATACTGATATTGTACGTCCTAAATTGTCTTTGATCCGATGGTTTACGCTAGAATATAAAAATAAATTTGAAAATGTACAGTGGTCGTCGTTAGTCCGTTATTACCGACGGCGCTTGTCGAGCAGCACGAATGATATCCACTTGTATAGGGTTAATATTGTTTCTACGATTTTTCATGGTTACATTTATTTAGAACAATTATTTTTACTCCGATTTCTCCAATAATTGAAGGACACGTTACAATTAGTATGTCAAAGTTGAAAAAAATTGTCGCCCAGTTATTAAAAATGCCATCCAATAAGGTGCCAAACCGTTTGACTGTGCGACAGTTGTCAACACAAGCAGTCAAAGTATTCACCGCCCCTTTTTCTCGACGATATGTTTTACGTAACGTTGAAAACTCGAAATCGTCGCGTTCAGCGAAAACACGTTCGCCGACAACAAAGTAAATAAATACCCATAAACGTACACGGAATCAGACAATCGGTGACATGTTCAGATGTTTCGGTTGGTTTTTGGAAATGTCCTCATTTTCCGTACCATTGTCAAACTAACATAATAAAAGCGCTATAACGGATAAAAACGAACCGAATCGTTTCGCGACAAGACGTATACGGGAATGATTATTGTTTTTATCATTAGTCTGCAACGATTATCTGCCAACGTTTTAAACAAATGATGTATTTCGGTGCGTTTTATTCATTATTAAATCGTTTAAGGATATATATAAACATATTTTTTACTTCTACAATACATTTTCAAAATTATATCCCCACACCCTATACCTTAAGCAAATGTAAGCTCTTGATTTCCAAACGGCTGACTATATAGTTAATTTTCTACACTATCTTGGTAGAACTTTTAAAATAAATAAACGAAAATGCTTTTTTATTTTACTCTTACGAGTCACTTTTTGCGTAATTCTGAAGCGGAAACAGTAATACTCGTATCTCTGTGACAACAATACAATATATATTTGATAGGTATTACATAGTGACGTCATGAAACTATACTTTGATTAAAAGGGACATTTGATGGCCGGTCTTAACAATATCAGATAAAGCGTCTCCAAATAGGTTAGATTTTCAATCATTTTCGCTTCGCCATGTCTTGAAATACCTGTCGGATTTTGGAAATCTACACGTGTAAAATATCGTAAAAATTTATTCCCGTAAGAATTTAAAATTAAAATCATAGGTTACAATTTTAAAATCAAAATGATGATCGAATAAGGTGTGGGGATTACAATTACAAAAATAATGTAGATTGGAATGTGAAAACCGTTTTCCAAAAAAAAACATATCTGTATATATAAAAGAAAACCTGACTCACTCACTGATCTATCAACGCACAGCTCAAATTACAAAACTTATCTAGCTGAAATTTGTCATACAGATAGCTATTAGGACGTAGGCATCCGCTAAGAGAGGATTTTTCAAAATTCAGCCTCTAATGAAGTCAAAAAGGGTAAAAGAGGTAAAAACGGAAAAAATCGTTTAGCCGGCACCGATGAATTTATTAGTTTGAAATTTGGTCAGTAGTTGCGTTTTATGATGTAGAGATCCGATAAGAAAGGGTTTCCCAAAATTCTACCTCTGAGGGGGTAAAATTGAACTTGTCGCCTAGCCAATAATAATAATAATAATAAGCAAAATATAGAATATGTAAAATACTAAACACTGGGGCAAACATGTCTTGCACGGGATTGCTATGTTGTTAACAAAAAAAAAACCTCTAAAGATAAAAAACTATTTAAAACAGATCAATCTAACCCGGGCAACGCCAGGTAATACAGCTAGTGTGTAGACATAAATCATAAATAAAAATATATTTCCCGATATAAATGAGACCGTGATAAAAAAATTAGCCCCGTACGAAGCGTACCGTAAAACGCGATGTACGCGATTTAAAAAAAAAATCGAGAAAGAAAAAACACCAGACGATCCCACATACATCCCGCACGTAACAGACGTACGCGGACGTACGTAAGAAAATAGTGACAAACGTCGAATCGGATCTCTATCCGCGAAGAGAGTGAATGCCTTCACATGTGATACATACGCGTGTCCGGCGTGCAGCGACTGAAGATTCCAAAAACACACACACACGCTCGCACAACTTCTGTTCCTATCTGTTCCTATACGCACACTACAACGGGTATACACGACAGTGGGCTGAAGGTATGTCGTGTGTGTGTGCGTGTGTGTGTACATATATATATATATATAGCGATACATTATATGTTTTCGTCGTCGGTTTTCACATCGTAACAATATAACACGCGTACACGCACGAGACAGCCGGAAACACAGTGACGAGCGGGCGACGTCGAGACTAATTTTTTTTAGCCACAAACGTTTGAAAATAATAATAATAATAAAAATTATCGCGCCGTCGGCCCATCTACTCACAACAGGCGTGGTAGTCGTCTTCGGGTACGCGAAGTCCGTCGCACGATGCCTACAGCGGAGATCCGAGATTTGTACACCGCAGTCATCAACATTAAAACGTATATGTCCCATCGTCGGACGGTATGACGTTTACATTTAACATTCTCTCACGCTCGCGTCTCATTTTTCCTGCGTGAAATCTCCGACCGCGATCCACTATAAGTACACATCTCTCCGGTAAATCGACTCTGAAAACGTATTGTTGAACAACGCGCGGCACCGATCACGGAGTGCGCGCTAAAGCACGCCGTTTACCGCTTTTGTATATACGTATATACATGTCCCCCCCCTGGAAAATAAGGATAGTTGCTAAAATTGGTATTTTCACATTGCCATTGTAAAGGTCGACGTTTTATTTCTGTTTTATTTTTTTTAACATAAATAAAAATATTTTAAGTAATTCAATATATATATTAATAAGCATTATTAATATATTTATTTATTGAACGAATTTCCCTTCTGTTTCTTCTGTGATAATACAACAGTGAACATACAACAGTTAAATATAAATGGTTTAATTTGGTATGATTATTGGAAATTAAAATCAATATCATACATTGATGAAATAACACAAGACTACATTAAATTATTGAACCTAACCTATTTTTTTTTTTTTGCTTATCAAAAATAAGAAATTATTTTGTCCCCCCTAAATATTATCCTATGGGCGCACATGCGTATATATACGTTTATTTATTTTTAAGACAAAAACTACACGCAACGTGATTGATGACGTTCTCGGGCGACTTGTTCATTCTCTGCGATTCGTCCTGACCGCCCCGCGACCCTTTGAAACCGGCGCGTCGGATTTTAAACGAGTAAAACACGCATCGAATGCAAACAACTCCGGATACCGTTTACACGACGACGAGACTCGTTGCGTAAGTCGAAGAAAATACGTATGACCGCGCAACGCAACAACGCGATTAATTAACATTCTAAACCAGGGGTCGGGAACCTTTTCATAAGAAAGAGCCATTTTTTCAAAAAATTACAAAACCATGACGTCCAGGGAGCCGCACAGGTTTGAACATCTTTTTTTTTTTTCGTAGTAGTTGTTAGTATAGAATATTAGAATAGAGATAGTATTATTATTTCATTAAGAAATTGATAGGCATTAAATACAACATGATAATACGTTTCAAATTTTTTAATTTAGAAAATATAGAAAAATTTATTACATTAATTTATTATTATTATTATTATTGTTTATACAAATATAACATTATTTATTTTAATACAATAACACACACAAAATAAGTATCTACTTAATATTAGTGGGATTTTTGACACTGAATTTCTCCGGACAGCTTATTCAATTCTGGCGTGTAATCTGAAGTTTTCAACTTCAAACAAGCGTCAAGGCTGATATTATTCAGTTGACTTCTTAATTTATTCTTAATAAAGTTCATATTCGAAAATTTTTGCTCACAAATGTAAGTAGATCCAAAAATGGTCAAAATTCCGAAAGCGACCATTTTTAATTGGCTAAAACTTTCGGGAAGACTGTTCCATACGTCAAGTATAACTTGCTCTTCTTTTTGAAATTTAGCGAGTTCCGTCCATTTATGGTTTGCAGCTAAAACTCATTTTTCCCTTTCCAGATTTTCAATATCCGTTTTCAAAGCCTCAAATTTTGAAGACCAAAGATTTTTGGTTTTTAGTTCTATTAATTGCAATGAAAATAATCTTTTGTCGACAAATGGAAACAATGGAAAATGAATTTGTCTAGTTTCCGCTGTGAGTGGTGATATCAAGAACTTTAACGTGGATTTATATTTTCGAAAATCTTCAAATCGTTTACTAAACGAGTTTTTCATGGATTGAATGGCTGATTTAAAATACTCCAAATCAACAATGCTACCTGAGCTTAACGTATAGGCTTTCAAAGATTCAAAATGATCAAGATTTCTGCTGTCAATATCTTCTGCAAAAAGCTGAAGTTGTTGTTCGAAAGAAAGAACGGTTTCCAGTAGCGTATGTGCTGTATTTCCCTTACCTTGAAGCTTTTTATTCAAGTGATTTAGAGATGAAGTCAAATCTACAGCAAAATACAATTTCTGTAGCCACATATCGTCGCACAATTCGGGGTAGTTGATACCATTATTCGTAAAAAAATCTTTTATGGGTTCAAAACAATCTGTAAAGCGCTTCAAAACAGCCCCTCTCGATAACCAACGTACATTATTGAACATTAGAAGATCCTTGTATCGGGCATTAACTTCATCAAGTAATGCACGAAACTGTCTATGGTTCAGAGCTGAAGCTATAATTTTGTTAATAATTTTTACTACTAGTGCCATGACTTGGTTAATTTCAACTGGGAATGTTTGAGCACATAAAGCTTCTTGATGAACAATACTATGAAAAGATAGTAATTCATGTTTCACATTTTGACCAAAAAGAGTAACAAATCCTTTATATTTACCAATGATACTTGGTGATCCATCAGTGCAAAGAGATATCACCTTATCTAAATTGAATTCTTTCTCTTTACAAAATTCTGTAATGGCAGCGCAAATATCCTCTCCTCGAGTTTGACCTTTGAGTGGTAGTAAATCTAGTAATTCTTCATGAACACCCGTAGACGAAACATATCGTCCCATTAAAGTGAGTTGCGCAATATTTTTAACGTCACATGATTCATCACAAGCTAAAGAAAATACAGGTGATGACTTCAGATCGGAAAACTGTTGTTCTGTGACATTTTCAGCCATTCTAACAGCTCTATCACGAACAGTAGTTGCCGACAACGGAATATCCTTTATTTTATTGATTATTTCTGTTTTATTTTTGAATTCAGAAAAGAGATGTTCTGACATACTAATAAAACATTTTTTAATATATTCTCCATCAGTGAACGGTTTTCCAGATTTCATGATTTCATGGGATACAACAAAACTAGCTGCAGTCAAATTAGACGCTGACTGCAACCAGTTATTAAATTTAGATGTCGATTGTTGAGATTTACGAATCAACTCGGCCACTTCTGCTTTTCTTTCATTTCCAGGTGGGTATGTCTTACCAAAAGAATCGTGTTTAGATAAAAAATGTCGTTCAATATTTGATTTTTTATTGTTTTTAAAGTTTTCGTCACAAATGAGACATTTTGGTTGTCTCATGGTGTTCTGGACAAATGCATAAGTATCGGTCCACTCACTTCTAAATCCTCTATTTTCCTCTTCAATTTTACGTTTTTTGTTTGTCGACATCTCGTTCACAATATTGCTATGTTAAATACGGTGAAAAGTTTATAGAAAACCCAACAATAAAATACCGAACTACGTCGCACTGATTGAATTGACCTGACGAGGACCGTGCTCACGTATCGACTAATATAAATTTGTATTCTACTGAATAATGATAGTCGAGTTCAATAGATAGGACACATAGGTACATATATTCTATGACAATAAAACTAATTAAGCGATAAGATTAATTGTGGGGTCACAACGAAAACATTCCCAACCTATGTTAGAGATAAAATATTGATTTATTTTTACTTAAAAATCGGTATTAGGAAATTCAGAAATATTATCACTTTAATAACACAGGTATAATATAATTTATATTTTACGGTCTCGATATATTGATTTGATGAATTTTCCAAAGAGCCGCAGGTTGCATGTCAAAGAGCCGCATGCGGCTCCGGAGCCGTAGGTTCCCGACCCCTGTTCTAAACCGTCAGAAACAACAATTTTCAACCGATCGCTTCGGGAGTCTGCCGCGCTTATCGATACATACATGTATATATACACGTATACATACGGAGTGGTATTATCCCACAAAGACTTCAGGATACTAGGGAGCTGTTTGTATGAAGTCTTTCGTCTGTCGACCAACAAGTCGATTTAGTCGTGTGATTAATTTTAAATACGTGTTCGATTTTAGTGATCCGACTACGTTGGAAATACGTAAAGTCAAGTTTAGCCGTCATTATATATATATATATATATTCTTTTCATTTCATTCGTTACCGACCTAATAAGTAACGAGTTTTAAACAATAAACTACGCGAGGCGTCCGACGGGATTTCAAAAGCGTCGAAGCAACTGAGAATCGTATTACACGGCAAATCTTCGCCGTCCACACGGTGACAACCGACGACGACGACGACTAATTTCCGGAGCGACGCTCTTTCATTCTCAACACGGCATATCTTATTTTATTTCGTTATAGACTACGTAGACTTTAGAGTACCCGACCTCAAGTTTGGCGAGTAAGTCGTGTGTGACAATCAGACAACTTATCTAAACGGAATATAGACCGCACGAGTCTAGATATGTTTTTTGTAAGCCCCGTCTAGTCTTTATCCAGGTGTAATTTTTTTTTTAGAATCACAACTCAACACTGCGAGACAGTGTACCTATTCCATCACTATAGCGACAAACGGTTAACGATTGCACACTATTATCAGTCCGAAGAACGTGATAATAATTATAATAATAATAAAAGGACGTTTTCGTCATAAAACCTATCCGATATACGTTCCCGATAAAGCGTCTCCAAGAGGACGCGTATTCGATATCTACTACAGTATCACCTCTCCTATTTGCCGCGTCTTAAATTTAGACGACTAGCATTTGCTCCAGAAATATTCGTCGAATTTCGAAAGTCCATTTTTTGAAACACCATTTTCAAAACGAAATGTGATCAACTAAAGGATGGCGACGAAAATATTCAGATTACGGAGATAATATTGATTGAAACGTGCGAAAAAAAAAACTTTCTAAAAACGATACGACACAAATATGATTTTTAAATTTCGCGAGACCATATAACCCGTCTCTTGACAAAAAAAAAAAAAATCATATAATATAAAACGAGTATATATATATATATATATAAAAAAACTCCCGAATAATCTCGTGTACATTGTATGCGATTTACGACGATGATAAATAATAACACGGGAAGATTTACCGCAATTAATAGAATATACACATTGCGTATGAATCGACAACGATCGTTTATCGTCGCGTTAACTTTCTAATGATGCCAGACGATACGTACGCGTTTGCGCGTTTTTATGCACAACAAGCTAAATTACTTTTGTGATTCGTACGAATTATTTTTAATAAAAAAAAAAATCGCGTTTTCTATAGGCCGCTGTGGCGGGTACACTCGTTTGTTTTCACGCGATCGTTAACCGAGTCGACTCGCCCATAAAACATCTACAATCGAAATAACCTAATAATATTGTGTGCGCTCAGACGGATACGACTTGAACAACAAGTTTTATACTGTCGTCGGTTTTTTTTTTTTTAACTCTTATTTTCACGGTCGGCATAGGTTTCCATTGGCCAAGTGGAATATACAGCCTCCGGACTGTTATGAAATAATCGTTTAACCGCCGGCCCGATGCGGTGGACTTTGCAAATACATTTTTTTTACCTGCCACCTTTTCTAGAGATCCCTTCAAAATTATTCGCGATCGCGGTTTAATGCGATTATACGTATTTTATACAGTTATTATTAGGATTTTTTTTTATTTTTTTTTTTTTTTTACTTGAATTTTATATAATATTTATTTGTCGTTTGTTCTTAATTGAAAATGAAAAAGGTATATATAAATCAAACAAATAATATACATTCATATTCAAAAAAAAGTATTTATGCGCATTTTTCTTCCAAAAAAATAAAAAATTGCTTAACTTTTTCTATTTCTTTAATTTTTTTTAAATTTTATTTATTTATATAAATCTACCATTTTTTTTATTAGCAATAGATAGTAAAATTACTTGTTTATTAAGTATAATACTATTTCTAAAGAATAAATCTAAATCATTTCATGTCAAGTAGCAAAAATAATGATAATTGTCCTGTGGTTTATTTTTTATACAATATTTTTTGTATATTAATTATTTTGTTTTAATTCAATCAGACATTTTTTTAACTTCTAAATGAACTGTACTTTAAAAACTATAGTTATACTATTAAACTATTAAGTTTATTTGATAAAATGTGAACTATTTAGGCGGTTAACTCTATCAATCTGTGATAAGTTAATTCTTCATCGATCATTTGAAGAATCTTTAAAAAAATGAATAAAAAATGCACAAAGAAAAAATAATCAACTAATTATTTTTATTAATATATTAATATATTAATAACAATGGAAATTTAGTCAACATTTAATTCAGAGTCCAAGTACACATTTGTATAGGTCGACCGTGTCTATCCATACTAATACAATATAAAATATAAATTATGTGTAAAAGATTAATGACATCGGTGTTTGAATTGTAAATAAGTTAAGACTTATTTTTTGTAGACAATGTTACTCTAAAATTAACCGTATAAACATTTGACCGGATAATCTTAAACTTCTTCATATTCTTAGATCGTCTTTTGGTGTCTGAAATCCGAAATCTAAATATTAGTAAAAACTCTTGAAAAGCGTCAAGAATAGCCGAATAATCTTAAGATCGAATGTATTTTACACGTTTGTGTTCATATCTCTTTAAAAATGTATATTACATAATACATAAAAAAAATTACGTGAATAACGAATGCAAACAAATCGTCTAGGAAAGTAAAACGATATTTACAGTTGGAAATCGTTTTTATGATATATTTATCCGAGGAACATTACCAACCCGATGTGATGACGACGAGACGAAATATTATTGTTGTTTGTACATTAATACTATACCAATATTATATACGAATACCGAATTCTCGGCGCAATATTTTTGCACGTTTACCCGTTTACGCATATGTAGTTGGACGTTCGTAAAAACGATTTCACAACGTCCAACTGGTTTGCCGTCGGCTTCACCGCCAGAGTTTCTGACATTAAGAACCTTGGTAAATGCTACACCATAGATACGCACAAATAGCTGATGACAATGTATATTAGAAAAAAATTGAAAAACAGTCAATACCACCGTCCGTTAAACGAGTATTTTGTGTGTCATAAGTATCTGTGATTTTCGTTTCGTATTAATCGTTTGAGGTCGAGATAATCTTTACGATTATCATCGTAGTGCATATGATTTAATTGGTTATCAACAAAAACAATAAATTCAACACGTGTCCAAACAGGCCGGGCCTGACGCCCCGGAAAACAACGGAATACGATTATTTTAAATTTCTTTAGGTGATTGACGGGTTAACACACATTAATGAAACTCAATCTTACCAAGCCTATCGTTTTGCTTGCAGTGCACTTTTCAGCAGATCGCATGTATAATAACAATTATAACGTACGTTCTCAGTTGAACAACATTTGTATATACCTACTTAACAACGTATATTAAGTGATTCGCTTAACGTGAATTTATTATAATTTATAAACATTTGAAAAGCAATACAAAGTGCTAGTATACTATATATTATACGCGTATACAATAGTACTGGGCTAATGAAATATTCAAAATATTAACCTACCTATGAAATAAGTAGATAAATATGGAGCAAAAAATGTCAAATTGTTATCTAAGATAAAATATACACCTATCAGAGGCGTGTACAAGAGGGAAGACGTGGGTCAGAACCTTCCCTATGATTTATTTTTTTCCATAATAATATATAATGGCTAATAAAGTATTACTTTTGTTCCTATTGATTTTACTTTGTTTTACTGGTCCCACCTCCCCCGTTCAGAAATTATGTCAAAGTCGGTGGTACCTATCTAGATAAATAGCGTATATACGTTATGTGGATAGACGCTATTAGTCTTGTATTATGCAGTGTTTATAAATTTATCGCAATTATTATTTAATACCAAATAGTAACTGTACCACCTGAAAGAAAAAAATAATTAATAAATTTTTATGTATCTATAGGTAAACATATATTATCTAAAACTTTGTCTAGAGAGAAATATCGTGTTTACCTCCACGTTAATCTAGATGTGTTTTTATTAAACCATCTTATCGTCATCTAGGTGTGGTCTTGAGTACCTGAACTTTAAAAACGGTACTGTAGTGTTTAAAAATGATTGTACGTGTCTATTTAGACTTTTAGATATTTTGACAAATAATCGTTCGCTTCTGCACCAGTATAACGAAACACGTATAGATTACACGCAACAAATATATTGTTATTATTTTATTGTTATTTGAAATTATTTTAAATATCATGTCTAATGCATGTTTTCGAATATCGCGCGCGTACCTATACCCGTTATAACACACTCTGCAGAGTTGTTTTGAATTATTGTCAGTAAACAGGATGTTTGACCGCAGCAGTATATACGATCAGAAGATGAAAGCGGATAATAAGAAATGATGTGTTAGTGCGCATGCCGATAGTTTCGTATCCCAGAAAATTTACTATTATACTTGTTTATTTTTATTACCACCTTTCTACGAGCGTATGCATATCGATATACATATACATATATATTTATTCTCTTTACGAGATTAAACAGTTTGCGATTTAATATTCGTTCGAAAAAGAATCGGTTTTTACTGTAACGCGCCTAATCGTTTAAAACACTATGCTCTTCGACCTTTTTTTTTTTTTTTTTTGACTCGCTACCCATTTTAGTGATTAGAATATTTTGTCAACAGATTGAAGAACGAAAAAAAAAATGATTATTTTCTTTTCGATTTGTACTGCGAAAATCGATTCAACATAACCACTTTTCACGTTGTATGATAATTATACATTAAACGCGATTCCGCACAATTATTTGAAGTGCTACGTTACCATGTACGCTTAATCGATCTTATACCATATTCACGTTATATTTGGTCGATGATTTATTCGATTTTTGATTTACTGATATTAAAATTAATCAGATTAAATTAAAAAGCTTAAATTATTTTAATACGTGTGATGACTAATTATATTTTTGAAATTATTAATTATTTCGTGAACGCGTTTATTTGATTTTATCGTATCGAATCATCAAATATAGTCTAGTGACGTCAAACCAATTTCATACTAGTCAAATAACTTGGGTTATTACCAGATTTTATGTAATGAAATTATGGTAATTTCGGGTGATACAAGCTATCATTCAAATATGCTATATGTACCTTTACTAATTTGTTAACATTGGAAATTCTTAAAAATGATTAGTCACAATTTTTTTTTTTTTACATAACCCATTGAAGTATTGGTGACGTTTATTATTTCCGTATTAAATTACGATATTTTGATGTAACCATTACGAGAAAATTACCATACACGAATCGTACAAAACAATCTGGCAACGTGTATGAATTTTACCCAAAAGCAAGGCTAAACAAATATTTTATAACTGCAGTAACTCGTTGAATAAAGTTGATATAAGAAATATTATTTAACTATAACTTTAACTTTTTAAACATTTAAATCTCTTTTAAAGGTTATTTTGTTTTTAATTTCAAAAGTTAAAAGTCAACATTTACATTTTTAAATATCTAATAATTTTCATGATCTCGATCGAAATTACGTTTTCATCACATGTGAGCAGCAAACGACACTGATACGCGGTCGTCCGTATGGTCACTTTGGCGTTTATTGTATACTACAGCGCAGTAATCAACAATACGTGTGCACCGGCGTTCTACTATCAAATACACGGCGAAGCGTGACGTGTCGGGTGTTATCGGGGCAAACGCATCCAAAGGACGCGACCGGCAAGTAAAAGCGAAACGACGAAAGACACACTCGTGCGACGGTTCTCCGCAATCCATTTCTGACTCTCGTTTTCTTCGGCAATAAAACACATTCGATAATTCGCCCGAACGTTATGCTCGCATGTATCGCTCACTCCTTTCAACAACGTCATATCTCAAAAAAACTTGATTTTTAAGGAGAGTGATTTTAAACTTTGAAAGTAGAATAAAATTGTCTAAAATAAATACTAATCTACCAATTGAAATTTATGACATACTCTAAAGATAATACCGGCTTTTTTCCCCAATTTAAAGAAGAATTACGCATAAAAACTTAAAGTTAGATTTTTGATTTATGAGATTTTTGAGATATGACGTTATTGATAGGAGTGAGCGATATGTTCTCAAGCACAACAACAATATTCAATTGTACCATATTATATGTGCATTATGTGTGCATGTGTACGTACGCCTGCGTGGCCGTATTACGAAATAGCCTGCGCGTGTGTTCTGACGAGTCACCCAGTAAAAGAGTGAAAAAATCCGTCGATTGTCCACTGTCGGGTGTCGTGGGCGAGTCTATGGTATGCAAGGGCGAACGCGTGTATATTATATACGTGTGTGTGTGTGTGTGTGTGTGTGTGTGTGTGTGTGTGTGTGTCGAGTGAAAGGAATGATAAATAACGAGGCGCCACCGCGGACGCGAACGCGCGTATAATCTGAATTCTGGACATTGTCCAAATTGCATATCGGAATACCGAAACCGAAGATGATGACAATGACTCAATTATGATAACGTCGCTCGCCTTTGTCGTGATAACGCGCTTATTATAAATATACACGTGTATATCAAATTACGTTTATGTACATTCGTGTACGCCAACAAATCGACCAAATAATTACGCTCGCGTAATGTCCATAGACTTTCTATGGCGTGTATTTGCAGTATTGCCGGCCACGCACACGCATTTCGGTATTCGATTGTGTTGTGTCTCGTACGTCCATAACGATATCTGAGCGAATTTTCGGGAAATTTAATTTCGGTCAAATGCGTTTCGCGTTTTTTATAAGACGGACAATGGTGGAAGGAGGTGGGGGAGGGGAAATATTTGACCTACAAACATTTTCGACGTGCAGGTCCATAAACGTATTGAACATACGGGAATATTGAACGCGGGCGACCACGAGGAACAATGGTGGTTTGTTATATGTTTGGTCTTCAGATGTTATTTGATATTCAATTACACGTCGTTACAGATTACAGCCGATAAAAACATTTCACATTTGTCGTTTGACAAACGCCGTTCGAGAACTATTATCGACGACAACATTTCAAGTATTTCGAGAAAAACTATCGACCAAAATATTATTCACCTTGGAAAGCAACCAAAACCTAGCTTAATAAAAAAAAAAAAACAAAAAACAACTCCCGCCACTAACTGGCACAAATGAATTTTTCGTTATTTCTGGTCAAATCTAACCTTTTCGGACGAACATCTACCCACTGTATTCACGCCACACGCGAACATCGTATCTGACCTTGACCAATCAATTTATCGACAGTCCTCTACCGATGTCTCTACACGAAGAACTCACGTCATCATACATTAAAATAAACAATAATAGGAAAACCACCAGACCTGAATAACTAATAAAACTCTCAAATATTCACCGAGAAAATCATCTGTGATGGGACTCTCTTATTGTCCATTAATACAGAAACTATCCAAAATAATAATGATTCCAAAACCTATTAAACCTAACGACTTCTTGTAGGTCCATAAACATTTTCTTCCGACATTCGCCGAGTTATTTGAAAAAAATTGTAATAAAAACAATAAGGCCGTGATTACAAGCACATTAGTGTGATTCCAAACTTTCGATTTGGCGTTGGAATAAAATATCCTACTGTTCATCAAACACATCGGTTAACAGACGTGATATCATATTCACCGGAAAAAAATAATTATGCGCATTTTTGGACATAGCGCGGGCGTTTGATGGAATATGGCATGAAGACTAACTCTCCCGAACCACTCCATATTATATTTAATTTTTCGATTATGTCTAGAAAATCGTACACGTGTAAAAAAACGTGGTTTTATTCAAGCGCTATTTAGGTTCCGATGTTCGAATAAGAGAGTAATAAAGGTTTGACACAAACGCATTTTAATACATAAACGCAATTAAAAACTGAACATATTGTAAAACCGAAATCGTCCCTTATACATAATCATTTCATAACAATAACCAGGACGATCGTCAATCGCATTGTACTCAATTCTCATAGTTTTTCAACAAGTTCGTATAATCGGAAAACAGTAATTTTCTTTTTTTATTCGACAAAAAATATTCTGCGGACGGAATGAAAATACAAAACAAACACGATTCGCATTCGAATATGAAAAAATGTATTTAAACGGTTTGTGTTCGAATTTAAAGCCGACTGCGCGCGCGTTGAATGCAACGCCGGCAAAATGTTTGTGATCGATGCAGAGACGATTGCAAAACAGAAAACAAAAACGGATGCGTACGAACGAGTCGCCCGTCCAGTGACGTGATCGATGTACAACGATCTACGGAATTATGACGAAACGCGAAATACGATCGTCGAAATACGTCTCGATCGAGTCGTCGAACAAACACCGAACATTATTATTTATATCACGATCGCGAAACGAGCTCGTGGACGATGTGTACGTGTATGTGTGTGTGTGTGTGTGTTACAATGTATAGCGCGCCCGTCGCCCGTTAAAAGTTCATTAACAACAAAACGAAAGTGAAAACGAAATACACGCGTTGCTATTTGAATAAATACGAAAATATTATCGTGTTGTTATTAGAACGCAATCGGTCTTCTCCGTCTCGATCCTATTGTGTCTCCGACACCAAAACGAAAACGCGTATAAATACATATATATATATGTGTGTGTGTACGGACAATGATCGAAACACGCCGTCGCCACCGGTCACTGTATCGAAACGTGTACAACGCCGTAGAAAGTTAAAAACTTAAGTCTTCTCCGGCGACGAGTCCGATCATCAATCAGCGTACCAGGAGACGCATTCCCTGCCTTCCGTTCAACTCGTCGTCCGTAATACAAACGTATCGCTGGGACATTCGATCCACAAACATCGATTTCGTTTTTAGAGCTTAACGCGCGTTGTCGTGTCGATTATTTGCTCGATTATTGTATGATCGTGTGTTACGACACCGCGCTCCGTAGGTAGTTTTTCGCAGTAGAAAGCGATCAACGCTGTACGCGGCATCGATCGGATGACGATCCCGGTGTGATATACAATATCTTATTCGCGCGCGAGTCGATCGATTTATACAATTCGAACCGTCAGAACGTTGTACAATTTCGATTTGACAACAATCGCATTATCGAGTCCGGTCACGTTTTTCGTGTGAAATCACGTTGCAATCTGACTGACATACGCGCGTTTACCTATCGTCCGGTTTTCATTGTCGTTCCAACGTACGGTTAAATCAATCGAATATAATGTTTCGGTCAGGGGCGGGCGATTTTAAAATACATTAAATTGCATTTCAAATAACACTCAAACTCGATTGTGTTAATCATTTATTTATAACATCACTATTTTAGACCATTCGTTAGACTTGACCTAACCTAAATATAACTTGATGTCCAGTAATATTACAATAAATCAAATTTCTTAGCGACATCATAGTCCGCCACTGGTTTCGGTACAAAAATATATTCCGCGACATGCAGCGAAACGAGCAGGTGCGTTCGGCATCTAATAAAATGTTTCAAAAAATGGTTTATAACATGAAAGTGGTACGTGACACACTAACTGAGAATTATCTAAAATTAATATACTCGCCATTCGTTTAACCTATAATTACTTGTGCAATTATTGGGTGGAGTGTGTCCTGTGGTATTACGTTGTAACACGATTGCCAAGACAAGTCAAAACTCTGTGATTCGCGTCGCACTAAAAAAGGAACCAAAATTATATCCAACCAAAAACCTTATGTAGATGTTCTAATGTATTTAAACATCGACGGTTTATACCACGAAACAATAACGATTTGAAAAAAAATAATAATTTACCTTTGTCTCGTGGGATCAATACAAGGTATATGCTACGAACGACTGTTTAAATAAATTGGTTTCAGAAAACTGATACGCGTGTGAACAACACAAAGAAACTAATTTATTTATTTCCCATATATCTAACGAATCTTCCATTACGAGTTTAAAACAAAAAATGAGCTCAACGGCTTCTTTACGGATCTGTTCCTGAATTATTCAAACCCTTTAAAATACGTCTATGTGACATACATCATCATTATTATTTTTTTTATATCTATTATTTTTCGTATTATTATTTTTGTCTTTTTAACTGTGTGTTTGTTTACAATAACCCTCCGCACGAGTTTTTCTCGGCGAGATCCAATATTCTTTGTGAGAAATAAAAACAAATAAATATGAGTATTTTAAGAATGCATTTTTTTTTTTTTTTTTATGAAACATCATACCGCACGCATTTGTAAACACTACCTAATGTGTATTAGTATTATAAGAATCAAAATAAAACATCTAAATGAATAATACGTGTAGAAAATAGTATCTATTATATTATACAAATGAAAGTAGTATGTCTGTTTGTTATTTATAGAAATCCATACGGTCCAACATATATATATATATATACGTCATATCTACACAGTGAAATCGTTTGTTCTTGAAAAGTTGACCATTTCAAGAAATGGAATACGATTTTTGACAATTGTAGTGTAAGAAAACGTTTCATTGAATGGATACTTTTTCATGAAACGGTCATTTAAATTAATACGCATCGTGTAATTTTTTTTCGCAACGTAGCGAATTCCATATTTAAATTATTAAATGTACATATTACATTATCTACCACATTCAAAGCATTAAAAAGACAATGAAAAATATATAATAATAATAATAACGTTTGCACCAACAATCCGATCAAAAATCCGAAAACCGAAAAATTAAACTATCCAATTCAACGGTTTACATTCGGTATACAACTGACCCTTAAGTGTATACACAATACATTTATGACAGTGTTAATGAACTCGTACACTTCGTATGACATACGTACGGTAAGCTAATATGCTGTAAACGCGCTTTTTTTTGTTTTGTTTTGTTCTTTTTTTTTTTTAAGCGCCTTTTACCATTTCATACGGTTTGACAGTCCACAGACACTATGTAATATATACACACACATATATATATATACATGCTTATGACATTACCGTGTTAAACTGCCATTGTAACGGCAAGCTTACGACAAACCGACGAATTCGACACACACTATACAACATAAGTGGCGCACCATTGTAATGAACACGCCATCTGTTCGGTGCGACTAATTCGCGACCAATACACCGATAATTACTGCGTTGTACGTCCAACGCGAGACGCGGCCATTAAATAACGAGACTCTCACTCCAAACACTTTTTATCGACGATTTTTAATACTTATATGACCCATCCGTGTTTTCCGTTGGCCGGAACAATGTTGGAAATCCATTTGTCGCTTTGTTAGTACTTTTTTTGTTGGGAACGTCCACAAGTCACGGCGGAGCGATACCTGGCGATTAAGACGGGCGCTGTAAACACTGCTGGCTTTCGATTTTCCGCCAGAAACCGCTCGACGGACAAGGATCGATTATACGTCTTGACGCGAGATCCAAGGGTGGTTTGCCCGCGGTTCAGGCCGCGTTCTTCTTACCCGTCCCTCCGAGCCTGTTGTCGACACAGTTGCGGACGACAATGTCGATTGACAGTCCGTCGTCGAGGCATCCCCAGTGGCGTACCTGTGAAAAATTTTTTTGGAGGGGGGGCAAAATATTAAATACCTTATTTTAAAATTATTAAAATGTAAAAGTTTAATAACATTATTCTATATATTAAATGAAACTATTATACTAAAATAATTAATTACCTGTTTCTTTTTTTAGTACCAGCAAATATATTAATAACTTCATCAACTTCAATGCTTCTATGCCTATGAATATTAAGTAACGCTAACCCGACTAAGCGTTCGTCGCCCATATTTGATCTTAACCAAGTTTTTAATCTAAATATATGTAATAAAAATCTAATATTTTTAACATAAGTTACAGAAATAATATAAATAAATAGCTTTCTCACATGGAACTACGACCATGTTCCGTTTACGAGTATGAGTATAATGTCTATGGTGAAAATAGATATCAGTTTTAAGTTCTAAACGATAAAGACAGATAACATCAGCTGTCGCCTGTCTTACGTAACGTTTAACTACGTCGATAAAATAGACATTTATAGTCATATCAAAATTCTATAACGGAATATCCACACGTTTATATTGTAGAAAATGAAAAACTTCTCGGGGGGGGGGGGTGCAAATGCCCCTGTTGCTCCACCTCCCCCCCCCATAAAGTACGCCACCGGGCACCCCGTTACGGAAAAATCCGAAACGAAAACGAAACCCCGCGAAGTCGACACGGACCACGACGTCGTCTCAGACCTCGAATCGACCCGACCCGTTTGTTCGCCCGGCCCGATTTCGGCTATAGGCCCGACGTTCACGAGTAAGAGCCGCCAGACCGACCGTGCACGGCGGGCAACCGTTCAGGGCAACGGCGACGGCACTCGCGGTCCTGTTGAACACGCTGCACGTTCCGTCGGCGCGAACTCGCCGCGGTCGCCGACCGGCGTTACGTAAACATTGAGGCGGTGCGGCGTTTTCGGATTTGCAAAGGTGGCCCGCGGCGGACGAGGAGAAAGTCTTGCCGCGCGCCGCCGGTCACGGGCTTGCACGGGATCGCGTTACCGGAGTACCTAACCTGACCTTACCCGGGCGGCCGTTGCTTTCTCGGGACGTGTTCAGCTCTCGATGTTCACCATCTCGACGTTTCAGTTAGATCGTCATTTCGTTTTTTTCGTTTTTAAACAACGACGATTTGTAGCCCGTGCGACCACTCCGGTCGAATGGTTCACGTGATTTTTTCTCTTTTTTGACATTATTTCGACTTTCGAACAAGAACTACAAACATATCTGTACGACGTGTGCGTTTATTTATTGTTTTCGTTTTATTGTATCACACCGAGCCGGACGTGTCAGTGTACGTATCGTGGTACACGTTATGGACAATATAACGTATTACGACTACGAATCGACACTGCGAAGTCGTTCCCCCGCCCCATTATTCGTGAAGGACGAAGCGATACCTACTGTATGCGTACATATGTACGCAACAAGTTTACCGAAAGATATCGTATCTCATTAGTCATATTCACGAATGTCTTGAAAATTGTTTTTTGTTTTTTGTAAATTCTCATCACGTAACGTCGTATTGTTCCGCGCGTTGTTCGCAAAACGCCGTAAATGCAATATCACACACACGAACGGATCCGGCGCAATCCATACGGCGGAGAAAACAAAATACCGAACGGAAATAAATCCAATTCCCTGACGAGTAGGAAACAGTCTACGTCCACGGAATAACACACATTACCCGTCAGTAAAAAATCATTACGTTTTCTTAATGTTTTTCTACGTAAAGAGCGGTAACTTTTTTTTTTTCGCCAACAGTCACGCGTACGTTTCAGGATCAAGTTTTATCAGGTATATATATATATATGTATGTATAGGTTTCACTTTCGTTTCATTTCTTTTTTCTACGGCGCGTCGTGTACGTCGGACTAAAAATTTCCAATGGAAAACCGGTTCCCGGACACTTTGCCCAGGCCCGTACCTAATATCCGCTACTCCGTGTGCTGTTACATATTATATACTATTTTATTACACGGAAGTAAACGGACGGTTTTGCGTGCGATAACGTATTTTTACTGTCGAATCGACTATAGCAATAACGACTACGTGCCTGCATACACTACACCGGTCTCGAATCGAGACAAAACGAGAACGCGTGATACGTGTGTGTGTGTGCGTACAATTAATATAGTGGCAATAATGGTGATATAATACGGACGATATTTCACTGGAACGATGTGTTTGGTTCATATGTTTGAAAATAGTCAAGACAATAACACGAAACGAATATTAAACGACACGCGCACGTACGTAACAATACGTAAAACAGTTCGTATATTACGAATCGCGCAGAGTATAATAATAATAATAAATATTTATACACGTGACACATCATAACAGTAAATAAAAATAATAAGAAAACAACAGCAATAAACCGAACGTTAACGTTTTCGATTGTAACATGCGTTTCTCGACAATATTTTTCTATTGTGTTGTGTGTCTGGTGCCAGTACCCGGCGGCGTGATCAGGAATAAGTCTAGTGTTGGTTGGGAAAAATCACCAATACTTTTAAGTAGATTAAACGTATAGATCAGGGGTCTTCGGCCTTTTTACGCGACGGGCCACGTATTGTTTTATAAAAATCTCGCGGACCGCGTTCGTAGTTAAAACATTTTTGCTGCATGTTTGTTACCATAATGTCGTTTTAAATTTTATTCTTTCATTACTGCAATAGATTCTTGACAAATTAAACATACGGTCTTTTGTTTGTTTGGACCATTTTTCTTGAAATGCGCGACTTTCGTGAGAGATCGTACGTTTTTACCAACTAACACGTATAAATATTACGGTGAAAATACGTGAAATATATGAGAGTATTGAGTTCGTTCCGCGATCGGTAACTAACAGGCAACAGTCAACATTTATATGTAGGTAGGTAATTTAATTTATCTTATTACATGTTTCCCAATTTTTTCGATAGCGATGTCTAATAGCCGTTCTAATTTTATCAAAATACATGCTGTATTTAAAACGTGATCGCTGGTCGCAAATAAAGACAAGACCACGCCTGCAGACTGTGAGTTGAAGACTCCTGATGTAGATGACGACTGAAGGTTCATCTAAGTTAAAAATCGAACATGATTTTATATTATTCAGATTGAATACAGAGATATAAAATATAAGACAAGGATAATTTAAATAACACGTCTAACTTTATTATTCAATATATTAGCGAATTTGGTTTATTGTTCAAAAAAAATTACAAATTTTGATTTCTTAAAAATCTATTTTTTAATTTACTTTAAAAACATTTATAATAATATAACATTTTACAGTTGTTATGAAGTTACGATTTCTTTATGTTCGTAAATAAATTCCGAGCTATTGCTTGTATCAATCGTTGATAAAGTACACCGTCAAAGATACGAACTAAGACATCACGACTTGTTTGTTTGTCAAATATTGTTAGATTATATTAGTTATAAATTATAAAATATAAATATTTGGTGAATTCACGAATTACTAATTTTTTGCTCAAGTCACAAAATGTTTATTACTATTATTTAATGTTAGATGATAAATCCAATATTATAGTGTAACATTCATAGACAAAAATAGAGGGGGTTAGGAGGGCTAATCCCCCCTATATTTTGTATAGTCTCTCCAAAAATTGATGACTGTCACTTGTCAATCAATATTGTTATGTATTATAATTTTGTTGAACGTTTTAATTGATATAAAAATCTCATAAGGGTGTTTGGGATGGTAGGCTAATAAGGTTTGGTAGAAATCAACAAATAGTATTGAAAAAAATAATAAAAAATATTTTACAAATAATAAATTTATCTTTGTTAAGTTGCCATTTCAGTGGGTAAAATCGTATGAGGAAGATAAAAACAAACTTTAAAATAAAATGTTTTGTGAATTACATTATTCTAAAATATAATAAAAAAAATTGTTGAGAAATAATCAAATATTTAAATAAACTAAATTTCGAAAAATGTTGATACGTGTTGTAAACAATTTTACCAGATCTTAATCTTAGTAAATTTGAAATAATACTTTAATATCAAATACATTTCTCCACAAATAGCCTATATTTATGACTTGAATTGTTTAGGAAAAAATTGAAGATTTGTTTTCCAATTCAAACGAGTTAAAATCCGATTTTTAAAAACCATCTTTTTAAATACCACGTGCCAAAAAATTCTGACAATTATGTTTTTTATTTTATTTTTAATTTCGCTGTTATAATTTACCTACAATCTATCATGCATAGTTGATAATGATGAGTATACAAATAACTTTTCACTCAGAAACAGTGCGCAGATTGTTGTACAAAACAAGTTTAGCAGGTATGACAAATGTACGTAACTACATGATTAAAAACTACACATGGTACTCGCATATACCTATCCGGCTATTGTTGTGTAAACAAAATAAAATCTTAAGATATAAACATCGATTATGTCGCGTATGAGATTTCATAAATGCATATGGATTTAGTGAAGGACTGGTCAAGTATAACTAAATTCTTCAACTCGTTAAATTAAGTCGATATAAAAAAAATATAAGTTACTTACGGTTTTCTTTTTGATTTAAAGAAAGTAACGTGACTTAAACAAAAGTTAAAATTTTCTAATTGGCATTAAAAATGGTGCGAAAAACGATCTAAGACTTTTCGACGTCTAATCCTAACTCGTATACGCCATTACGCTTGTGTTTTCAAACACAATACAAATGATAAACAATACTATAGTATTTGACGTTACCATTACCTCGTTGCATAGTGACTTATTATTACATAAGTTTAATATATTAATATAGCATATTGACGCACGTTGGTGTACGTGACCGTCGGACCGAACGCCCGGCCCGGAATCCGATGAACCAAACGGATCCCATCGTCGGCGTGCAGAACCGCATTTGTTTCGACGGAGCGTCTGACACGACACAACATAGACTAATAATCTAATCTGGTCGTACTACGTTCAGTTTAGTGGATCGTGTTTAAAAACATGACGTTGTCCATTCCGGTGTTTCGGTAAAAGAATATTCAATTCGTTTCTGTTCCTTCAAACACCAACAAACACGTCCGAACGAGAATCCACGACGCACGGTTACGCAACAACCCAATGTCGTTGTTAGTTTGACAAAAATGTAGATTAATTTATTTATAGAAATAATTACCTGGAAATCAACACGATAAGTTAAATAACATTGACTTATTAAGTTGAAAATCAATCTTTGAACAAATTAACACGTCAAGTAACATTTAAATGAAACAAACCCGTACAGCGACGAAAACGATATTTTAGCGCGAAAAAGAACAACTTGGAATTATGGTAAAAACTGTCTTTTTTTTTTAAATTTTGTTTTTAGGCAACGCGTAGGTACCTACCTAATCGTATTTGGCGACCTTGTAATACTTCACAAAAATATGGAAATGTATAAAACATTTTTAAATATCGAAAAATAATTGTATTCCAGCCTACGAGTATTGTTCATTAACTCGTATTATGTAAGTTATTTATTTATTTACTTTTATTTTGCACGTTTCGCATTCAAATACATTTTGGAAATCGAGATGTGCGCAAATAGTATTGCTATTTATTATGATGACGATGAACTTAAAAAAAAAATCGACGTGGGAAGTTAAATCGTGCGTCGAAAGGAGAACCAACGACATGAACAACAACTATTACAAAACGGTAAAAAAAACAATCCTATGATTCAACCAAACACGAAACATACAATTTAGCGGATTTAATATGGTTAAACGTCAAAACACTTTCTTCTTGTATAATATCCTCTCGAGGCCAATTGTGTGCGTTCGTGTTTAAGGACCGGAGTAATTACTTTAGGGTTGTGTGCATGTTTATTTGTTTTTCTATCAAACTTTCTTTAATTGTCCCGTACGTTTTCAAGTGCCATTACGGTGCGCTTTTTATTTCGTTTCGTTTTGTGCGCCCGACATTCAAACCTTGAATGGACCATGTTCGCGAGAGCGCGAAAGTAGATAGAACATTAACACGTCCACGTGTTACGCTCGGTACTCGTATCTGTTCAAGGCTCGCACGTACACGTCTCTGAACCGTTCGCGCGATAAGTCGAATTCGGTTTTCGGAGAGAATCGGCCTTTCTTCGGAATGCCTGCGCCGGCATGCGCATCGGCGTCCGGTAAGTGCATTCGGTGACACGAGGTGATGTTGTTCGGCGCGACGCGTAACGGCCGTCGGGCCACGCGGACACGCGAACAACGTCGAAACCATCGCACCCTCGAAGACAATGATCACGCCTGTGTACAGTGGTGGTCAAACACGATGATGGGGGGGATGAAGGGATATATCCTCCTACATGACCTTTTTGTTATTATGTATTAGTTTTAACGGTACGTCGTAAAAAAAAATTATGTTATTAAGCAATAAAAAGGGGCCCTGCGTTCGTTCCCGCCACAGATGAAGTATTGGATGAATTGGCAAAAAAAAAAAATAGATTTAATAATTTAATGATAACAAAACTATTTAATATAAAGTGAACTTCACGTTTTCAATGATGAAAGTTTATGTTGAAAAATCAGCCTCGTCCCTCCACGATTAAATCGTTTGACCACCACTGCATGTGTAAATCACTGCTTGTGTCGCACGCGTAAACCTACGAAACGTTGATCACGTCGGTTACGTGCGCCGCCGACGAATACGGTAAACGCGACACCGAACCCACTGCGGGCTTACCGGATAAGTAGATAGGTTTACGAGCTGGAGGGCATAAACGTAAATAGGGGGAGGGCTGAGAAGGGCTCAAGCCCACCTAAGATATTTGAATTAATTTAGTCTTCAATAATTGTGTTATATTACATATTTTGCATATTATATTGTACATATTAGTACATTAGATTTGTTAAATCGTTGGTTACCTTTCTTTTATCTAAAAACTAAAAATGTGTGTCGGTGACTACAAATGACGGTAACGAATGATATTAAGTGTTTTCTGACTGTTTTCTGCGTCGATATTCAGGCGAAGCGGCCACACTCAATGGTTGATATACTGATAATATCATGAATATTATTATTGTCGTATCTGAAAATAGATTTTCAAAGGTAATTTCTCGTAATGTAGAGACATAATTTTTCAATGTTGAAAGAAACTTAATCTTTGAACTAAAAATGTGTTTAATTTTACTAAAGTGTGGCACGTGGTGTGCGAAGTAAAAGTATTGTGCAGCTACGTATTTTAATTACTGTACATTCGTAACTAGTTGCAAAGTGATGATTTATGTACATTAAATGATCTATCGTCTATAATAATTATTAGGTTTAGTATATTTCATTTTAAAAATTCCAAAAAGACATCAACATCTACTTTGACTGTTTATGATGAACATGAAGAATTGCAAACATAAAAACTAGATTTTCAGCAGACAACATGAAATTGGCCAAGTCATTTGATATACTTTTTGATCTAAAATATGAAAAGGACACTTATTTTGTTAACCATTATAAGATAAGTGTTTGAACTAAAGTTGTTATTTTTATTTGTTTGTTAAATATTGTCATATTATATTTCAGTCCTTGTTACAAGTTAATGGAGACGATCTGAAATGCGAACTCAACGTCGCTTATAGGTGTTTGAATAATCGAAAACTCAATAATAATAAAACGCTAGGAGATCTACTGAAGTCTATCGCCACACACGCCACATATCCTAATACATACAAGCTAATGCAAATTGCATTATCTATTCCAATTAGTTCAGTGACATATGAAGTCTTTTTCATCAATAAGAAGAATTAATACTTGTTTAAGATTCAATATGTTACATGACAGATTTTCGGATTTGTGTATACTTAACATTGAACTAAACATGTCTAACAACATAGATAATGAACAAATACTCGACACTTTTACCGAAAAATAAAGAATGATACAGCTATAATTATTTTTTAGAACTTATTGATGATTTATTTATTTATTTATGAAAATACAGTGCTTATTAGTTAATACACAATATGTAATTGTTTT
The DNA here is from genome assembly GCA_019022885.1 of Schlechtendalia chinensis. Lineage (NCBI taxonomy): Eukaryota > Metazoa > Arthropoda > Insecta > Hemiptera > Aphididae > Schlechtendalia > Schlechtendalia chinensis. The sequence continues at coordinate 72,743,926 of CM032339.1, forward strand.
ACGTTTGGACATTGATAAAATTGTATGTACAGAGTGAGAGGGAGGGGAGGGTGCTATCTGCACTATCTATTTTTAATCTAAAACCTATTCACGTCTATGTTGGAGGGTTTAATTGATACTATCGCGCGTAGCAGTGTGAAAAGAAAAACCAGTTCTACACCCATCGTTGTATACTTACTGATAGTTATTTGGATTGTTCTTGTTACGTTCTGGTCGGATTTTTAGCGACGCTACGACGGATGTTCAGAACCGACGGTTGACGATTTTATCGTTTCGTCGTCGTCGTCGTCGTGCCTACCAACATTAATATTATACTGAATAGTAGTGAAAAACCAAATTCAACCGTCGGGCGCATTGCCCTGCGGCGGATTCGCGTGTTCGGCGTTTTAATATCGAACCAACCGTTAATCAATAATCGTACACGTTCGAATAATTATTATTTCTAAACGTGACAATTAAAAAGCATCATGTTTCGTCGACGTTCAAAACGTACACAATTGTATGCAACTAATGACGGACAGACGGAAAGCGTTGACATTTAAACGAATAATATCTAACCGAACCGAACAAGTGACACGACGATTCTTCTCGCACAATTATAATTATGTACATTTCGTAAGTTTTTTAAAAATATATATATTAAAAGTTTGCCGGATTTATGCATCTATATATTATAAATGTTTATGACGATAATTGAAATTGATGCGATTTAAGATAATAATTAATGTTATATTCATAATCATATGAAACGAAAACCATAATTATGCAAATTACCGATTTAAATATATTTGTACGGCTGCACACGAACAGAGTACTGTAAACCCGTGGCTAATCAAAATATATTAATTATAATTATTACATTTAAAAAAAATCCATTTTCCTTTCCATTTTTACAGTCTTAGGACCGTTTGCAACCAAATATTCTGCAGATATGATTAATTTTTTTTTTTATTTCACGCTCAAAATAGCATAGGTCACTGAGCGTTTATTTTCAACTACCATGTAATATTTACGATATAGTGGTTAAATTTTAATTTTACAAGACACACAAAATGTAGTCGTATACATAATTGTAAATGTATAAATCAGTTTTGCTTCGTGCTTATTGTCACGGTCGAAATAAATTAAAACAATTATTTAGCCGTGGTTCACAACGTTCAAACAACTCCCATGACTCGGTATTGTATAAAACACCTAATTGATATATTATTTGTGGCCACCCGGAACTCTTTTTTTACATCTCATGAACGGGACAGTTGATTATGCACCGGATTTATAAGTACAAAATCGAAACGGCGCGTGTTTACGAGAAAAATAATAGACTTGTAGATTTTTAATACTCGTACAACCGTGTGATGGGTTATGTCAAGTTTTTATACTGGTACTTATATAAAACGTTTTTTATCACAACAATACAAACGTCAATTTTTCGGATACATTCCTCATAGAAAAACAAATATATATATATTCTTAATCACATTCTTAATAAATTTAATACTACGTACCCAGTGCGTAAATTATTACACAAGCAAATAAAAATTCACTCTACGATCTCAATATATTTGTCATTTTATCATTATTACATTGTTATAAGAATCTTATTTCATTTTATTTTTCAATTCGAAACATTTTTTTACGATTGACTATGAAATTTATTTCATTATGTTTCAGTTAAAATTACATATTTTAAAATATTTATTAATGTGCATTGGTAGAGAAAACATTTCACTGTTACAACAAATCATAATCATTATAATTCACTAATTTAATATTTACAAAACGAATGTTTAGATATTTAAAACATTTAAATTTCTGATAAATATGTAATTAAAAAATGGCGTAAATCAAATTTATCTAGACTTAAAACAGTTCATTAATATTATGAACTCGTATATTGTATTTGTTGCTGCATGATGACTAAAAAAAAGAAAAAAACATTAACATAGAAATTACACATTCGTTGTATTTAATTTAATTTACTATAAATAATATGCATGCATAGTGAAGTCCAGTATAATTTCACATGGGTACAGATAAACCAATTATAATTTATGAACCACAAAATACGGAGAGTAAACAATTATTACATAAATGTTAAAGCGTTACATAAATATTAAGTGATAGGTTTGAAAAATTAATAGTTTCAAGTTTCAAAAACACATATAACGGAAGTCTTTTCGTTTTAAAAAAACTAGGCCTAAGCCTTGAGGCTTCGATAATACACTAATAGCATCTGAAATCCAAGAGAGTTTCGTGTTTATTTTTAAATTAGTAGGTCACTATTATTTATGAATTATTAGACTTTCTTGTACAGAAAGTTGTACATACGGGTGTCTCCAAGAACGGCAAAATACAACAGTTTTTGTATTTTTTTAACATACATTTTCAAAATATAACATTTTTTTTTTCAATTTTTATGAACGAAGAAATTTCTTTTAAGTATTTCACGTGTACTGAAATCCAGCCAGTATCATTGCATAACATTGATATTCTTGATAAAAAGAAATTATCACAAGTCATTACTTATACGGTTATACATTATATTTACAGATAATCATTAAGTAGTTAATCGTACCTAATATAAAATTAGTCAGTATCTATACATTGATAATTTTTTTAGCGTGGACACGTTTATGTTTTCGATACCAGGGGATCATTTTAAGCAAATTCTTTGCGTGTTGGTGCCATCTATTAGATAACGGAAGAACTATATCATACATTGTACTATACCAATGATTAAATATACATAATGTATATTTAATCAATGACTATACTCAATAAAACTATTTTATGCTGAAAATTAATTTATGTAATTCATTCATATATTCCTCTGTCAGAATAGACGTGTCCACGTAAGACTAACGGCTGCATTGGAGATACAGCCGACCACATATGTATACAATCATTTCAAATGCTTTTGTCAGTCATATATACATATGATATGTATAATATAAGTGGTATGACTGATCTTACAATTTCGGGAAAAACGCGTTCATCGAGGGAGCGTTGAAATAGTATCCGTTGAGGGAAGAACGCCCTTAGAGAAATGTTCGGAGTAAATCGTCCACAGAGAAACAGTCATTATGTGGCGAATCATAGATGGGTATGTAGAAGTTATGCTGGACGTAACTGAGATCGATCGTAGACTACTGTGTATATTGCTGCAGTTTGATCTGGAAGGCGAGGGCGTTTTATCTGTTTGAAAACTGCAGACAGTGTAATATGGTCAAAAATTTCGATGTTGCGTATATAAATTTACATAAAAAATTAAGTACCTTCAACGTGCGAATTTTCGTCTTTTTATCCATTCAAAATGTGTGTTTTAGGTGATGAATTAAAACGTTTTAACGTTCTTACTTGCTTCGGAAATTGTATAGACGTCACAATATTAATATAATATACGTATAAAAAACAGTAACCCGACTCACTGACTGATCTATCAACATACAGCTCAAACCATTGGACGGATCGAGCTGAAAGTTGGCGTACAGATAGCTATTGTGACATAGGCATCCGCTAAGAAAGGATTTTACAAAATCCAACCCCTAAGGGAGTAAAAGTGGTAAAAACGGAAAAATCGCCTAGACGAAACCACTGATGTTATTGGTATAAAATTTCGTCAGTAGTTTTTCTTTATAATTCGAAGACTAATAAAGAAAGAACTTTCTAAAATTTTACCCTTAATGTGGTCAAAAAGGGGTAAAAGGGTTAAAATTAGAAAAACCGCATAATCGGAACCGCTGATGCTATAAGTATGACATTTGGTCAGTAGTCTTTTTGTGATAGAGAGGCCCAATAGGAAAGGATTATGTAAAATTCCATCCCTAATGGGTTAAAAAAGAGGAACAAACGTAAATAGTCAATTAGGACGTGCTCGGGCTACTCGTCGACCCTCGGTGAGACCACCTGTCCGCCGTTAGCGAGATTTGTGTAGCGTACGTCCGTGCGCGGTGACCACGGCGACTTGTTTACGTCGTGTATTCTCGTGCTGAGACTCAAAAGGCCGTATGAAGACGATACGCGGTCGAGAAAACCGTGAATAGCCGAACAATTTGACAAAAATAAAGGCGGTTGAGTGTTTACGGCAAAAACTACGCGGGAATCGGATTAGAGTTGCCTTCGAAATCATTACGTGCGCTCGCACGAAGTTTTATTTTAGCCGTTTACAAAAATGACTTTAACGGAGAATCTTGGCGAATAACACCTGAATACGAACAATTTTACGACACGTAAAAAACTGACAATCCACTGAACATGTTAGTGAGATCGACACATCAACAATTGACGACGTTACGTGACGAGTTAACGTAATCGGGGTTGTCTACGCGCACGTTTATTTCGCTTCCCGCCCCTACGCGATCGCGCGTACACGTCGTAACGTCGACTTCATTCGAAAGACTACTGTCGGTAAACCCCCTCAATACATTTATACCTACGAATCCGATGTGTTTGTTTTTTATTAACAACAATACACGTTAAAAATAAAATTTAAAAAAAATACGTAAACAAAACAATCGCAGCGATTTCCACGGCTGACTGGAATATTGTCGGGTTCAACTAATTTAGAAATGCTATGATTACGGTCGTCGTGTAAAGTTTTATTTTTTTTCCGAAGCAAACGAACGCTGCTCTGCCGTTTAACGTGCTCCGAGTACTTAAAATTTAGTATTTCGTAATAAAACTCGCGAGTTATACAATTTTATTCAATGAAAATAATAACAAAGTTGCAAGTCGTCCTTACGATACAGAACGTTACTGTGACCAACTGACGGCGCATTGACGCAACGTGTATAAGCAGTCGTAAACGTCACAAATTTATAATAATAACAAAAATATTTTGGTATTTTTATTGAACAGCGATAGTAAAAAAATCGAATGAAAACTACGTTCTGTTCACGGTCGATAACACTCGTTGTACAATCCAAAATGATGTTCTCGGACACGAAAAACGATACAAAAAACACATGGCTTTCTTCTAAAACCGAGTAGAGCAACTCCGCTGTCGTTCGGGGTGTGTTACGATAAAAAAACTACAATTGTATTTTAATGATGTCAAATGACGATTTCGAGTTGTTTTCGTATTCTTCGATCGATCGAGTTAAAAAAATACTATACTTTATTAAAATTTCCTTATTTCAAATATGTTTTACATGTGGTTTATGTGTAGCACATCAATAAGTTAACTTTTGTTTTGAATAAGCGGATATGTTATTTTCTAGAAGACATATTGGAGAATCTTAAGATTTTTACGAAATTAAAATCATACCAGCTGGAACTTGCCAGAGGGAAATGTCTAAATTACAGTCATATACGCCATGCCCCTTCCCCAAATCACCCTAACGTAACGCAGTGTGCAGTAGGTTAGTGGAAAAGTTACGACAAAAATATTTAAAATGTTTTAAACAGTTTTAAAAACGTACAATATTTTGCACATTTCAAAAACGCGTTTAGATTATTAATTATTAATCACGACTACTACGAATAAAACCCTGTGGTTTTTAACATTTATTATTTATCGACTTCGACCAAATGTATACGGACAGATGAAATGATTTTTTAAATTTCAAATTACAATAGAATGTCAATCACAAATTATTTAAATTCTCCATATATCCGTAAGGTAATAAATCGGGAACGAAGTATTTAAAAGTCATAAATTTTGTTCAACGTTACTTGGCTGAAAATGTAATCTATCGCGAATACGGGTATATCGGTTTAAATAACTTGTTTATTATTATGTCTAAACAGTGGAGAAACTGCGATTTTTTCTAAAGGGTTTTCGATAGACAGAACAAAAACACAAAAAAAAAACAACAGCAATTGAAATTGATTAGTATTGTTACACGAATTTTTTACTTAACTTATTACTTTATTATTGTAAACTTAAACATTTAAACAATAATCTGAATTGTTACTTTAAATTATTATTTATCACATTTAAAATCAAATAATTTACTAAAATTAATATAAATATGCGTTAAATAAATGTTACATAAGTTGAAATCTAATGGCCGTTTTTGTTTTAACTAATCATTTACGACGTCCTCTGTAGTAATTTCAATTTCGTCGTGGGTATTTAAAGCTGCGAAAACATCGAATCGGCAACATGACATTGTTCACATTTCTGAAATAATTCTTTGGTCTTTTCAAAGTTCAAAACGAACTTCCGTCGCAAGATGTTTTATTGGAGTGTCAATGGATTTTCTAAAACATTGTAAACATTGAGATATAGTTCACTGTTGCAATTACTAATAATAATATCCATTTTCAAATCAGCACTCGATGGTATCAAATTTTACCTTCAGCTATAATTTTTGATGAATTTCCAACATCTTGTTGAGTCTTTAAGTAGAGCATTTGAAAACCACGTTTAAAAACCTTGAGTTATTTATTGATGCACTATAAATCTTTCATTTAACTGAAAAATACAAAAATCACGGGACAGAATAAATACAGAAACATTTAAATAATCTTCAGATGTATTTACTATAAGTGTATTTTTTTTTTTTTTTGATCTGTCTTTTTACAATTCCTGTTTCAGCATTTGTGTTTTTATTTTGGTATAATGACTCAAATGGTTTTATCAAAACACAGTCCATGATGGGTGTCCAAATATTCAAACCACCTCCTTTGATCACACCACTATATCTAAACATTTCCTTCTAAAGGTTAATTCAGTTAACCTAACTTATATGAGAATTCTGTCAGATCGGTAACCTACAGAATCAATGGAAATATGCTGTGGTGTTCAAATGATTAGCAGAGTTAGTATGTTTTCTGTCATTTCTATATATTTTGTATCCCGTTATTACAAAAGTATCTGTGTCGCTTTAATGCATTTCTGTAATGCATGCAATGTCGATTTTGTGTCGTAATAGGAATTCTACTAGGGTAGACCTATTATATTTCTTTAAATTGATTTAAACAATCGCGCTGCCCAGATCTCGAATTATGAAGTTCAAATATCCATTACCAAATATGAAGAGAAGAATAATTTTGTTTTTAATTTGATCAAAATGTTAGTTTAAGCTTAAAATTTAATTTAAACTGAAGATTTCAGCTTAATGCGTATTATTTAACAATTTTTAAATTCTAAACGAAACGAAGAATGGTATTGTTTTACAATGATATGAGATTATCTTAATTTTAAATTTGTCTGTGAACACTTTTTTGTGTAGAATGAATGCTCAGATGATCATGATATACGTCACGTTCCGATAACAAATCATATCTAGTCAATACGCTTAATTTGACACGTTTTTCGATTTTCCCTAGGCGTAATTAAAAACAACCCCAAAAATGCAAAAAAAACCCTTCCGGTAAAATTGTCAACTTAGAATCCAAACATTTTGAATGTTATTCATTTTTGAACTTAAAAAACAGTTTTTTACAGAATGGTTTTTTAAATTTTAACAAAAAAAAAACGAAATTATGTGAAAATTAGTTATGTGGACAATTTTATCAAATTTTCGCAATTTTCCGGTAGTTTTTACTATTTTAAGTAAAATTACTGCAGGGAAAACGTGTGAAACAAACTACTCTCTACGCACAATTATCTACCAAAAAGTGTACACGCTTATAACAATCGTAGCATATCCGAAAAAGTGTTCACTGACAAAATAAATATAAAAACCAATAAGTTTTTTTGCTCTGCACACCTCTAAAATCAAAAACATATTTATTTATTAGTTAAACAAAAATTATTAACATATAATTAATAAAAATTATTTACACAAATAAACTATAATTATGGTGTTAAGTATATGTAAGTATATAAACTTTATAGTTTGAAAAAAATTTAATACAACATGTTTATAATGAAACCTTATGGTTTAAATATTTTTCCAAAGAATTTTATGTCATAATTTAATTATCACAGCTAATAATCAGCATAATATGTAAACAATGTTCGCTCACCATATAAAATTTAGACTATAAAAAATAGTCAATTTGTTTAAATTTTATGTTTAAAGAAGCACTGTAAAACTTAAAAAAGGTTAACTATTATATAATTTTTCATCAAATTAAAAACAGTAGAGTTAATATAAATGAGATATTTTAATATAATATATTAGTATATTATTAAAACGTATAATAATATTAATATATATAATATATAATATATTATAATAATAATATATAATATATTAATAATAATAATAAAACCCATATTGAACTGATTGACTAAAAATTATATACTTATATAATATATAAAAAAATATTCTATATTTAAATTTAAATTTAATTTAAGTTAATTTTTTATATTTTTAGAAAAAAGGTCAAAAATCAAATGTTTTGAAATACATTTGTAAGTTGGAAAGCATCGTGCGTGCAATCATTCTAATATCTAATATATATATATGCAAGCAAATGCATTTAAATCAGTGTTTAATTATAATTTATAAGTATCTATTTATACGATAATATAATAGATATTCAATTTATAACTTTTACTACATAGATAAATTATGTTCACACACACTTAAATTTAACTTAGTTGAGATGCATTAATTACTTGATTTAGATATAAAATTAAAACGTTTGACTTACAATTTACCTCATCAAGACCGTTTTTTTGAAATTCCAAAGCGAGAAGTACTATACAATTTTAATATTACTTGATGTCTATTAGCTCAGAAATTGTAATTTCATAACCTTTTCGACACCATCATATACACTAGGATCGTCGTAAATGCGCTCTCCATTATCATCGACATCTTGATAATACTGGAGATTATACTTTAGATTCTGAATAACATAATATACAATATTATTATATTCAATGAATTAGTATAATTTTGTATACGAGTACATTTTCATCCACTGATTCATTTTTAAACCTTAGTCAACTCTAAAGTGATAGAAATAGAAATTAATTGCGTGGTATAGTCTGTTTACATAAGTAAAATAATTTTTATTTTAAAAAAAGTCTTTAAAATTCTTTTCGCAAGTTTAAAAATAATTAAATAGCGATATAAATGTAACGAATTCTTTTTCTCATATTATCTATACTATAATAATTTATTTTGGTTTAAAAACAAGTTTTTAGTCTCTAAAGGTTTAAAGGTACGTTTGGACAAAACCATTTTATAGGTTAGTCAATTCGTAGATGGATTAATTATGGTTTTAATTTCAACTTTCAATACAGTTAAATAATTTATTTTGGGATTTAAAAAATCACGCTCGATTTAATCTAACTGAACTAAATAACAAAATACTAAAGATATTTATGTATGTTCTTTATACAAGAAAATAAAGATGACCAAACAATTTTCAAATTATTAAACAAATTTCAAATAAAAATAATGCAACATTAATTAATTAATTACACCAAACTTAAAACAATAAAATTTAATAATTTAATAACAGTAAACCATCGTAAAACTTGCGGTAATATCTGTCGCAATGTTTCTCTAACCTTAATTTCCTCTTTACTCGCTTCGAGCTCTTTGTTTTTCTTCTTAATAATTTCCTTTATCTTATTCTTTTCTTCGTTAAAAACACGTTGCTGTTCTTGTTTTTGTTGTCTGTGGTAGAAAGAAAGAGAATATATTTTATTAATAAACTAATTAATAAATATGAAAACAAAATAAAATAATTTTCACGTTACTCGAATTTATTAACTTCTTGATGAAAAATCTTTAGCATATTTGCATTCGCTTCTTCTACATTTATCAAGTCCATTTTGTGTCGGTGTAATTTCCTCTCATATTCGACGTTCTCCGACCAGTTAGATTTGGTTAATAACGATTCATTTTCCTTAACCAAAGATTTATTTTTCACTCTCAACTTATCATTTTCGGTTGTTATCGTTGTTATAAAATTTTCCTAGATAATACAGACACATAAAAAATTATTCCCAAAAACATGACAGATATTAAAACATAGTATGAATAATTAAAGTGAACGCACTTAAAACTACCGAAATATACATGTATGTACGCTCTTAAAAAAATTAAGATTACATTAAAAATTACAAATACGCAACTAATTTTTACTTTTTAGTTATTATTTATTCCTTAAACGCAATATTACTAATTACACGTAGTCTCTTTTATAAATCGAGTCCTGACAAATTAACTAAATTTTTCTAACTCATTTAAAAATTTAATATATAAGTTAAATTAAGTTTAAAGTTACTTATATGTATTTTATAAACATTAAAATTTTTAAAATTAACATTAAAAAAAAAAACCTAGTGAGAAATTAAAATTTTCTATTTAGCGATAAAAATAAATAACGAGAAAAACATTGAATAGATTTCTCAAAAATATAATACAAATATTGAAAGATTATATGAAAAAGTAGTAAATAAAAATTGAAGATAAATTGTTAATTTTATACGTATATTCAATATCTAGAAGTAACAGTTTCACATGACTTTTTTAAAAACCTGACGTCTATAAACAAAAGATTGTCACACAAAAAAGTAAACCTGTATTGAGAAAAATTACGTTGATTTTACTCAGATAAAAGATACAATTGTGTACTACAAAAATGAACTTAATTAAAACATCGTTATATACAGTTAAAAGTTAATTTTAAAAAATGCAACGCGTTAAGTAACTTAATTCATGATTAATATTGTTAATGTTATTAATATTAATTATTATCTATACATACCATCCGGTCTATCCGAGAATTCAGTTTAGTAATATCATCGTAGCATATATCTTCATTTTTAACAGCTATGTTTTTCCTATAGCAAAAAAAAAATTTATAAATGCAATCTTTTATTTTACACGCTTATTATAACAATATGTAAAAGTTTACATACGCTTTGATGGCTTCTTGGATTTCCTCCTTCAACTTTTTCGTCCTTTAAACATATGATTGTTTTTATTTTTATAATTATAATTATATTTATAACTATTATTAATTATTATATTGTATAATTAACGTGTATTCATTGTTTCACAAAATATTAATATTCATAACAAGTTATACTCGTGTTGTTATCATCAAATACATTCACCGGTAAAGAAAAAATATATGTAATTAAATGTATAATTTTGTTACGTTTCGAGCGCGATTTCAGCTTCATGAGACGATTTGACAACTTCCTTAGATTGTATTTGTATCATTTCTTCCAGTTCAGCATTTTCTTTTTGCAATTTTTGCTCCCTTCAAACATATGATTGTATTTTAATTATTAATAACTGACATAATTATTAATCGGTGTCATTGGCACAATTTAGGGGTGGATGGGAATTGAGTGTGTAACCAAATATTGTTCATGATACTATTGTAGAATGGATTTTTTTAAATAGTTATATTGGTTTTAACTCAATCGACGTAATATTTTGACCCTCCTTTGCTGTGTGCAAACGTCAAACGAGTAAAGAAATCAGTGACATCAATTGGTCCAGTTTTTAAGGATCGAAAAATTGTGGAAACACTTTTATTTTTAAATTTGAGTTTTATAAAATTGGTGACTAGATTTTAAGATCTGAAAATGCATTACAATCAAGCTCGTATTGGTCCCAAAACATATATTTTTCAAAACAAAAATCGTTAATCGGTATTCACGAATGTTTCAACAACCCTGTACTACTTAACGACATTTATTATTTCCGCGTAAATGACAATAAAATAACAAAATCGATTTTAATTTTTTTGTTTCTATTCGGAAAACATACATTAGTCCTAGATATTCATTTTAACTTTTATTATAAATTATAACAATACCAATACCAAATGTATTTCATATTTATCCACACAAACTTATTAATATTCATGCCAATTTTATAGCACATAATATTATTACTAACAATATTCACTAGTGAAAAATAAAATTTACGTATGAATTGTAAATTTGTATTACCTTTGTAACGCGATATGAGCGTCATTAGATAATTTGGCGATTTCCTCTGTTTGTGTTTGTATCATTTCCTTGAGTTCAGTATTTTCTTTCCGTAGATTTTCCGCCCTTTAAACAAGTTACGATTATTTTTAATTACTTGAACATAACATAATTAGCAATTGATGTTGACAAAGAAGTTGCGCTGTTCTATAAATTATCGTTACGACGTGAATGAATTGTTTCGTAAAAGATATTAACATTTATAAAAAATGCAATACCTTCGAACAATGTGATTACCAGATAGTTTTATTAGTAAAAAAAATTGTACGTTTAACATGTATTTTTTTATTACGTTTCGGACGTGATTTGTGCATCATTGTAAACACTTTCAATTTCCCCTAATTGTATTTGTATCATTTCGTTGAATTCGGCATTTTGTTCTTGCAGCATTTCATTCCTAAAAGTCGTCATATTTAAATTATAACCATCTAGATAATGTATTTGAATTATTTTACGAGAGGAATCGAAAATTATTTTTTTTCGATTTCCGATCACGACCACCGTTATAAACGTGAAGTCTAAATGAGTTGGATCGCAGTTGAAAGTCATTTACTTAGTCATACAAAAGTATTTCATTTAATATTAGTTATTAATTATTACACACGCACAATATGTATTATTAATATTTACGCGTGTTTCAAAAATAAATGCCTATTTTCGTACGATGAGTTGAATGGTATTTTTTTGTAGTAAAACGTTGGTCACAATATGTAAACAAATGAGTACATTGAATTTTAAGTTGTTCCTCTGTAACACCATCTATAACGTATTGTTTCTGGCAAATGATATTTTGAATAATAATAATAACGAGACAATTAATGTTCATAGCGTAGACCTTGTTATAAGCTCTGCAAAAAAACCATACCACGAGGATTTAGAAAAGAGTATATCCCTGAATGAAACCATGAATGTGAGACGCTGTATACCTCTTTTAAGCAATCCGGTAAAAGCGACGATGCAAAGAAAACGCTTGAGGCATTAGATAATCAGCGCAGAGATAGATGGATAAAGATGGTGGAAAATATAGACTTCAAACATTCCAGCCATAGAGTATGCCTTTGCAGACTCGGATCTGATGGATCCCCAAAATCTAATCTTCCGAAGATCAATCCAAACCAAAGATCAGTCCTATTATTGATCAGATTATCCCCATCGATCAAGCAGGGTTTAGACCAAACCGAAGTTGTACTGACCAGATAGCGGCCTTAACTTCGTATATGGAAAACGATTTCCAGAGAAATATAAAAACAACATCTGTCCTGGTTGATTTATCAACCGCCTACGATACTGTATGGCGTACGGGCCTAATGACAAAAATACTCAAACTGTTTCCATGCCTTACTTTATATAGATTAGTAAATGACATGTTGAGCAATCGTATGTTTTCAGTTCATTTAGGGGAGTCAAAGTAAATTACGTCGCCTAAACAATAGCTTACCACAAGGTTCTGTCCTCGCCCCGATCTTATTCTACCTCTACACATATGATCTGCCAATTACAACTTCCCGTAAATTCATCTATGCTCATGATATCACACTAGCTACTCAACACAACAAATTTGAAATTACTGAGAAAATACTAACAAAAGATCTAAAACTAATATCAGGGGGCAGCAATGCCCACATTGAGAACGTCAGCCTTAGCGCTAGTCTACTCTGCCGCAGAGTATGCCTCTCCAGTGTGGATAAATAGTTCGCGCTGTAGCAAGATCGATGTTTAACTTAATCATTCTATGCGCATTATCTCTGGTACTGTCAAATCGACTCCGGCAGAATGTCTCCCAGTTCTCTGCAACATTCTAACGCCACATATCCGGCGTAAAAAAGCTGCATACAGAAAATAGTCAAAACACTACATCAAGACACGTCAAACCAGAACCTTAGACTGAAATCTAGAAAACCCGCTTACTTAACTGCAAAAAAACTCATTGATAACCAGTATGACGGTATGGATGAATGAAAACTAGAATGGCAGAATTCTAGCATAGATAACTGCAGCCTTATTAAGAGCCTAGATATCCCGGTCCCTGGACAACATTTAGATCATCACGAGTGGGTAACACTCAATCGACTACGCACAGGACATGGTCGCTCCGGAGAGATGCTACATAAATGGAAAATAAGAGATTGTCCAGACTATGACTGTGACCACTCATTACAGTCTATCTCCCACATAATAAGTGATTGCCCTCTCCGCGCCTTCAACGGGACAGTGGAAGAACTCCACGAAGCCGTCGACAACGCGATCAAATGGATAAGGACACTTGACATCCAACTTTAGACACCTTAACTGATGACAATATGGAAAAGTTACCCATAGCGTTAATTTTAAAGTTTAATATTGTTTTATTGTTTTTGTGAATTATATAACTGTATCTAGTTTGTAACGCTTGCATACCATACCATACGATAATAATAATAGCGTAGACGCAACTCGGCCCACTCTCCAGCTAAACTCAAAACTATTTCGACCCTCGTCCAAAGCTAACAAAACTTAAAGTATTTGTCGCGCGCTTTAACTTTCACGCAGAAATAGTAAACATTTAAAAGCTTTTTCGCACATTTAGTGGTGAATTTTAGTTTGGTCGTTTTTGACTCGTACCTGACCGTTAACATTGTAATCTTCTCCTGCTCAGTCTCCAATTCGCCACGCAATCGTGCCACCTGTTTATCCAACAAGGAGCCTCTCACGACGTTCGTCTGACTATAAAGCTGCGTTTTTAACGGCGGCCGTTTTTCCAATTTCGGTGGTGGTTTTACAGTTCTTTTATTCTTTACGTCCCCGCCCAACTGTTTGCACGATTGTTTAGGAGAAGTGTTCAATTCCAATTGCTGTACAAAAGACTCCATCATTTTCTTATTCTCAGTACGTTGAGAATTCAACACCTAACACACGACCACATCAAGTTCATAAGTATTTGTATATGATCAAATGCGAGCGGGATCAAATTTTATCAACTACGTTTAAGAAAATGTTCATAACGCTCGTAAAAAAATCTCCTTACCGACACCATTTCTAGAAATTCCGCTGACGTTACGTTTTGTTCATCTCCTGACTTAATATTGTTACTCAATTGATTCAGTATAGGTTTATCCGGAGGACCGGACACTATGTTTAAATAATATAAGTTATAAACATTAAAAACAGTATAAAAAACATAAATCAAATAAGTCGTTTACCATTTTGACATTTACCGTTCCGGTTTATTTTTCCGTATTGAAAGTTTGACGAATTTGTCAGCGACAACGATTTGGTTTTCAGCTCGGTTTTTAGTTCGGTTTTTAATTCGGTTTTTATCACGCTTCGTAAATGAACAATTTTCTGAAAACAATTTTCAAGAAATTAAACCATATTCGTAAAAATTATAAAAATATTAATACTCACGCTCATTGGTTTTGACAATTCTCTCTTCGCTGGATTTGTTTGCTTAACAACGGGTTTGCGTATCATCTTATCGGTGGTATAAATTAATTCTAGTTTGAATATAGTCTTAATACGGTTTCAATAATTAATTAATCGAAATCTATGAAAGACCGACTTTTGAAATAAATATATTTGGAAAAAGTCCGTTTTCATATCTTAATCATCAAACAATACAAAAAACTTATTATTATTATATTATTACCATAGTTTCGTGTTTCAAGCCAGTTATCATTTCCCCCCCCCCTCTACCGTCTTACAAAAGTTGCTTGGTCAGTCCCAACAACACGATCGAAGACCCGATACATATTTTTAATGATGGTAAATGCGAAATTAATGTTTCACACAAGGATTTGTCAAAACGAATGGCAACAGTGTTAATAATGTTAATTTTGATAATTCTGGATTTTCAGACTAGCGAAATCTATAAATCAACACACATACGTAACAGGGGCGCGATTTAAGGGGGCAATAGGGGCCATGCCCCCCTAGACATCTTCAATTTTTAATTTCGACAGTACTCGTTGTCGCCTTTCGGTTAGTTTGGAGTTAAATAAGTTAAATAATAAATTCAACTGTAGTAGTAATTAATGTGTTTATTTCTGTAAAAATAAATATCGATAATATAACCAAAATAATGAATTTGACAAGGCTGGATTTTTCATCCCGAATGGCTAAGGACCACGTGACATGTGTACATCGATATCGGGTTTTCCTATTACAAACCTACATTTATTATTACAAGGCCAGGTTCACATGGACGCGTATACACGCGCGTATTGAAATATATTTATACTGGTTTCCTGTACAAATTTCTCGCATATCGTTCGCCGAAATGTTCTTTCCGCGCGTCCATGTGAACCCGGCCTTATATTTAGGTACCGTACTCAATAAATCTCGTGACTTGGATTATTACGACGTACGTCATACATGCTATGAATAATAGCACGTAATAATAAAAATAATCTATATTATAAAATAAAAACAAGTAATTTATGAAAAATCATTCAAAAATTTACATTGTTCTTCGAATAAAATTTAACTTAGCTTAGATACTTTTGTAAAAATTAACATAAAGTAAACACGTTAAGTTTAAAAAAGTAACTTTTCAAGTTAAAAGTTAATTTGAAAATAAATTAACGAGTTAATTAACTTACTTAATATTAACTTAATTTTAACTTTTAACTCGTTAATGTCCAGCCTTGGAATTTGAACATAAAATATTTCACTTTATATTATTCATTTTTTATAATATATGGTTATTGGTTTGCACAATGACATTAACATTAAAATAAAATAAATATACTGATTATTTATATTTTACACTTGCTGACTTAATGTAAATTGATTTTGCTTTTCTATGCTTATTTCTTCTATTCTTGCTCATTAGATTAAAAACATGGCTGCGTTCACAAATGGGCCAAGAACGGCTAATTGGGCTTGCATTATTAAATGTACACCGTGAATTTGAAATCTCTGAAGAAAATATTATCAACCACTTTGCAAACATGAAATGCAGAAATTTAGAATTTTTAATATAATTTTTATTATAATCATTTGGTTATATATTATTTAAAGTCATAAATAGTAAATGTTCATATTTTATGAACGTATTCATATATATTTAAGAGGACGTCTCACCCGCATTTGTTGTCTCCGTCTATCATATAGGAAATTTAAAATAAAATTACAGTACGCGAAACAGTAAATGTGGCGTCTACGTCAGAATTAGTGTTGAAACACCTATTACCGATTTTGAAAAGGACAATATTTTGCTAGGGAATGTCATATCCTTTTTGTAAAATATTGTTTTATAAAAAAAAATTAACAGCTTTTAAAAAAAAAAAATTAAAACGCTGTAACTTCTTTGTTAAACAATATTTTACAAAAATGATATGACATTCTCTAGAAAATAGCATCGAAACGTGAAAACTTATATAAGTATATATAAATACATGTATATCAAAAAATATTGGCCCCCCCCTAGGCAAAGAACCAAAGTCGTCACTGATACGTACATAATATTTGATTCTTTAAATCATCGTCCGATGACGGCTAAATGAGTTCTTCGGTCATTTTTAAACTTGATATAGATTCGTTTAAAGTCTAGAATTCAATGTTTTCGTTTGTATAAAATTAATTACACTTATATAGCATCTGGAAGTGATTTATTAATGTTGACATTTTTTGCAGTTAAACTTTCTGTGTTCGTATCGTACAATGGTAACATACAGTGGCGTATTTATGGGGGAGGGGGCGCGTGAGGAGTTTCTATATCTCCCCAGAGCATTTGTTTAAGACTATAAATTTCCAATCACGTCTATAATATTGTCCTTTTACACTATTTACAAACTCGTATAAAACCCAAGTTATTTCACACACGCATATCAACCCCTCCCCTACCAATTTTTTTTTATAAATACGCCACTGGTTACACCTAATGTCTGGTAAAGTTTCTTAGATTTAAATCTATTTTTCGGACACGTAAATGGAGCTTCGTCGTCAGCACGTAATGGGTGATTCTTTATGTGGTACCATTTTCAGTTGAGTTTTTACGACAGATAACGCGCGAGTAGTGTATTTTTGTATGACAATTCATCATGGAAAAACTCAGCCCGGCACAGCATTAACAAATTATTCAGCTGCAGGGGCGGACTGAGACTCTGAAGGCCCAGGTGGGTAAGTTTTTAGAAGGCCTTAAACTAACGTAATTAATACAAACAAGCGACTTGATAAAATAAATAACTTGATAATGTATCACATAAAAAAAATTATTGGATCAAAATAAAACCGACTTCGAAAAAAATGAACTAAAAAGTGTGAAATAATTCACAAAAATTTTGATTTTTCGATTTCGGTTATCGACATTTGGCAACGATTACGGTGTGATATGTGAAAGATAACAAATACTCGTGTTAAAAATCGTTTAGACTATCGTAATAATTTTTCTATTAGGTATATTATTTTGTGTAAGTCAATAGGCCATAATAAAATAAATAGCTTAAGGCCCAAGTACAAAATGTCTAAAGGGCCTGGGCGGGTATGGCCTCTTACCCGCCCTGCCAGTCCGCCCCTGTTCAGCTGCATTACGAAAACCAGCGTTCTACGAGGAATGTGTTTCGTTCGCTTGGATCAATTTACGATCCACATAATCGGCCTACCGAACGCACAGTTCGCAAAATCATCGACAAATCTGAAACCCAACATTCATTATTGGATAATACGCGACCAAATAGACCACATCCAGTACGTAATGAAGAAAATATAGCGACGGCATTAAAACATCAAGCCCGGATATTTAAATAGAATAAGCAACAATAATTCTTCTTCTTCTCCTCCTCCCTCCTGGCAATACTACTCTCCAAGAGTTTTAGCCGTCACTACTGAATAGCCGCCACTTATCTATAATAATATGATAATTATTTACACCCGATTTTTTAGTTTCCAGTTTTGACTATTCGTTAATTATTTGTTATTAAATTAATAATTTGTAAGTAACAATGTTTTTAATTTTTATTTCGTTTTGTTATTTAAACATATTGTTTCCACTGAATTATCATTTATAAATAATAATCTTGAAAAATGTCGTACCTATGTAAATTATTTAATACTCATACACGTTAAATATTTATATAATTTGTAATATAGTTAAATATTTTTTGAACTTTATAAACTAAATAACATTTTGTACTTGCCTTTAGTTATAATGATTGTATGTTTTAAACGTGTTAAGTAATTTTTAAACGGTTTCAACGCCATCGTATAAACGCAGTATACGTGCATTTTGTCCGTGAGCAAATATGCAACCGTTGACGCTGATAGTAGATGGATGGTTACCGCCACAGAATAAACGAAAACGGTTTACGGCGCACGCGCGTGCGTTGAGACGCTCCCGGCGGGACCACGCGCGTCGTTATCGAACTGTTATCAACGTCATTTCATTTTGCACGATCCGAAGTCGAAGTGACTTTTGTGAACTCCGAGTCTAGTGATTATACTAGACTTGTATTTGTGAATACTATAGCTGGGTGCACGTTCGCTCGTCGAGGCGCGAAACCATGAACACGACCACGTATTTCGAACCGAAAATCCTCGATGACGATAAATCGGATAACGTGTACGAAATGTTGCGCAACGCTGTCAGTTACGCGTTCGTTGTTTTCACGTAGAAACAGCGAGGGATTCCGTTATTGATCACGGGGTGAAAAAGGAACAGTAAATCGATATTTGTATACAATTAATTCACTCTTATCGTCTATGTGTCTATTCCGCATCTATTCCATTTGTACGTGCGGGTTGTTTTCAACAATTGACCAGGTAACTTCAGTGCACATATCACGACTTATCCGAGATCCGTAAAATTATTTCTTTTTTATATAACGTAACGTTTCCTCCACTGCCTCGTTACAGATTTACCATGTTTTTAGACACGGACAATCTAGTGACGTCCAGTATCATTGCGTTTGGAATCGCACTTGTCGTGTTCGTCCTCAGTATTAAGGTGTTCAGATTTTTATTCCCTGATGACGGTGTGGCCAACAAGAGTTTATCATCCCATGCGTGGGTTGAAAAACCCACATATATAAAAAGTGTAAGTCATCCCTTCATCGGTCTGCTGCACGCATTACGTTTTAATGAAAATCAATCAATCACTAACAGGATCCAAATGCCTGTGTTGTGTGTGAAACATTAACACACGGATCTAAAATACGTTACTGTGATAATTGTGGTATTTTCGTCGATCTGAAATGTATAAAGAAAGCTGACAAACGAATATGTTGTAAGATTTTGAGTACAAATAGACCTCCAAAAGCTTTCATACACCACTGGAACAAGTGTAATTAATTTCAAAATATATATATATATGTACATAATTATTATTAAGATCTTTTTTGTTATAGCTCTATCGGTTGACGTTACATGTTGTGTTTGTTCTTCGGACGATGACACCGATAATGTCCTTGGACATTTTGTTCAATGTATATGGTGCCAGCGTTTTTTGCATGAAAACTGTATACCTCTATTTCAACAGGTATTAGTTATTAATTATCAATAGTTATAGTAATTAATCGTTATAAAAATGTTTAATAATTACATTAAAAGCCTAATATGTTTTAATCATTGCATACTGTCATAGATAGTACTCAGATACTGAGTTATCTTTAAAATTTGTCTAAAAACTCATGTATTTTGAGATTGTAATTATTTTATAATGTTTAAAATAATGTAATTGTTTATAAATAACCTAGTTATTCAACTATTAATTGTATTAAGGTTTTTAAATAAATGTAACTAAATATTTTACATATATATTTTTTTAGAAATGTGATTTTGGAGTACATCGCAAGTATATTATACCACCATTTTGTGTCAAAACAAATAATAAGTTCAAAAATGGGTCTAAACAAATTATTGGAAAAGTTGTTCATCCCGGTTGGGATAATTGGATACCATTGCTGATATTTGGTAAGCGTTTTAAGCATTAAAAATCATTTTATTATTTTTAAATATTGATTTTATTCTATTTTAGCAAACAAAAAGTCTGGTAATAATGATGGAGCTTTAATAATTTCACATTTTCGACGTCTATTAAATCCCATACAAGTGTATGACGTTATCGACTGTCCTTCAAAAAAAGCGTTGGCTTGGTTAAAGACCTCACATTTGGAATGTGTTTATGTCCTAGTCGCTGGTGGCGATGGTACAATAGCTGGTGTGTTGAACAGCATCTATAATTTAAACCTAAAAGTACTAAAAACCTTTTTTATTATTTCTTATCAATAACACATGTAAATAATAAAAGTAATATTTTCAGATTGATCCTGCTGTTGGTATCATACCGCTTGGTACAGGCAATGACTTATCTAAGGTCTTAGGCTGGGGAACTTCCTATCTTAGTTCTGATTGTTCCGACATAATGGATTCTCTTGACAATGTTTCAATTGTAAAATTAGACAGGTGAATTTCTGTTTTATTATTTTAATTCACCGAGGAAATTACTATAAAATCTCATTACCTGTTACTTCTGCTAGATGGAAAGTCAATATTTGTTTGAATGTGTTGAAGAAAATAAAATTAGTGAACACTACCACAATGTACAACTACATAGGTATTGGTTTAGATGCTCAAATAGCATTGGATTTCCATCGTACTAGAAAATCGCCATTGTACTTATGCAATAGTACACTACTCAACAAAATCATATACGTTGGGTGTGGTACTCAACAATTTCTAGAACACCAGTGCAAGGGTTTGCCGAACATGATCGAATTGTATATGGACGGCAAAGAGATAGCTTTGCCGGATATTGAGTCCATTGTAATTGTTAATATTGAATCTTGGGGTGCTGGTGTAAATTTGTGGCAATTAGGAGCCGGAGATGCCAATGAATTTGGTTCGCAGTTCATTGATGACGGGTTGTTAGAAGTGCTCGGTATACGATCCTCCATACATATTGCACAGTTAAAAATGGGAATTTCTGAACCCATTCGAATTGGTCAAGCGTCTGTGATTAGAGTAAGTAATTTGTTAACACATTTCATTAGTTGAACATATGTTTTTATATAACTATAATTTTGATATTTTGTTGATAGGTAAAGTTATTGCAAAAATTACCAATCCAAGTGGATGGCGAACCTTGGCTTCAGCCTAAATGTGATATTGTGCTTGAGCGGTCCAATCAAGCTACGGTTTTGAAATTATCGAATATAATTTAACTAAGCAAATTAATTTCCTAAAATGATATTTACTGTGATATTGTCCAATGATATACTATATTATAATTTATGATAAAAGTTATATAAACATTAACATCATATTTTTAATATAAATTTTTTGTTATTTATTTGTTAACATTTTATAAACAAAATTAATAACGTTTAGAATATATTATATGTTTTGTTATAAACCAAGAATTATTTATTTGAATACTTAAACTTTAAAAACTATATCTCCACGTAAAAAAATAAAAATATTTGCAATCTCATTAAATTCTAATAATTTCAAATTAAATAGTTAATTATAAGTAGTAAAAATTACTGACAATCCTAGATTTTATCTTGTTGTTTTATGTTATATATTATAAGTTTATCTTGTGTACACAAAAAATAGGAACTAAAATTATAGTTTAAATTATTTACAGCAAATAGTATAAACCAAAGACATATCATTCAATTTTTATTTATTTAATGTTGTCTAAAATAATCCATTGTATTGATTGAAGAATAAAAATAATAATAACCATGTGTAATGACCAATATTCTTTCAAATTACAACGTATAATGGATTATAAAATACATCTTTTGAAAGTGTATTTATTTAATATCTATATTAAGTACAATATCATCGTAATTATGTTTATATTCATTCTTCTCTAGATTCAAGTTTACTAACTTACAAAATATATTAACTGAATTTCTATTACATTAAGTAATTCTTATCTGATGATATTTTAAGTATTTTATTGTTTTAGATTATAAAGCAATAATATAATTAAGAATTTTTCTCTCTTTCATCTGTGAAATCTTGAGTGGTAGAATGCAATTCTACTTTCCGATTATTTTGCCAACATTTTCCACTCAAATCAATGTTTTGAATAATTTCTACAATTAACGACCGACAAATAACTATCCAACATTTCGTATACAAATTCATTCTAAAACTTGTTTTCATCTGAATTTAATTAGTATTTTAGCGGTGGAGAAGCAGCGGGAGAAATGTGGACCGTTCCATAGGAACGTTAGCCACATGTAGTGACGTTCCGATATGAATAAATATCAAAAGCATAGTATCGTTACGCCAATATTATCGAAAGGAAATATCGATATTGATAATATTCTTTTGCACGATCCCATTAGCTAAAGGTGCTTATTTTTCCTTGGTTAAATCAATCACTTTACTTCGATATGTATTAAAGTCTGTTTTATCGAGAGAAAAAAAGGGGGGAGGGAACAGTAGTGATAAGATTTGTAAAAACGTACTGAAACGAATGTTTAATTTATTTAAAACCGTGTCAAAAACAAAAAAGCGCTCACTAGCTTACAGTGTTTTTACTTTTTTTTTTTTTATCAAATATTAATTTAGTTTTATTGTAGTAAAATAGCTACGCTGTGATTAATAGATATTCGGTATAACTGATGGTTTGTACGAATTTCTGTAATTTAATGTTAAAGAAAACAATTTATATTTATATTTAAGTACTTTATATTGTTTCATTTTTGAAAAAAAAGCTCTTTATTAAATAAATTGATCTTCATATATATATATACAGCGCGATTTTTTAAGCATGTTCATTGCTCACCCCACTTTTAACCATGTTTAATGTAAATTTGAAATCGCGCGAAATTCGGTGAATCGGAAAAGAAAAAAGCAAAACGGATCCGAGAACGATATTAAACGTTCACGACGCGAAAAAAAGCACGTGAAATGAATTCAGTGGCTTTACGTGTGCATACAAGTAACCATGATCGAAGCCGTAACTTGAGGTGTACACTTGACATTTTAACTGGCCCCGTCCCTCTGAAGTTTGATCAAAACCGCCACTGGGTCGATTAAAACGGCCAAACGTGGTAAAAAAACATCGCACATTTTGTTATAAGCGCGTTCGACACGTTTGGAAAATTTCGTAAGCGGTCGCCATAGACGTCTCGGTCAGCAGTGGTGAGTTATCGAGACAACGTAAAAAGGGACTTCGCGGAGGCTCGAGAGTCTCGGAAAGACCTTGAGAAACTCGAAAAAACAAAATCAAAGTGAACAAAAAAAATTTCCGAGACTCCGTTCGGCGCTCTGCTCGTATCGCTCGTACCCGACTACCACCGGTCGGAAAGAAAAAGGCGCGAAACGAAAAAAACCACGGAGGCGGCAGCCGCGATTTTTTCTTCAACGCCCGCGACTTTCTATCCGATCGAAAGCCGGGCGAGTTGAAAACATTAAACCGAAGTCATGAAGAAACGAACAACGATAAAATTGATAATCAGTGTTTCATATAGAGAAGGTTGAATTTTTTTTTGGAGCTTTAAACATTAAACTGTTGATAATGTTAAAAATGTTCAAAACAAAAAGATTAATCAATAATGTGCAATATACAATGGGTAAAAAAAAACATCCTTACACTAAGAACCCAGCAGCTTCAATAAAATTTAACACGGTAGAAATAATATAGATAGAGTTACAGTTAAGGATATTTAGAGAGTTTATTGGAGAAATGTTATTATTATGGAGGAATTTGAATAATTTAGTACGGGAGACTTTGAGGGAAGGACACTCCATGACAATGTGATTAAAGTTGCATAAAACTTCATCACTGTGTCGAGTGCAAAAAGGAGAATTACTTAGAGACATGTGATAAGCATGGGCTGGTAACAGATTATGACCTAATCGAAGTCTAGAAAAACGAACAATCAGTGATCTAGAGAGAAGTTGCTTGTGAAACCATGAGTTAGAGGGAATGGTTGGTGTGATATACCTAAACCAACTAGCAAACTCGGCAGGAACTGACGAACATTTATTTTGCCACGCTTACTTGTAGTTGTTTTTTAATAGTGCAAGTAAGTCGAGAGACGGGATTTTAAGAATAGGAGGCCTCACAATACTCTTGGTAGATATGGCGAGTTGGTCTGCTATCTCATTGCCAAGAATTCCAACGTGACCAGGAGAACCCATAGCAATTCTGCTGTTATGTCCTGGGTAAACAAGTAGTACAACAAATATTTGATATGAATAACTAGAGGAGAGGTGATCCCTGTGATTGACAAAGAGTTGATCGCACAAAGGGCTGATTGGGAGTCCGAAACAATAAGAATTTTTTTAAGATTAAGAGATTGAATATGATTGAGGGCCATAATAATGGCAAAGGTTGAATTAAAATCGACACATTATCTATGCATAATTACAATTATTATTTATTTATTTATTTTTTACACATAAACATACAAATATCATTACATATGTGCCTTATTTTTTTATTTGGAAATTATTAAATGTACTGGAGGCCTGTACACGATATACTAAAACAAAGTTCATGGATCGGTATCTACATACCATTAAACCAACTGTACAAGTAATGATACATGATCATCACATCTTATCGCATTTTTACATAGGTAAAATAAAATATCCAACACAAAAATTAACTACATCCATGTATGTTATAGAGAGAGTCTGCTATTCTGACACTATTACGTTTATTTTAAATCTTCATACAGCTAAAGATTATGTATATATACTGTACATACACTTTAGCTGTATAAAAATATAAAATATTTAATTGACTCATTTTTTAATATATATATATATATATATTTACAATGACACTATTATATATATAATAAAATTATTATTAATATTATTATTATTATAATTAATTATAAGTATAATATTATTATATTTATATAATAATAATTGTTATAAACTTGGTTTCTGTTTTGGATTATCTATGATTGAAGATTTTTGTTAATGATTGTTTTTTTATTTTTTTTATGCATATTAATTATTTGTTAAAAATATATATTTTAAAAATTTTTGGTAATTTATTAAAAAATTGTAATACTCTTATAAAAATAAAATAATATATGTTATAAAATAATAATATGTATAATAAAATTAGTATATATTATAGAAATAATAATGCTTAGAGAATTTGAAGTGTTTATGAAAGTAACAACTGGTTTCAACTGTAAGTCATCATCAGGTTACAATGAACAATAAATAAACAAAAAGGTATATAAAAAGGCTTCTTAAACATTTTTCAAATACTCTAGGCATATTTTAAATTATTATAATATTTATATATATATATTTTTTTATAATATTTACTAATTTTATTACACGTATTATTATTTTATAATATATATTATTTTATTACTAAATAAATAAAGATCTATTTACAATATTATATCATGTCAATATTTTATGCATACAGTACATACAGATATAATTCCTAAACAGTTGGTAATAATTTCAAAGACAAATTTCATCTGACAGTGCCAGAATTCAACGTTAACGTTAAACCATTATCGACCAGCTTATACAAGTACGATACATCGTCGATTCGGAATGCGGATTCGTTGGAAGTGATCCTCATGGTGCCCGTGGCCGTGTTGGAAAAGCCCGTGACTAGTGGCGCCAGTGCTACCCTGATGTCGGCCAGATGAGACGCCGCAGACACGAGTCTTTTGGTTGACTCGTCTGCTCCGTGTTTCCAACATCCGAACACCAGGGACAAACGTTCTTGACGTTTGGCAAACGCCAGGAAACCGACAATATCCTCGAGTTTCTCTCCCAACAACAGTAACGTGCTGATGTCGTCGATGATCATGTACACGGTACCGACCGCATGTTGTTCTAGCATCTGTCGCGCGCAGTCGACAAGAAGGCCGGCGGTTGTGCTGCCCTCGACGAAGGTGAACCTCTTCTTGTTGGACATGGACAACAGGTTGTAATGGAACTTCAAGCCTACGTTATGATAGTGACCGTACGTGTCGCGGAGGCCCACCAGGCACACGGCACTGTCGGTACGGTTGAATACGTACCACATGTAAAACGACAGGATTGCGTCGCCTTTGCTGGTGTCGGTCTCTTCGACGCACACCATCCGCCGGTCCGGCGAGTCGGGCCTGAGTACCAGACTCAGTTGTTCCAAAACGTTCGCGTTGGACATGTCGCGCGATTTACGAAATCGTTTTCCGATTTCCAAAGGCTCGAAAGTCGGCCGCAATAGCAAAACGAAATCGCCTTATCAAAATAATCACCGGATCGCCGCCGCCATAGATAATAAAACCACCGGTGTATTCGTGGACCTCGTACGAACGAATTGTGTAGAATTGAGAGAATAGACTTAGTCGGTTTAGTTATGTTATGAGGAGGGAAAATTTGGAAACTGTAAAAATGTTTATGAAAATGAACGTCGAAGGAAGAAGAGGAAGAGGAAAACCGAAGAAGTGGTTGGATGTGACTGGGGTGTGTGTATAGATAATGTGGGAGTTCGTGTTAAGTGGAGGTTTAGGACACGGGTGGCTGACCCCCAAATAACTGGGATAGAGGCGAGGGAGAAGAAGAAGAATAAAATATGACTTATACATAAGTTAATTAATTATATATTATATACTTTGAACAAGTATTTTCATCTTTTTTTTTTTCTAAACCGTGAACATTTTTGCAGTGTCTGTTAAGGTTTCCGGTTTTAGGAAACGTACTACTACAAAGGTAGCATTTTATTTTATTTTCTCCAGACATTTCAATTTTCAATGTAGTCAAAGTGAGTGCGATCGTGATGGTGAATCACTCGTTATCAATTATCATTTAAAATATCTTATCGTTGTGCGCAACGGTATGCACTTGTGCGGTGGGTGTATGCGCGTGCGTAACGCGGAGCCATGGAATTAGCCGCTATGATCCGCTCGTAGATAAAAGCATAGAAAATAAATTATGTTCTATGATAAAAGTGAAATCAATAGTAATTACAGTTAGTTTTTTTTTTTTTTTTTTTAATAGTTCATTAAATGCTTAAATTGATTTCAATTAATTGAAACAGTATTTTTAGATGCTAGTGGCTTAATATTATTCAAGAAAATAAAATTCTGGAAAGCGCCCAATTCTCTGGAAGTCGAAAGAATAATATCACATGGGGTAAATATTTCTCAGGAGAACAACAATTGCCACTTTCATAGCGTATACATTATTGTTTGCTTTTTTTTTTTTTTTACTAACCTTAAACGTTAGTTGATACGGCTCTACAATTACTCAAAAACAGACACGTAAACGCTGAACAATTATTTTTGGTGCTGTAAAAAATTTGCCTGCTTAGGCCAAAATCCAGCCTTGACTGACGCGCTGCTGTACACACTGTTAGTGTTATGAAATAATACTATTCAAAATGCTACCCAAATAGTTTTGAAAAAAAATACTGTTCAAAAGACTGTTCCGAATACTTATCAAATAAAAGGATTACAGTTTTTTTTTAAAGTATTTAATCAAATATTAAAATACGAGTTGTCATTAATTACAAAAATGTCATTACTGTCAAACCAATAAGTTTTACACTTCGGCTTACATTGAAAATAGCTAAGTCATTGTAAAGTGAAAAGTAATATGTATGAGCAAAATACTTCTAAAAAAAAAAAAAAAATATATTTAAACATAAAAGTACTCGATACCGACGAATTGTATTTAAAATACTTTATTGAATACACCATAGATAATACATTGTGTATTATCTGTGGAATACACCCAGAAAAATAAATGAAAAAAGTATATAAAACCAAAAAAACACGAGTATGATTTGGTGGAGTCTATGAAATCGAATCATAGAAGTGTGACCTACGACGATATATCGTTCTATTAAACATGATGAATTCTCATTGAAATGATTTCGAATTCCGTAAATTTAATTGCTTGGGAATTAAATCGATTGAAAATTATTGACATTTGTTTAAAGATTAAACTAATCGTATGGTATTTATTTTAATGGCATAATTCTTCATCACAATGTCACAACTATATAGTCATTATTTTTATGTACAAGCGTTGATTTCACGTCAGTGTTATTTATTTATAAAGAATCCCCGGTTGTTTTAAAACAATTCGATTCCTTCATAGAAACGATGATTTCTTCGCGTTACTTTTAATACGATTTTACATAAGAAATCAATCCATATTTTTTAAACAATTAATAAGCCGTGCCTACTTTATTGTCAATGACTTATAATTTGTCCAGCAAAAATGTATGTCGGTAGAATAAAATAATTATAACACTTCGTCTAACAAATCGATTTTCTTTTATTGTTCAAAAACAATTTTTTTGGTAAGCGTTGTCAATTTGTAATTGAATTTGAACACGTAAACTATTAATTGAAATCGCTTGTAACAATAAAAGATTTTCTAGTATCAGAAATAGATGTTTCGGCAATACGTTTTTTATTGGTAGCCGTGTCTATTTTGTAGGATTTGGAAGTTTTTTTTTTAAACCGGCAACGACCCCCCGAACTGCATTGCACTACTTAGGGGTCGCCGCCATCGTTTATTAATACGTTTATTAACACATTCGCACATACGAACAAAATTATATGCAAATTTATAATAAATATAATAATAATGATAATATGCGGTGACGTTCTCATCAAGTTTGTTGATGGAGTATACTGGGCACAGTTTTAACCAATTCCAATGAAAAATTTAGGGGTACTAAAGAAACAAAAAAAAAGGTCTTATCCATATTAAGAAACATATTATTTTGATGTTGACAATCAATCGTTTTGTCAACGCAAAGGTATGATATAATAATATTTTTCTTTTTCTCGTTTTAAAATAATTTGGAATATTAGTGTATTTCCGTCGAACAAACTTACTTACCGAGTGCCGACCGAAAGTCAAATATTCGCCCCCTTCGGTTCGTACTTAAAAATACCGATACAAAACTGATGCACGGAACTGGGTTTTTTTTCCGGGCGTATACTCGCAGAGAAATGACGTATTCACGTAGTCGTAAATATTATTTACAATAAAAAAAGAAGAAACAAACGAAGAATAACCTTTTACATTTAAATACGGGTTGTAAATGTGAGCATAACGATTTATCGATTCGTTCTGTTTTGGATATAGTGTCGTCGGCCTGCGGGTCCGACAGCTATTCAATTATTCACTTATTTTCGTGCCGTGCGCGGAAAACACGCCATTGACTGTTGTTGCATTATACCAACTTAGGGTTCGGATTACGATATATTTGCAATTTTTTTTTCGAGTTACGAATGTATTTTCAAACACACGCGTTTCGAATAATGAATTTTTTTTTTGTCAATTTTCTTACCTGTTTTCTAGGAATATGAAAAAAGTCCGCTCGAATTATACTCAAATACGGAACACAAACTATAACGAATTGCAAATTTTTTTCTTCAGGATATTTTTCAGAGTTTTTAGATTTTATATTGCTTTCGGGCGTTTTTTAAAACTAAATTGTTTGTGTTTTATATTCGTCGAAAATAAAACGCTCGCTTCATAACAGATATGTTTCGCGTTGCAATTAACGCGGCGACTACGTTATGTTCTTAAAAGTTACACGTAACAATCAAATATATTTCTATTTTTTTGTCCGCTGTAACATTTTAAAAACCGGACGTTGATCGTTAGGCGCCCACTCCGGTGCCTTCAATTTACATTTTTTAAACTGCCGTCAACATATTATCGCCACGGTATTATCTGCAACCGAGTTTTCATTCTGAATAATTGGACGTTCGTTAATTAATTCGTAAATAATAACTACAGTTACTCGATCGATTCGTTGATTGTTACCATGAAATTAATCGCGTGGAGTTATAAGGACGGTACCAACCGGAACATTTAAAATACCATAACGAATCACACGAGTACATTCCCCACACGATTTCGAAATAATAAACAATTGCCATGTAGAACAATAACAACAATAATGACATCTACGAACGCCTAACGGCCAATACGTTACATTACGCCGACTTCGGGAAATTCCATACAGGAATTGTTTACAAATATGAAACAAATATAGGTATTGTAGTGCGTGATAAGATTTCGGACGAGTACCAGTGTACGCACACCAGCTTATGTAACTTGTTAATTTTTACAACACGATTTGTACAAATACAATTATATAAATTCAAATCTGCACCATTAGATAAAATGATTGATAAAATGCAAAAAACGCAAAAAAAAAAAAAAAACTGTAGTCTTTGCGGGCGGGGGTCAAACGAGGCAAAAACGTTCGCGTGATGAATATTTGTGTTTTGTAAACGCGAACGCTGCAGTTTTTTGATATTCCGATATTATATGCTGTTGCATACGTTCCGAACGTTTAAAAACAAACGACAGTTTACATAACGTCATTCCCGATTAATTAGAAATTCCGCGTTCGGCACGGCCGACGGACGGGCAGCGCTTCCAACGAAACGCGGCCGAGCACGGAAACGTTTTTGCCTCCTTGCCGCGACCTTATCTTCTCGTACCGCCGTTCGTATCGCGGAACGTTGCAATTGTTCCGGTTACGGCGCGCGCTACCGTCGTGGTTACTCGGTCGTCGGTGGTCTTATCGTTGTCCGGTTCGTCGCGTCGTCACGGTTTCGTTTGATTACCCGCGGCCTGTGTGTGACGTGCGGACGACGGCCTACAGACACTTCGCGTTCGGCACGTACTCGTCGTCGACGTCGACATCCGGTGAGCAGTACGCGGAAAAAGGTGATGATCGTGTATTGTAATTAATGTTTAAGGTTCATAGACGTAGCGTAGCACCCGGGCGACTTTTACCAAAACCTCACACCGACCGGTCGATGACAACCACGCAATTACAATCTGGTGCTCGTGATTAGTCGTTTTTCAGTCGTTCGACGACGACTGACGTCTGTCGACAACAACTGTGACTTGATGCGAGCATAGTTGTGCTCGGTGTCTATTTTGTTGTAGACGAATTTCGGCTTAAGTGTACTTTACCTCGCACGAATTTCGACGTTTTCTTTTACTTTTGTATTTTAGTGTGTGAAGAAAGATTGTTCGTCGATCGGAATCGGTTTTTGATTATTCGAAAAACATATTTTAGATACCCCGTAATGAAGTACTTCTATATTTTTTTTTTTTTTGGTGTTTGATAGGCGAGAGGTCTGCTCCGAGTCATAGGCCTACGGCATGCAATGCACATTCTACAAAAAATAATAAAAAGACCCAATTTTTAATTTCACTATTGTCCGTAACTCATTGATACTAGCTGTTAAAAAACAAAACAATTTGAAAAATCGGAGGGAGAGCTAAACTAGATTTGTTTTGTTTTTAATTAGATATGTAACTTTATACAATTAACTTGATAATATAATAAATGTATTCAATTATAATTATTTAAAAATTGTTTTGATAATTATTATATCTCAATAGTTGTCTAGGTATTTGTCATTAAATTAAAATTTATATTTAACTTATTGTTTCTTTTGGAAATGTCCATGTTTTCAGTTGAACGCTTACTGAATTACATTTTTCAATATTTATTAAATACTTAATTTAATCATTAATTAATTGTGTTTAATTAATATTAATAATATAAATAAAATGTCATGTAGTAGATCATATTTTATACCTTTTTCTGATAATTTTTATGTAGGTAGATCACATTTTTAACTTTTTTACTAGTACTATTTGTTATGATTTTTGTTATCACAAAAACATGTTTACATGTTTATTGTTCTTTAATGTTTATTAAATATTAAATCAAATATTTGATGGCAGTTTCTTTAAACTGATCATTATGTAAATACTATTAATTATTGTACATACATATATTAAGCTATAAAATAAAACAACTAAAAACTTAATTGCGAAATAAAATACTCATATTATAATAGTAGCGAGTTATTTTAATCTTTTTGCTATACTTTATGATAGAAATACATTTTTTCTTATTTGAAAAAGAAATTTGTTTTCATTTTGGGCAATATATATTTTTCATATTGTACCTACCTAATTATGATTATTTGTTATTTATTTTTATTTTTAATTTATTTCAGAAAATTATTTAAAATGTGGTTAAAAATAAAAGTACTATTATGGAAAAGCTTACAATTACGAAAAAGGCAGTGGTTAAGTACTATTATTGAAATAACAATACCATGTTTGCTATTCTATTTTATGTGTTATTTCAAATCATTGGATGAATCAGGTGGTAAAAAAATATATGTAGATAAAATTGTACCAAGTCCTATTCCTGAAGAAGTATTACATACAGATTTTATTACTCATTTTTCGGATGGATATTTTATCTATACTCCACAAACATTACTAACTGAACAAATTATGAACATTGTTGCAAAGAATTTAGATATTTTTTCTGCTAACATTGAAACAGCTAAAAATGAAGTTGAAATGATTGAAAAATTTAAAAACAAATCTAATAGTGATGGAGGAATTTTGGCAAGTTCCAAAGGATTTGGAATTGTTTTTGAAGAAATTATAAAATCGCATGGTTTTAAATACAAGATAAGAAGTACAAATGATGTATGGCTAACAGATCGATTGTTTCCACCATATGAAGTACCAGGACCTATGGATTTTGGCGACGTTTACTTAAATAAGGGATTTCTATCATTACAATTAACTTTAGATAAAGCGTTTATTAGTTTGGGCATCTCTGATAACAATATAAGTGATTATAATTTTGAAATCCAGTCATACCCTTATGCAAATTTTATAATGGATTTAGGATTTGAACAATTATATCAACTATTTCTTCCATTATTCACAGTTTTAAGTTTCTTACTTATGTGTTCATATACAATTAAAAGAGTTGCCGAAGAAAAAGAATCTGGCGTAAAAGAACTCATGAAAATGATGGGCCTTAAATCTTGGATGATGTGGACTGGATGGATATTACATAACTTATTTATATATGTAATATCTATTACGATTATCACTTATTTATCTTGTTTTGAAATATTCTCTGGTAAAGAAAAATTGTTAAATTATACTAATCCATTTCTTTTGTGGATTTTGCTCATAATGTATGTAGTTGCCGGAATTTTTTTTTGTTTTGCGATTGGTAGTTTCTTTGATAAACCACTAATTGCTTTAATCGCTGGTAGCATGGCATGGTGCCTTTCCTTCAGTTTACCATTGAATGTTTTAAAACCATCAACAAATATTGTGATACAAACACTTTTTATGTTACTTCCCAATATTGCAATAACAAACGCATTTACAGCTATATCTGCTCTTGAATCTCAAGGGAAAGGCCTTCAATTCTCCACTCTATTTACTACTGGAAAAGGCGATAATAATTTTTCTGTTAGTTTTGTTTTATTTATGTTTATTGTTGACTGTTTCTTTTATGGATTTATTACTTGGTACTTGGACTCAGTGAAGCCAGGAAAATATGGCATTGCAAAACCGTTTAATTTTCTATGTAAATTTGCCAAAAAAAATAATGAAAATGATGTAATGGTACCCATAAATAAAAGTAATAGTAAATTTTTCGAAAAACCGTCTAATGAATATGAAGTTGGAATCAGTATACAAAATTTACATAAAAGTTTTGGAAACTT
Source organism: Schlechtendalia chinensis (assembly GCA_019022885.1). Taxonomy (NCBI): domain Eukaryota; kingdom Metazoa; phylum Arthropoda; class Insecta; order Hemiptera; family Aphididae; genus Schlechtendalia; species Schlechtendalia chinensis. Next base: position 72,778,249 of record CM032339.1, read on the forward strand.
TAATGCAGTAAATGGCGTTAATTTGGACTTGTATAAAGGACAAATTACTGCTCTTTTGGGTCACAATGGTGCTGGAAAGACAACTACAATGTCTATTATTACAGGTATTATATTATTGATGAGTTTAAAATTATTACGTTATTTAAATATTATGTGAGTCAAATCAAACTATTATAGGATTATTTTCTCCTTCGTATGGTTCCATTCAATTCGACGGGAATGATTTATTTAGTAATATTGACCGCTTTAGAGAAAATCTTGGCCTATGTCCACAACACAATTTACTATTTTCTTATTTAACAACATTGGATCATTTAATATTTTTCGGAATGGTATGTATATGTATATTGATTTATATGTACTATAAACATTTGTAATTAAATAATATCATTATTGTGTTTAATTTCAGCTTAAAGGAATGCAATTAGATGAAGCAAAATCAGAGGGTCTGAATTTGCTTAAACTTTTAAATATATTACAAAAAAAACACCAACTAGTAAACAGTCTTTCCGGAGGAATGAAAAGAAAGTTGTCACTTGCAATTGCATTAATTGGCAGTCCCGAAGTATGTAAAATAATATTATTGTATTTTACCATATTTTAAGTATACGCATTACTAGAAATAACAGTGGTTATTTATTTATAGATTTTAATCTTAGATGAACCAACATCAGGAATGGATCCTGAATCTCGAAGAGAAATGTGGGATTTACTTTTGGTATGATTGTTTATTTTAGACGTACACTTATTTTCTTGATGTTATATTATTTTTACATTAGGTAATTTATTTATTTTCTAATTGTAGTGGACAAATTAGCATTAGGAATGACTATAGTCTATTATCAATATACATATTTTAATTTGTTTTTCTATACTGTAGTGCAGCTATACTCAACTTATTTGTTTTTGAACTACATATGCATGTTTGCTATTTAAGGCGGGCTGCAAAATCATAATTGAGACATCTAAGAAGTGGTAATGTTTCATAATAAGAACGTTTTAAATATTTTAGAACTTTTTTTTTTTAAATATAATATACAATCTGTAATTTTTTTTTACAATAGGTAATTTAGTTAATATATATACAAAGCATGATGGCATGAACGAAGGAGGTGCCCCGTGACACTACTTCAATGGAGGTGTTTAAAATTTAATGCTTTTGGAAGTTTGTCATTGGGCTTTTTCTTTTTTTTTATCTATCTATTGAGTAAATCTTGTAGCCAGTTGCGTTTTAGACGACGAGGTGGGTTATTAGGAAGCGTGAGGGAGGAGAGATTAGAGATGAGAGGATTTGGATGGTTAAAGGTATTTTTGTGAAATTTTTTGTAGTGACTGGATGCAAGAGTGGGGATTGTTGAAATTTTTAAGTCATTTTGGAGTGAGTGATTACTGATGTACCAGGGAAAATTTGTGATAAGTCTGAGATTTATGGACTGGAAAGCTTGAAATTTGTTTAAATTTGATTTTTTTGATGTTCCCCAAAGTTGAATACCGTAAGTCATAGCGAGTCGGATGATTTGTTTATAAATGAGGATTTTGTTATTTAAAGAGAGATTAGAACGGAAGAGTTGTCTAAATTTGTGTAGTTTTAGGTTGAGGGAAGATCTTTTGTTTTTTATGTGGGTTGCCCAAGTTAGCCTTTTATCTAGGTACAGTCCAAGGTATTTCACAGAGTTTTGTGATTGAATTATTTTGTTATTTAATTTTATAGGTTGGCTGTTTTTATGACCAAGAGTAAAAGTTATATGCGAAGATTTGTTTTCATTTATTTTTATCCTCCATTTATGAAACCAATGTTGAAGTGTAAGGAGATGTTCTTGGAGATGATCTGTGGCTGATTCTAGGTGTTTATTAGAAGACATTATCGCGGTGTCATCAGCAAAGGTGGCTAAAGTCGTGTTGTATGAGTGTGGTATGTCAGAAGTATAAAGGTTATACAAGGTTGGGGCAAGAATGCTCCCTTGTGGTACTCCTGCCTTTATAGGGTGTTTTGACGACAGTTCATCTTCACAGTGAACTTGGAAAGTGCGTTTAGAGAGGAAAGAGTTGATAGTCAGAAATAATGGCGCGGGTAGAAAACGAATTTTGTATTAGAGACCCTTGTGCCATATCCGATCGAATGCTTCTGTTACATCAAGAAATACTGCGGTGCAGTAGTGTTTATTTTCTAGCGTAGACGCAATATTATCGACAATTCGGTGCACTTGATGAAGAGCGGAATGGTTGTTTTTAAAACCGAATTGCGTGTTAGGGATTATTTTGTTTTCCGTTATAATTGGATAAATTCTTTTGAGGAGGATTTTTTCAAGGATTTTTGAGAAGGAAGGAAGAAGACTGATTGGGCGGTATGATGAAGGAAGATCAAGGGGTTTTCCTGGCTTATGTATTAACACTATGATTGCGTGTTTCCATGTAAGAGGTATATAAGAGAGGCGTAAGATAGAATTAAATATGTGTGAAAAGAGTATGAAGGCTTTTTTTGGTAACTGTTTGATAATGCGGTATGTTATAAGATCATGTCCAGGAGATTTATTATTAGGAAGTTTTTTAGTAATAAACTGAATTTCAGCAGGGAAAGTATGTTGAATTGGTAGCGACATTGGGAGAGTTTGGTACAGAGATGATTCGACATGAGATAAGTTAGCTGTGTCTAGAATATCGGGGTGTGGAGTAAATCTGGTTTCTAGATTGGATGCAAATAAATTTGCCTTTTCCAGATAAGAAGTAGCTAGGGTATTATCCGGATAGTGTAGGGGAGAGGTTACATTTTTTTGTTTTAGTATATTTTTAGTTGTTTTCCATATGGTGTTATTTGATGGGGTGAGAGAATTTAAGTATTTTTGGTAATTTTCTGAGTTGAATTTTCGTAGGATGTTTTTTAAAGAGGAGGCAAGGTTATTATAGATTTTTTTATCATTAGGTAGATGTGTTCTCTGCCATCTCGAGCGAGCATGTCTTTTTATGATAATTAGTTGAGAAATATGTTGTAGTAGGTGATTAAAACATTTTGCTGTAGTTGTGGTAGCGGTAAGTGAGTCACGTGTTGCTTTTTGGATTTTCGATGTTAGGGAAAGTACCGCCGAGTCAATGTCTGCAGGAGTTTTGAGGGGTATTTTAAGATTGATTTGGTTTTCTATTATGTTTCGAAACTTTGGCCATATGACGTTTCCTGAAGTGAGAGTGGGGTTTGATTTAATTTTAATTGATGAGTCATTTAATGTTAGTATGATTGGTGAGTGGTCTGAAGATAAGTCAGAAGAATTTTGAATGCTATAAGATATATGACTTGGAAAAGTAGTTATAAAAAAATCAAGAATGTCCGGTTTCCTATTTAAGTGTGATGGCCAGTATGTAGAATTTGGGGGGTGTTATGATTTTTAGAGTTTTGTTTGTGATAAAATTATTTAATGCGCGGCCTCTGGTATTAGTTGTTCTGGATCCCCAGGAGGGATATTTAGAATTAAAGTCACCGCCAGCAATAAAGTTGTTTCCAAGAGACAAAAAATATTGGCTGAAGTCAGTAATATTTATTTTTGAGCGTGGTGGACAGTAAGCTAATGAAATGGTAGTTGGGATATTGTTTAAACTTAGTCGTATGTTTGTGGCTTGGAAGTTGTCATTTTGGTACGGGGGAAGGGAAGAGTGTTTGATGTTGTTTTTGATGAGTATAGCAGATCCTGCGTGTGCAGTTCCGTCAGGATGATTACATTGGTATGTTGTATACCCAGGAATGTTGCAGTAAGAGTTATTTGTAAGGTGGGCTTCACTTATTAAAAGTATATCTGTAGAATTTATTGTGAGGAATGATTGCAATTCTTGTTTTTGATGTATTAGTCCATTTGCGTTCCAGAGTAGGATTGATATAGTGTGATGAATGTTACTTTGTCTATTTATCATTAGAATTTAAGAGTTTATTTATGACAGTGGTTAGAAGGGATATTAAAGGATTAATTATGGATTTTAAATCATCGAGGAAGGAAGAGAGTTTAACTGATATCGTATCCGAGTCAGCAGAAGAAGGACTAGTGGTGGCATTGTTTGGGTTTACGTTTGTTGCTTGAGCATAAGTCTTTGATGGGAATGTTTTTTGATATAAAGTAGTGTTACGGTTAACAGCGGTATATGGGGGGGATATGTTTTTCCGGTCTTCGTAGATCTTTTTTGATTAAAACGTTGTCTGAAATTCTTTGTGTATAGGACATCCACGGTAATTGGCAGGATGGCTTCCTCCACAGAGTGCGCATTTCGCTGGAAGGTTCGTGGGTTTTTAACAATTAGTTGATAGATGATTATCTCCACATCGGACATATTTGGGAGGGTGGTTGCAGTAGGATTTTGTGTGACCAAGTTCTTGACATCGGAGACATTGAATTGTCTGCTTGTTAATACGGGGCTCTTCTATTTTGATTTTAGTGTAGAGTCAAAATTTTATTTCAAATATATTTTAAAACTTAAACCAAATTTAAATTATTGTTTATAGTGCCCAGACTGGTGATTATAATAATATTGGAGCAATTCTCCTTGTATTATTATTATTCCTACATGTATTGATCATCATCTTTATTATGTGGGACACACACAGCTGGCTATCATAAATATTATAATTTTATTATTTTGTATTTTTCATTTTTTCACTGACTCAGTTAGTTTATTTTGAACCTAGCATATAAAAGCTTGGAGGGCCACATGTTGAGTATAGCTGCTGTAGTATATGTAATACAAGTGGGCATGGTTTCACAATTTAATCACTCTTTAAACAAATACTAAAATTCACACGTAAATTCTATTATAAAAGTAAACATAAAGTTCTAATTTCATTATCAGCTTCTTTTGAATTAACTGTAAAAAAATGTCTTAAAATCATTTAAATAATGTTGATCTTTTTTAATTTTTATTTAATATTCATTGTAAAGTTGGTTGCATAATTATAATTAATTATTTATTTATTTTAAAAATATGCATTTATTAATGATATTTTAATTATTATAACTTACTGAAAATAAATTATTAACTGTATTTAACATTTATAAGCATCTACTAAACTAATTTGAAATATTTTAATAACAATAATAAATATGTATTATAAAATTAAAAATAAAGTTGTATATAATGAACATTATTTATATAAAAATAAATTATAACTATTTTTTATACTAGTCTTTTAGAGGAAAAAGGACTATTTTGATTACAACACATTTTATGGAGGAAGCTGATGTTCTCGGCGATAGAATTGCTATCATGGATCATGGACAAGTAAAATGTTATGGCACGCCTTTATTTTTAAAAAAAGCTTATGGTAAAATAAAATAAAAACGATTAAACCCTATTAAATAAAATAATTAAATATTTATACAAATAAATAGGAACTGGTTATAATTTGACTATTGCAAAAGAAGATTCATATTCGGAGTCTAAAATTGTAGAAGCAATAAAAAAAATCATACCAGAAGCAGAAGTACAAAGTTTATTGACTGCTCAACTAATTGTTAATTTACCCAACAAAAACACTGATCAATTTCCAGATTTATTTAAAATGCTAGAATTGCATAAAAAGGAATTTTGTATAAAAGGAATTGGAATATCTTGTACAACGATGGAAGAAGTTTTTTTGAAGTAATTTACATTATGTTTATTAGATACACTAAAAAATATTGTTTTGTTAATCCTAAAATACTATGATTAAATCAATTGCATCAGTAAATTAATACAAATTAAATATGGAGATTTTTCTTAACTTTATTTAAATTAAATTTTGTTTGATATTATCAATTATAGCTATTAGTAAATATTGAATATTATATTAATATTATATGCATATATGTACAATATATATATATATATATATATATATATATATATATGGGTTTTTTTTATAGAGCTGAAAAAAATATTCATGATAATAATGATGATGAATTATCGTCTATCAACACGCCAGTAGATGCTGGTATATACCATTTGATTATAAACAAACAAGTTGATTGCAATGTTGACCAAGTAACCAATCTAGTACAACAATATGCCCCTGAATATACATTAATGGCCAATTTGGAAACACAATTAATGTATAACCTACCAACTAGACAAAAAAATCAGTTTGGCCAATTGTTTTCAGCCCTTGAATTTCAGAAACAAAATTTCAAACTGATAAATATTAAAATAACTAATCCGGCTGTGGGTGACATATATCCAAAGTAATTTTTAATAATAATTGTTATTATTATTATTACTGTCTTTTTTTGCTTTTAAATATATAAACATAATGTAGGTTAAACAATAAAAAGAACTCAATATTGAATAATGATTCTGGTGACTACAATAACCAGTGGTGAGAAGTACATTGCATGCTTATGTGTTTCACCATTTTGTTTTTATTTTTGGTTTTACACCATATCACATGTTGTATATTATAGTATTATAGTATTATAGTATAAATGAACATTTAATTGTGCTATTTAGTACAACTGTGAAGATATTTTTTATTGTAATTCATTGTCTCATTTTAATTAAGCTACAAAAATATAATTAAATCACTATGCCATAGTGACTATGGTTTACTATAAATATTATAATTATTTACTCATTTTTAATTTCTAGCTCATTTGCAGCTGGAGATAATGCAGAAGAATTAAAACAACCACCTAATGGTGATGTTACACAAAGTAAAAATTTTTAATTTATTATTATTATAAAATTGTAAAAAAACAGTTTTGGAGAATTTTTACTCTGGATGATCAAACATTAAAAAAAAATATTTTTTTGAACAGTTTCAGGACAATTAAAAACAATTTTTCTTTATTAATAATAATTATTTATTACATTATTTGATAATTTTTCAATTAATTTATGGTAAATATATTATAATTTTACTCTCTGGTAATTATAATTATTTACCGTCATAGATTTGGTTATAATTTATAAAATTCACAGTTTAATAAGTTGTCTGTTGTGTTTAATTAAATTTTACTGAAAAACTAAGTTATTTTCAAAAGTTTTTATTAATCACAACTTAATAATTACAATTTTCTTGGTTATAAAAATATAATATTTCCTGATACTTTCCGTTTTTAATTTTTTCCGTTCTGAAGGTTTTTTTATTGTAATTTATTTTCTTGTTTTTTTTGTTTTCCCTAGTTTTATTTTTATTTTGTTATTTATTTATTTATTTTATTTCATTTATATTTAATTATCCAGACAAATATCTGTTTTAATGTCTCTAATAAAAAAAAAAAATATATATATATAATAAATTTAAACTTTGTTTCAATTAGTTAACTGCAAAAAGTTATAGTCCTATAATTATTATTTTTAGCATTAATGCCAAAGTATACAAGTGGAATAAACTTGTTGAAAAATCAATTTAGTGTGTTGTTTGGAAAAAAAGTTTTATATACCAGTAGAAGATGGCTTATGACATTAATTTTTGTAAGTTGTTATTGCCATCTATTTATAATATACAATGAATAAAGTCAATTGCAATTTTATATAATTATTGACTTTAATATATTTTTGTTATAGGGAATTACACCAATTTTGTTAGGCTTAATAACAATATCAAATACTAATAACATAATCTTCGTTTCTAAAATATCAACAAAAATTCTATTGTCATTGAGTATCTATAAAGATAGCAGTGTATATTACCGTGCAGGAGATAATTCCTCTAAAAATTTGGAACCAACATTTGTAACCATTTCTAAAGCAAATCAAGCCACTGTTAATGAAGCATCATCTAAAAATTATATTATTAATGGTAAAATGTAATGAATTTTTTGTGATGTGTGGTAATAATACATTGTTTTTGTTTGTATAGATCTATTAGAGATGTGTGCACAAGATGTATTCAAATACAGAACAAATCTTATGATTTCTGGTGACTTCAACAATACAAATGCAACTGTTATATACAATAATATAGCTATCCATACACCGGCCATAGCTGTAAATCTTTACACAAATTCTCTGCTACAAAAATTCTCTGGAAACAATGAATCGTATATCTCAACTGCTAACGAACCAATTCAACTTGAGAAAGTGGTAAAACATTATTTTTGTAATTTAATATGCATCATTTTAAATGAATTGAATGTTTGTTATTTTTTTAGAACGTGTGTTCCAGTTATTTTGTAGTTGAAATTGTAATACTTTGGCTCACTGTTTTTACGCCAAGTCTTCTTTATCTAATAGGATACTTTATAGCATTACCATTAAATGAAAGAGTTAGTGGTATTAAACACTTACAAATGATGACTAAACTTTCACCAATTATGTATTGGGCTACTTGCTTTATTTGGGACTATATTTGTTACATGATTGTTGTTATGTTCACAATGAACGTTATGTATTTGTTTGATGAAAATCATTTATTCACTGATACAACTGAATTCCGTAAGTTTATAGAAAAATAAATTAAATTTTATGTAAAATTTATGTTTTTTTTTTTTTTTTTTTTTTTTAGGCGTTCTTTTGACATTACTACTTATATATGGTTGGAGTGCAATTTTCTATGCATATGTATATAGTTTTTTCAACAAAACTCTACTCAGCTCTATGCTAGTGTTCATTTCAGTTAATTTTATAATAGGTTGTATTTTTAAAATTGTCATTAATTAACCAATATATTATTGATAACATTTATGTTTAATTTTGTTCGCAGGCATGATTATAAATAATGTGATGTATTTTTTAAAATCATATTTAATAAAGGAAAATAAAATTAGTATTTTTAATTTGTGGAATATATTCAGATACATAACATTACTTATTCCTCATTTCTCATACTCATCATGTATAGCCGGTTTCCTAGAAACAGCATGGGAAAACAATAGATGCAAAGTATGTAGATCCAGTGATATACAAGAAGCATGTAGTGGTCAGTGATTTATTAATTTTTTTTTCTATATAGTTCATAATACTTTTTGTTTATTTTTTTAATTTAAATGTTTAGATTCCAATGATTCCAAACCAAAAAGTTATTTTGTTTTTAAATCTGAAGAAAATATGTCTGGCATTCTGGAAGAAACATTATTCTTATTGTTCAGTAGCATATTATACATAGCATTAATATTTTTATTTGATTATAAAATATTTGCACGTTTATATCAATTTGGATTTAATAAAGTTGTGGGTATTGGTGTTGGTTACAAAGATGATAATGAAGATCCTGATGTTGGTGGTGAAAGAGACAAAGTGGATGCAGCTAAGAATCGTTCATGTAATTATAGTTTTTTATTAACAATTTCTTAAAAATTAAATTAATCTTGTACGTATGAATTTTAGATGATACAACTGCACCACTTCTGATCGTTGATGACTTGGTTAAAAAGTTCAGTTTTAAATTTACTGGTGTTCGAGGTGTCAGTTTTGCAGTCTCGCCTGGTGAATGTTTTGGCCTATTGGGTGTCAATGGTGCAGGTAAAACGACTACTTTCCGAATTTTGACTGGAGATATACTTCCTTCCAAAGGCGACGCTTCTATCCATATAGATAAATTATACAAATTAAGCTCTAACATTAATCAGGTAAAAAATACAGTTGTATGATTAAAAATATGTTTATTGTATTAATGTATTATTATGCTTTTCTAGTATGTTTCAATGATCGGCTATTGTCCTCAATTTGATGCATTAAATGAACAACTTACTGGAGTGGAAACATTACGGTTAATGGCTATTTTAAGAGGAATATCACCATTAAATTCTAAAAAGCATGTTGATAAATGGATTAATCTTTTGGGTATGTAAAATATACTTTTTACATTTGAATCTCATTTATGATTTGTGTTGTTTTGTAATAAACTAAATAAATAATTATATTTATTATTTTAGGTCTTGAAGAATATAAAGATAGACTTTGTGGAAATTATAGTGGAGGTAATAAAAGAAAATTAAATACCGCAATGGCATTGATTGGGGATCCACCAGTTGTGTTTTTGGATGAACCCACTAGTGGAGTTGATCCAGTAGCTAGACGTAATCTGTGGCAACTATTAGCTGCCAGTCAAAGAGGTGGACAAGCCATTGTACTTACATCTCATAGGTAAGTATTTGCTCATAATAGACTAATTATAATTATTGTAATGGATAATATATTAATTATTTTTCTTACTTTATCAGTATGGACGAGTGTGAAGCACTTTGCAATCGTTTGACAATAATGGTAGATGGTATAATGAAATGTATTGGCAACATACAGTATTTGAAAACCCGTTATGGACAAGGTTTTACTGTGATAGTAAAACTACGCAGTGTTGAAAATACTAATGTAACTGAATTGAAAGCCGATATAGAACGCCAGTTTGCTCCAGACATAATCTTAAAGGACGAGCATAAGGTAAAACAATGGTAGTGTTTTTATTAAGAAGCATTTTGATTTTTCACCAAGTCTTTCTAGAAGAAATATTTCTTTTTCTATTCAGTTTTAGAGACCATTTAGGCCCTTTGCTACATTATATACCTCCTTCCTTGTGTCTATCTAATATTTACTATAATTTTTCACTCCTAGTATTTTCAGATCCTACTCAGTTTGGTTCAACCATCGTTATTTAGGCTTCTGTATATGACTTAACTAACTCCATATGTTGTAATGGATAATTGCAGTTATGTTTGGTTTTCCAAAGGCACTATGCATCTCTTCATTTCTTCCGATTTCATACTTTTGATTTTCATTATTCTTTTTCGGTCCACAAATCCTTTTCAAGAACCTTCCTCTGCAACTGATAATTTCCTTTTATCTTCATAAGCATATATTATTGTAGTTTTGCAATTACTCTATATACTCCCATTTTGAAATTTTTGTTAGTTTTGGACCCAAAAGCACTTGGCTAGAGCATATAGACATCTGTTGATTGTTATAACAAGGTTTTTAAAATTATTTATGATTGCTATTTTAATTATTTCAATCTATACCTAGATATTTAAAACTATGCGCCAAGTTTTTCAAACTTATACTTTCTAATCTGCATATTTGTTGTTTGTTATATCTGTTGTCTTTCTTTTACAATGCATATTTATTTAATTTTTCTTCATTTATTACTAGGCCATCTCTCAAACCCTACTGAGTTGTTACTTAGACAGTCTTGTAGAATATTTGTTAAAAGCAATAGTTAAATATACTTGCATGTAATTTATAGTGGACAAAATTAAACTCTTTGATACTTTTATTAGAAGTCAAAAAGAATTTCCAAATTCGAGATTTGGGCTTTGCTCGAGAGCTAACCTAACCATGCACAAAATAATTTTGTCAATAGCTTAACTTAGTGAGAGTTTGCCACAACGACGCTAGTCAGAACTGAGACTGAGGTAGTTGAAATTCGATATTGGATTATTAAAGTTCTTAACTTGTGCATTGCACAAGAGTAGCACCACTCTATTATATTAAGTGTCCATCAATAGTTTATCACAGTACTAACTCACAGCCGTGTTGCTGGCAAGGGCTAATCATAATTTTATCTGATGTTGCTCCACCATAGTAATATGTATTAAATTGTTTTTATAATGTATTTTTTTTTTCAAAGTTTAGATGTGCAAACATTTATCACCAACATTAGGTAAATAACAGAAAATATGGAAATGCATTGTGGGTAATCAAGTACTTTGTGCAGTTAACACTAGTCACTCTGTTCCACCGGGTCTTCACAGTTCATATTTGCATCTTGGATAGATAACGAGAAGTATGAGAAGTTTGAGATATTACTGAAAAATCTTAAAACGGCAAAACATAACTACCCAAAATGCATTTTCATATTGCTATGTACAGTTTACGAGTATTGGAGCGACAACAGACTAGTTATTTTAATCTTTTTATTATTATTATTATTATTATATGAAAACCTTTTGATACCAATTTTCAAAATATGCAACAGACTTTTATATTTTCTATGTTATTTAGTAACATTTTACCATACCAATGGTTGAGTTAATTATATTTTTATTTGCAGGGATTATTACATTATCATATTACCAATCCACGTACACTGTTGTCTGAGATATTTGGTCAGATGAAAGCAATTAAAGAAAATTATAGTACAATCGAAGACTATACCATAAGTGACACAACACTTGAACAAGTATTCATAGCATTTGCAAAAAGACAGGCTGTTTTAAATACAACACCATAAAAATTAGTTTTTATTTAGTTCCTTGATATATATATATTAAAAACCTATTAAAATTAAATATGTTTATTATTATTAAATATTTATATGAATACTATTCATTATTATTATTAGTATTATAAAAACTCTTGATATATTTTTGTTTTAAGAAAATGAGTCAGTAACTAAGTACTTATTCTTTAAACGAATTTAAAAGTTAATTGATAATATATAATAATTTATGCTTTTTTTTAGTAGATGTACTCTAAGTTATAGTCTACAATGGGCGTAAGATTCATTTAATACCAAAATGTATTTGTAGTTTTTTGTATTTGTATTTGCACATCTTGCAACCAGATTTAATGTTTTTCTAAATGTGATTCAAAATGCATTTTTTTACTACTTTAATATTAAAAACATACAAATATATTTATACTACTGAAATGAAAAAAGTATTTTTTTTTGTTTTCATGGGTGTACTATCCTAATGAAAAACTTCATTGAAAATATTGACATTTATCCGGTTATTCATTTTCTGGAGCTGGACATCATTATCGGTACTGATAGTTATGAAAATAGTAGAAATTATGACCTCTCCGAATTTTTCTGTACAAATTTGATCGCCTCGCGCTAAACCATATGGTAATAGACATGTATCAAACCAGGAGTAAAGAAGACAAAACCAAATAATTGAAATGTATTTTTTTGTGTAGTCAAATACTTCTTGTGGTTGTCATCTCTAAGCTGATATTGATGTTTGTCGAAATAAAATTTGGTATGATACAAATGCAAACTTATAAATAATTGAACATATTCTTAGTAAACAAAGAAAATGAACCATAAGAATTTAATTAATATTTGTCTGTTTAGACATACCATAGACCTCATAAACAATTTTCTGGATTAACAGTTAACTAAGAAGTTTTTGTTGATTATTTAGATATATTTAACTTATTTTGCTGTTATACACCTCTATAAAATATCAGTTATTTTAATTACCCTAAAATAAGTTTTAAACACAAGTACACTAATTTACTGCAGTTTAATATGAAAATCAATATTTTTTTAAAAAGTATTTATGAATAATAATAATAAAAGCATATATATTATTACTATTATTTTCAAACTTCCACACGCCCCGCCCGCCTACCAACGCCAAGTGGCTCGATCTTATGAAATAAACAATACACACATAGAATGTTACAACAAATTATGTAATAAGAAATTAAATTATTTATTTACAAATATTGTATAAAGATATGGTGACTGGGTTGGTACGACTTATTTTATTTTTCTAACCTAAATTAATATGTATGTATTATAGTGATGGTAAACTGTGATTTTTTTTTAGTAACAGTAGCAACTGCTACTGCTACTAAAAAAGTAGCAGTGAAAATAGCAGTAACTGCTACTTTATGTATTGAAATTAGTGATGGTGAACTGTGATTTTTTTTTCAATAGCAGTAGTCATTGTTTAAAATTAAAAAAAGTTGAAATGTTGTTATTTTTAAATCAAAATGCATAATTTATTTATCTAATTTTCTTAATATTAATTGTCTTAATTGTTTTATTTTTATTACTGTGTTAAATAAATTAAATTAACTGTTTAATAAGTAATTATCATAGCGTTTATTGATCTATTGAGAAAAGTACAAAATTTTATAGGTAACAGATAAAGTCATTAGAATGAAAAAAAATGTTTTACCATTTTAAACTTCATATTTCACAAAATTCATCATATAACAATATTTTATTATAACAAAAATAAAATACTAAAGTAGTGATTAAAAGTATAATCACACTCAGCATTTCAAATCACATGTCGAAATTGCAGAAAATAATAGCAGTCACTGTTATTTTCATACCGGAATAGCAGACCGTGATCGCTACTTTGAAATCACCTGTGAAAAATCACTGCTACTGCTATTATACGCCGTCACTATTATATTATGTTTTTTTTTTTCCCCCGGGCCCCGGGACCAGAGTACTCACTGACCCCCACCCCCCTCTCTTTGTGGTGGCCATGCAAACAGGTGTTCCACGTGCATTGTCTATCTGAAGGATGCAATCGATTTGAAATCATCCATCGGAAACACCGGTCGAAACATTACGGCCGAAATATTAAGACAATAAGAGAAAAACTCGAAAGTCACTTTTAAGGCGCGTCCACAACTGCGGGCCGAACGCGAACGCACACGGCGATAAAAATGGACAAAAATTCTTATGTTTTCGCGTATGATCGATTCGACAACGATAAAGCAAACGAATTCGTCGTCGATTTAGACGTAAATCGGCGTTTGCGAGCATTGCTATTGCTAGGCGTGTGACCTTACGCAGCCTGTTTGCCCGTTTAGACTTAAAGTCCGTTCGAGTCGTGAGGCTGATCGTGTCGGGTGATTGCTTCGCGCATTTGGCGGGAACAGCTTATTTATAGTGTTGTATTTTGTTTTTTATTTCATTTTTGATCGCGTCGTACCGTGTGAGGTGTTCGTGGAATTAATTAATTTTTACACTTTGGAGCGGACGGTCGAAATGTCGCTAGAATTAATCTGAGATCCCTAACTTCTGCATTGGTCGATAAACGTAAAAACCAGAATTTTCATACTACAGAATTAAATTTTTTTTCTTTCCTAAAAAGATTGAGAACCACTGATCTAGATATACCTTATGATGTTCCCTGTATACACTCAACCCAACACCGTAGTGCTGTCAATGCCATTTTACATTCCTTTAATAAAACCAATTCGATAATTTAAGTATGTCAATCGATACATGTTCAGAACCTGAGTGTACGTTTGTTGTAATATTGTCAAGGTTCGGTAGTTTAGCGTGCAGATATGTTTTTGTGGGTTTTCTCTTTGGTCTTGGCATTTAATCGTGAAAACGAATTGTATTGTACGCCGATCTCCGGCAAATTAACGGACAATCGAGTGAATCCAACATTCGAAACTGACATTACTCGCTAGGTATTTTTTTTTTCTTTTATCTCGTCGCTCTATATCGTCCCAGGTTTTATAACCGCGCGAATCACGTCGGAACCGCTACGGTCGAAACCGCGATCCGCGGTATCTCACGTGTTATATGACACAAATGGTCTCGCGGTGTTCCGTGATAACGGCGTGTGGTCTATTGCGTTACGGAGACGGTCCGCGATTCGTGTACGGCGGCTACTGGTCCCAGGGTTCCTCGGCGCGGTCGGCCTGATAACGGGCCGAGTGGATCTCGTCGGTTTGGGTTTTTGATTTTGATTTCGATTCCTCTCCTTCCGTTCAGCTGTTGTTCGCGTGCGCGCGCGCGCGTTCTCCGCACACTGTCATTGACGTAAACGGTTCCCCGTACCCGCTTTCAGATCATTAGCTCACACGTTACGTTCCGGGCACCCGTTTTTCGCCACGAATACGGACGTCTGCACGGCTGGCCGTCGGGATATTACTCCGCGAACGGGTTTCCTACTGACAGTATTACGTATATTCCGCGCAGACGTCCAATATTCGGTAAGTGAAAGCATGTCAAATATACCGTATACATAAATATGTAGATATATATATATATAAATGAATTTTTCACGCCAACAGTCGTCATGGCCCGCGGTCAACAGAAAGTACAGTCGCAGGCCAAAGCGGCCGAGAAACAGGCAAAGATGAAGAAGCAACAGGGCCACAGTGCCAACGAACAGAAAAAGGCCGCGCAGAAAGCGTTGATTCACGTCTGCGCGATTTGCAAAGTAAGTTATCATCGACCTCGTACTTGTCGTCCCTTCTTTTCTTTTTTTTCCCTCCCATTCTATACTTACTCGATTGTTAACTATTTGTCTACTCTACGATTGGCGAGCGCGCCGGGTTAATTAATAATGTCTATAATAATATTTATCTGTGGCATTTCGTCATATTTTGATTACCTATATTAGAAATAACAAAACGAAAACAATTTCGACTCGACTCGACTTAATTTTTATTACCAAAATCAGTATTTTTGTATAAAACTATTTTATAAAAATAAAAATTTAATAAATTAAACTATTTTTACTTTTTTTATATTATAATAAGTACCCATTTGGTTATAAATTCTTAATATTTTACTTTTCTTTTATCGAACTATAATTACACAATGCATATGAAGCATTGAGTTTTGTATTCTTTTATAAATAATTAAAATTAGGAATTATAAATATGAATTCTATTAAAATCAGGATGTCAAAATAATATGTAAATAATATCAACACGATATGTACTTATAAATATTAAATTTATATAAAATCAGAAATTGAATTTAAATTATTTTGACTTTTAACTATAAAAATGTTTGTCTCCAATGTGTTGACTTAACTGGAAATTTATCATACTTTACTATAAAATATTAAATTAATACAATACATAGTTAAACTAACTAGTTAATAACGAAATTTATTAATTATAGTTACATTTAAAAGTTTTGAAAAAATTAATTATTTAACTTGTCTTTTAGATTTTAAATAATTAATAATTATTACCTACTTAATATAATAAATCCAAGGGCACCTGTAGAAATATCAACCAGGTGGCCACAATACTTAAAAGTTATATATATATGTATGTATGTATATTTATATAAATCATAAGAAATAACATACAGAACATACTCATTAAGTGTTTTAAATTTTGTTTATTATATGTAATATAAAATAATTACAAACTAAATTACTATAACCAAATATTTACCTACTGTATTTTTATTATGTTTTGATATTGGCTGTGAGAACACTGAAAAAAAAAAATAAATCTCATAAAATGTATGTACCTATCATAGTATAGTATTATTAATAATCAAATAATGAAATATTGTTTTAACTTTTTATATGAAAAAACCTATTTTTTCATATACTAATAATCTAAGATCTAATATCTAATAATTTTATTTATAATACAAAGTAGCACAATTAAAAATACTCTCATAGCCCCCCCTGTGTGTGTTCTTGCAATTCATCCTATATGTATAATTTTTACCTATATTATACATACATAATTTTTTTTATTGTAAATTACAAGTAAACGATGTGATTTGTATATGTTTATTAGGATGTTACCTACAAGTGTTAATATTACAAAAATGATTTCTTACCTTATAAATTATTTTTAGCAAATAATTTATTATTACTTTGACTACATTAATTCATAAAAAAAAATTATTTCATTAGCCTATAACATGCCAAAACACCTAAAATACATTCGTTGGTTTAATTGACCTTATCATTCTTTCATTAGCTACCATTAAAGTATACTTGTTGCTTCTATCTTCCTAATTCTATATCTTCATAATAGCAATTGTTTGTTTATTGATCCACAATTAATATAGTTTTCATTGTAGTTTATAGTTTCATAACAGAAACCTAAATTTTTTGAATTAGCAAATAATTATTTTTATCTTATATTTATAAGTATTTGAAACTATTATTATTAATATATATATAATGTAAGATAAAAATAATTATTTGCTGACTAACTTCAAACTATTAATATTTGAGTCAAAGTTATTGGATCAAAACAAACTTATAGGTATTAAAATAATCTAGATTTCATACTTAATCATCTAATGTTACATAGGTAGCATATTTAATGAGTATAATTAAATGATTACCTGTGTATTATTGTGAACAATATTTATTATTTATACTTTTATACTTACAGGCACAGATGCCAGATCCTAAAACATATAAACAACATTTCGAGAACAAGCATCCTAAGAATGATATGCCCGAAGAACTGAAAGAGGGTTGATGAATCTATAATAACCAATAAGATTTTAATTAATCGTGTGTACAAAAAATGAAATACCTAATTAAGTAATATTAAAGTTTTCTAAGTGATTGACATAATTATTGTTTTTTTTCCATATAATTTTCTCATCATTAGTTAATTCAAAAAAACTATAGTATTTACTTAATGTACTATAGTATTCTTCTTATAGAACTTTATACCTTTTAAGGTTTAAATTAAAATGTATACATTTAAATAGAGACCTCATTTTTGAAATTTACAATGTATAGATTCTTTACAATACATAAATTAAATTAATTTTTATTATTTAAACATATCTTGCAGCTTTTTTGTAATTTAAAGAATGAATATGTAGAATCTTAAGTACAGGGATATGTAGTGTTCTCTGGAGATTTGTCAACTGTAATTACTATTATTCTAGTCAATATTTGAAGTTTTATTTTTATCTAATAATTCTTATAATTCTGAGCTAAAATAAACATATTTTACATTTGATTTTAATTATGAGGAAATCAAAATAAAAAGCGTTATTCTATTTTTTTTTTTTAATTAAGATAATCATTTAGTAAATATAGTAACATAAACATTAATATAAACATTTTGATACATAAATATTTTAATTGGATGACATCGTTAATTTTCTTTAAATGTTAAAGTTTGTTGAAACAAAAAAAAATTGTTGTTATTAATCATAATGCAGAATTCTAATAATTGTTATATAAAAAAATCTTTAAAATAGTGAATAGAATAAAAGTTATTACATTTGTCAGATCTCACTTATTAATGAAAAGTCAGTAACTGAGAAAAACATTTTTTTAGTAGGTATTTAAAAAAATTAAATATTATAAAAGATAGGAAAAAAGGGTTCTTGTTTAATATTCGTGTTCAATATGCTACATAAAATATGTGGAATTTTTTTTAATGTAAATAAAGTTGTTGATTTTTGCAATACCTAATTGAATTTTTAAAATAAACAAGAAATATTGTTACTGTTGTGAAATTCTCATTAAATAACTCAACGTTTCACCATTTTGAAACCACATTAAGGTATCACAGTACCAAAAGCTATAAAACACACCATGCGACACATTAATTCAGGGTGGTATTTCTCTTGGAATCACCTATTAATTACTTATGAACAAATTTAATAGTCAAACAAATAACTTAAATGAACAGTTTTAAAATAATTAAGTACATTTAAATGTTATGTTTAGTGAGTATGAATATTAACAAGGGGTTTTTTGCATAATTTTACTCTAAATTGCTGTGCAATACTGTATTGTATACTTTATGCAGTTCTGGATCATTATGGTGAACATTTGAATTGTATATAAATTTGTATTAGAATTATTTTTTATTACAGTCCATGTACTTTTATTATTACATTTAAGGTCGTGTATTCATATGTCTTGTGAATTGAAAACAAAATCAATAATGCTACAAAATAGGTGTATTCTTTTTGTAGTTCAAAATGGTGTGTGATACGACATGATGTTTATGTGATGGGTAAATTGTTAAAACAAATAAACCAGCGCAAATCTTAGCAAAATGTCGTAAACATTGGTAAATGCAGTATAGGTTTTAAAATACTTGGACATTATGAACAAACATAATCTTATTATTGATTTGTTGAATAAGATTTTATAATTTCATAATGATTACAAATTGGTCGTTTGACTAAAAGATTGAAATCACATAAATCGGCATGAGGAACTTTGTAAACATAATTTTCAAGTTGAAGAATTTTGGAAAAGCGAATAGTTGTTCTAACGTAAATAGCCATAATATAATATATACAACCCTACTGAACGGACGGTTTCAATTGCAAAGGTTGGACTGTTTTCAACAGATTGAACATGACTGATGCAGTTTAAAAACGGGTCTATTTGATTAGTCATTTTACAACCGAGTCCCGAGGCTATTCATTGAATAATAGGTTTATGAAGTAATGTATTTTCGTTTTTAATGTACGGATAAGTGTCTACATTAAAATTAGTATTGTACAAGACCGATTTCCAAATGTTTCTACGCTGTTCATTGACAAAAAAATAAATAAAATACCAATAGAATTGATACCAAGACGTTATTATTTTTAATTTTATTTTTTTAAATATACATAAAAAGATATTTTGTTTGAAAGCTTGATTTACACAGTTGCGAAATCTGGATTGACTTGGGGTGTTGAGTTATAGAAGGTCCTCAGACCAGTTTCATTTTACACGCTCAATAAGATTATCTAGGAGAGTATTCTATGATAAGGGGATTTTTATGTAATTGTATTTTTGAATGGAATCTTTTGTATAATGATGAGGTGACTACATAGGCGCAAATAATTGGGGACTAAGGGCTGAGCCCCGCCTACATTTTGTATAGCTCCTTCAAAAATTGACGATTGTCACTTGTCCAGTCAACATTGTTATGTATTATAATTTTGTCGAGGCTTTTGAATTGGTATAAAAATCTCATAAGAGTGTTTGGATGTAGACTTCAGCCCCCCCCCCCCCAGCTACCACAAACCTCAAAAACTATTCGCGCTTGTGGGTGGCTTCGATTGAAATTTGTATTTTTAATTCGTGGTGGATTGCCATGTTAGTAACAAACCCTTTAAAAACTATTCTCAGTCAGATTGATTGACGAGCTAGTAGGATTGTCTTAGTGTTCGATGGTCTGGCCGTGCCCCGGACGATATATGGGTCCACACAGGCGTGAATAGCGTTTCAAAAAAATAGCAATCGACGCGCGTAACAGACACGTCGTTTTCGAAAACGGTGGTGACGTTCCCGCGTCGTGACGTGCCGGGACGTCAGTCCGGCCACGGCGCCGGGTCGTCGACCGCGCGTTGGTCACACTGTGCGAAACGACGCTGTGCCGTTCACGGCACCGCCAGAACACTCGGCGTGACTCATCGGCCGCCGCTGCCGTGACTCGTCCGTCCGCCATTTTCCCCGCCGCCTCGTTCGCACGAACACCGCACGCCGTCGTTTACGCGCAGTTTTTGGTCTTTTTGGTCTTTCTTTTTTTTTTTTTCTCGTCGGTTTTCCGTTTTCCGCCGTCCGTTTCGGGTCCCGTCCGGCCGCGTGTTATGCAGTGAACGCGCCCGTCGTCGAATCGGTCTTTTGTACGTCGCGCTCGCTGGCACCCCCGGACGATTCACGATGAGCTACAGCCGGCCGCCGCCCAGGATCGAAGGCATGGTGTCGCTGAAAGTCGACAACCTCACGTACAGGACGACGCCGGAGGACCTGAGGAGAGTGTTCGAGAGATGTGGCGAGGTCGGAGACATTTACATTCCACGTGACCGGTTCACGCGTGAGAGCAGAGGGTTCGCTTTCGTCAGGTGCGTAGACCGTCGTCCGCGCCGCGGCCAGACGCGACTAGTGATTTTGCAAAAATGATTACGACGTTATTTATTTGAGCTCGATACGAAATTAAGTGTTGCCCGTAAGGTCGAGCCTCCTCGGTCGTCCGATCGAGGTTCCTTTTGGCGGCAACACGCTGTGATCCGAAACTTTGATCTTATCTGATTTGCAACGTGTCGTTACGCCCTCGTTTCCACGTGTGATGTGTGGTAGAAATTATACACCCGTCATTTTTTTTTTTTTTTGCACGCAGGTTCTACGATAAGCGCGATGCCGAAGACGCGTTGGACGCAATGGACGGTCGCATGTTGGACGGTAGGGAGTTGCGTGTACAAATGGCTCGTTATGGACGTCCTACTTCACCGTATCGAAGACGCCGCAGAAGGTATGATTTTCCGATATTCAATCGTTTTATAAAAATATATGTTTTTATACAGCTTAGTTAGTGTTCAGACTCTTCAAAACAAAATACACGGCAAACTGAAACGTTTAAACGTCGAGTCTACTATCCATCAGATTCATTATGTCGCTTGGCGTTAAAAATCTACATGCAATATTGAGGATACATATCGTTGGATTTACCAATGCATATACAAAATAGATGTATATATTGATGTATACATTGATTTTTCGAATATGTATTAAAATTAAAAATCATACGTCTGGTAGTTTTTTCTACGCAAAACGACATTTTGATGTGGTAACATTTTTTTAGGTATTTTATATATAAAAAATATTGCTGTTATCGTTTTTTCATTATATATACGATTACCCTTTATTTTGTTTGTAATTAATCATTTTTATTCTTTCTATTCATTTTAATCGTTTATTATTTTGAACGTTATTACCTTAACTATTTTAGATAAAATCTTAAATTGCCTTATTTTATAAAAAAAAGAATGTGAGCATTGTGAAAACACATTGATAGCAGCGACACTATTTTCAGGTGTGGGGTGTAATTGGGGAGTGGCGGCTGAGTGCTGTGGCTGAGCTAAGGTGTAATAATCGTGCTGACCGCAGCAGAAGGCGAGGGCGTTGTTCCTGCCAATAGCAGATGCAGGCTGAGTGCTGACTAGCTGCTGATCAGCCGATTGCCAGTTGCAGATTTCAGTTTGCTGAATTTAAAAAAATTAAACTAAACAAAGCAATCTTGAGTCGCCCTGGCAACTCTGTTTAGGGTTAGGAAATCGCAATTTTTTTTTTACAAAGCCTTCGATTCTTATTTTTGCGCTCTAAAATTTATAGCTCTTTTCAATTTTAAATGAAATAAATTAGCCCCAATAGGATGAAATTAAAATTTTAAATATAATAAACGTTGAAAGTTGTTATTTATTTTTAGTTAATACTTTGTTTTAACACACTCATTCAAATTATACTGTTAATTTAGGTCGCGTTCTCCTAGACGTCGTTCGTACTCCAGATCCAGGTCCCGTGGACGTCGTTCACGTTCTTACTCTAGATCACGCTCTCGTTCGCGTTCTGGTAGTAAAAGTTCAAGAGGACGTTCAAAGTCTGCCAGTCGTTCAAGATCATAAGGTATTATAATAGATACAGTTCGTGTATATTGTTATTGTTTTTTCATTACATTTTTTATTCGTGTGTCATTTGCTTAGTAATTGCAATGTATAGATTCATTTTATTACTTGTCTTTTGGTAATCAATGGATCTAATCTTTTATTTTATTGAACATACTTTGATTAGTAACTGACTTTGAAAATTCCAAGTTGAATTTTATTTAAAAAAAAAAAACAAGGAAATAAAATGTACTTTGTACACAATTGTTGAAATTCCCATTAGCTTTTGAAAAAATTGAAGTAAAAAATATATTGTTTGTTAAAAGATATATATATATATTTTTAATATAATGATTTATCATTGATGAGTGCTCAACGCTAAATCTCATTGATTATTGTTTTATATGTATAATAAACCAGTAATACAATCAAATATTTTTTTTTTTATATTAACCATAAATTAAATACTTATACACTGAAAGTAAGATTGGTTTCTTTATTTTTTTTACTTATGTTATGAATGACTCCTTGGGAATTGTTTATTTTCAAAATGTATGATTTAACAACTAGTAGTTGAACACACGAATATAATACATTAGATGACAAATTATTATAATAAAATTCAATATTTATTTTTGATTGGTTATTTATTTTTTTTCAGGTGTGGATTTATTAATCAATTATCTATGGAAAACAATATTTTTTAGTGAAGTCTACTGAAACAATAACCATACAACAAATTATTTATGAATATAATTTATCGAAACTATTTCATGTCGTTTATAAACATTTCTGGAATATTAAAAAAAAAAATTATCATTTTGTAACCTAAATTTTAGATTTTTTTTACATTTTTTTTTTTATTAATAAAATATACATCTAGATTATAGGACATTATGTATCCTTCTAAAGAAGAAATTATTTATAAGTATTAAAAAACTTAAAATCTTAGTTACGGATATCAATGTAGTAAAACATTTGTGATGAACAGTAATAATCGTTTAATCTACTTTTAATTTTAATATGATATGTTTTAAAATATTTGTATTTAAAACACAATGATTGCATACTTCAATATAGCTGAATTATATATTTCTTTTTTCTTTTTTTTTAAATTGAATTCCCATTGTTGGCAGTTGGGCTTCTC
The DNA here is from genome assembly GCA_019022885.1 of Schlechtendalia chinensis. Taxonomy (NCBI): domain Eukaryota; kingdom Metazoa; phylum Arthropoda; class Insecta; order Hemiptera; family Aphididae; genus Schlechtendalia; species Schlechtendalia chinensis. Next base: position 72,802,113 of record CM032339.1, read on the forward strand.
CTCCTACCGTCATTAAATTACAAAGAAATGCGTTCAACTAACACATGCGAGTGAATAATATTGTATATTAGAACAATTTAATGGTATTGGAACAGTTGGCCATATTTGAGCTGTTCAAACAAATGGTTTTTTTTTTTACCGGTTTTATAAAATGTGTTAGAGTGAAAAATATCGAATGTGCACGTAGAACCGACAAACGCGATAACTTTTGTTTCAATGGAGCTGGTGTTTTTTTTTTTCCAACGAACGGAACGTAATGGTTTTGTGCACCGTCAACAACCGAAAACGGTTTCGAATTTGTCGTAAATTGAACTTGAAATTGATTTTTTCACGACTTAAATTTTTTCCCACGATCCCCCTTCCAATCTGGATTTGTCGAATCTCAAAAAAATAAAACCCAACAGATTCAAATCGTAGTGCTTGAAATATCATTTCGTTTCATTCAATTTTACAAAACGTTAATCGGTCGGTCGTAATCGATAATATGTAATTCAGTCATTGCATACAATCAGAGGTCGTAGTGGGGGTGATGGGAGACATCCCTGCACTTATTATAATCTACATTTTTCATCCCTTCACTTAATTTGTCCAAAATAATACGTCCTCGTCATATAATTGTGTACAAATATTATCGATTTGTATAGGTGTTTTTTTTTCATAAAAATTGTATATTTTTTTAACCATGATATTGTAAATTAGTTTTACAAGAGCACAAATGATGTGACGAGCGTTTTCATCTCATTTACGTTGTACCCCACTGGACGCGTAAATCTAATAAACCCGAACGTTGGCGTGGGTGGGAAGGAAAGGGCCATAACCAAATTTCGTTTTGCCCCACCTGTTGAAGACCAAACGAAAATTAAAATTTCAAGTATTTATTCATTTGCCGTGTTCCATTTGTTTCGCGTTGTGATTCATCGTATATATATTTTGTTTTTTTTATGTGCGTTCGTGAACGCGAATATAAAGACAATGCCCACCGCCGTTTAATTTGATCTCGAAATTGATTATATTTTACCAGAAACCGTTGTAATAATAACACAGTATCTTCCTTGCATCGCAATAATTTACACTACACCTGTATATATAGACGGTTTCTCGCCAAACTCGTCTTGTATTTATTATAATTCGTTAGAAATTCACGTTGAAATTTTCTCAATACCCGTGTAGACAATAAATCCACTGTAAAACCGTTTGTGTACCGCAAGACATGTTTCTACTCTTAAAACACCTAATTTTCGATAGGTCACACGATTTTCGGGTGTGTTCTATACTTCTAGCCGTTCAAAAACGAAAAATCTCGATGGGTCGTTTTTGTACAAAACGGTGTTCCAATGCATCTGAGTACTTGAGTAAATGAATCGTGCAAGTGTCCGCAACCACGTTATCGACATTATTGATTAACAACGAGTACAGTTCTAGTAATTAAACTATACGGTCAAAACATTGTCATTGAGGTTATATAACACATAGCGTTGTATCAGAATTTGGATTTTCATCAATAAATTTAAAACTATTACACAGGTCAAGGGGGGGGGTCCGGACCCGGAGTCCACCCCCTTGGGTGCGCCACTGGTACCCGGTATTTGCCTGTTCCATTATTTTCATGTTACGCATAAACGTTTGACGCGCAAGACTTACAACTATACAACGCAATAGCAAAACGAAGACGGCGACAAACGGGGGCAGGTCATCGTCGGGCGTCAGCTAACGGTGGTAACGCGGTCGGATGCCCGCGTTGGTTCTCCGGTCGTTGAGCGCGCCAGAAGAAGAACGCCGAGGACGGCCGGACTATATCTATCCAGCCAAGGGCTCGGCGAATCGGACGGGATGTGAACACGTGGCGCGGACAAGGAGGCCGATTCCTCGGAGAGACGGACTGCGCATAGGATAACACCCGTTCTTTGAGCACGGTGCCGACTGCCAGACGGTGACCATCGTCCCCGAGGACTTCGTGGACGACCTCTTGTGCGAGCCAGCGGACTCAAAATAAAATAATATCAATAATATCAATAAACAAAGAAAAACTACGACGTTTCAAAATAAACAAATCCTTCGCGTGCACCAAATGTTTTCTGTTAAACACGTACGATTGTGTCTAGCCAATTAATGTACCATTGTGCCAGTAGTTACCGGCAATGTGTATTGACTACGGGTGAAATACGGGTTTCTTTATCGACACGATGTAAAATATAACGTTTCGATAATGTTAACAAGAGACAACAATTTTTTGTTCGTAATTGTGTTTTATTACGTTCGTAATGAAGTTGAATAGTATAACTCGCAGACAGTACTTTTGACACATTAAATGTAATAGGTTTTTATTAAAAAAGTTATTGTGAAACAAATTTGTTAAAACGTTAGGTCAGGTTTTTTTAATTTTTTTGAGAACATTAAGCACCTAACCGTTAGAATACGATAATTTATTATATTGTTGTCCCACGCATATACGTATAAAATATATATAAAAAATAAGAAAACACAATAACAGCAAAATTGTCCAATGGCTTTTAATTATTTTACATTTTCGTACAAAATCGATTTTTTTTTAAAAAATTTAACGTTTAAATTGTGCTTTCGTAGGTTTTAGCGAAAGATTTTGAGTATTGTCAACTCCGGATACTCATCAGAAATCTCTCGTTTCATTCCGGTAGTTATCTGCAAGACAAGGCGAATTACGTATATATATTAAAAAAAAAAAATGTTTAAAAATCAAGCAGTGATTTCACCACGGGCTGGAATATCGTCGGATTCAATTAATTTCGATATGCTATGAAATGAATCCTCGCAAATAACCAACAAAAATATTAATGTAGACTTTCAGTTCACACGTTGAAGTGGGTGGGCCGACTTCACACACACGTGCGAACGCTTACGTTTGGCTGGGAGGACGATCGTGTCGGAAACGGTGTGTATTATTTTCTATTCGATTATTCGAATGTCCGCCGGATGTTACACAATCGTCACGACGAAACGTTCAATAAGACTACCGTGGTATGCGGTTATCTGCGATACCGCGAATTTATAATTCCTCACCCTCTCACCATCAATAAAACAAACAAAAACACCCTAAGTAGTATAATGTCCGTCGTTATAAGACGTCATCACGAACGAGAAAAGCATTCGAACAAGAATATTTTACACGTCCCCCGAACCCAGTGTGACAATAACAGTCGACGTCGGAACAACGTTATTACTACGGCTGTAATATAAAACGAAAAATATGTAGTAAAAAGTTTAAAATATGCATTAGAAAAAAAACACGAAAAATATGTAAACATGTTGAATTAAAATGCATTTTTTTTTTATATATATATTTGAACGAAAAACATAAATTTTTTTTTAATACAATATTATTGTCTGTCGCTGTTGAAATAATATAATTAATAATTATTGACATCATATGGTTGAATTTAATTTGCAATTTATTGTTTTTAATTTTTAATCATTGCAAAGTAAAACAATGGCAAACCATATAGTGATTTACATTTTCATAATTAAAACTACGACGATTCGGTCTTAACACTGACTTATATCTATTTATAACCTAACCTAACCTAACCTTTTGCGATTCTCGTATCAAGATTAATACGTGTACCATCTTTTTCACATTTTTACGTTCAAAAACTACCCCGCCGTCCACTTCCGATAAGAGAGGGGGGGAGTGGCTTTTAGTTTTAATGAAACTCGCGTATTATCTCCCAACGCAAATCGGAACAACAATAAAATCTTTCAGTCGTATAAAACTACTAAACCACCAATTTCGATGATGTAAATTGACAAATTATTTTACTTTTAAGTGTTATGAATGAAATTTACGAAATATGTAAAAAAAAAAACGTAAAAACATGTGCCATTCTATTGCGAATCACGTGAAACGAATTTATCATTTGCCATCGTGCATAGGCGTGTCCAGCATCGTTTTTAGCCGGTCGTGCACAAGATTAAACGTACAAACGTGACACTAGATAACCAAAAGGGAAAAAAAATACGACACTAAGTTTTAGAAAAAAATTATTATTACCTTATAAATTATAATACGAATATATATATATACATATATATCTGGAAAAACGGAATGGATATTAATTGTATAATTACAAAGGTTATTTGAAATGTTTATTGAATATCAATCTAATAACCTTTTTTTTTAAATTACAAATGTTACTGACTCGTATCATAGTCCTCCTAAGTCGATTGTGCTAGCCACCGTTGGAATTAGGAATCGTGCGTTGGCACGCGTTTCGTTATTTGACGTTTTTCACCAGCTACACACGCGACACACCCGACCGCGCTAGAAATTCGTACCCAGACACAGTGGCGTGCTCAGGGGTGGGGGGAGGTTAGGGGTTATATCCCCCCCCCTCCTCCTCCATCGTCTATTTCGCTGATCTACAGAAAACAACTTATTAGTCATAAGAGCTGTTTTAGAGTCATTTCTTAATTACTTTGTATTAGTTAATGGTAAAAAAGTACAAAAGCTAGGCGGTTGAAATCCCGTTTGGCAATCTACTTTCCATGTATTTTGATTTTGTTTTTAAACACGCAATACATTTTTTTTCAATTTAATGGTGTTATGTTAATTGAACAACTTGGTATTAGTGTGTTATAATTTTGATTATAGAACGATCTATACAAACGTACACGATTATGAGCTAGAAACGATTTTGGACGGCTTGAAACATAAACGTTTGAGTTTTTGGTATTACCATGACACAATCCATTAAAATGTATTATTATTATTTGCTTATAACATCCCCCCCCCCATTAAAAATTCCTGGGCACGCCACTGCCCAGACGGCGTTATCGCGTTATCGATTGTCGTCCAGACAGAAGCGTTATGAGATAAACGTTGACGGACGATCATAAACAATACGCGTTAGGTTAAGGCCCGGGCCCGGTCGTGTAGCTGACGTGAAGTCTCGACCGAAACGCGGACACGGACGCGCGCGAGAACGTGTTCGTCCGTTCGTCCGGCTTTCGCGACGTCGCCTCGGTACGCGTATTTACGACACGGCGCGTCCGTTACTCTCCGGCACACACAATGTACCCGGTGGGGGGGTGAGTGGTTTATGCGCGCGCGTGCGTTACAATACGCGTTTTGTGTGGCGCGACATGTGTAAAGCGCGCTGCTAATCGGCGGAGGGTGCATAATAACGTCGTCCGCTTTAGTGGCCGCCACCCCGTCCGCCTGCGGGGCGGTTCCAAAGAAATCGTTAAGAAGCGTTTCGTCGTCGTCGTTTATTATCTGTTTTATTGCCCTACAAAGTGTCCCGGCCATTGGATCCGCGCGTCGTTACGCACCCGAGATCGCGGTCGGATACCCGCGCGACCCTCGCCCCACACTAGCACCGGGTCCGTGCGCCCGGTCGGTCGGCCGGGGGGGGGGTTCGAACGCGGCCATCATGGGCGTGCGCGTGCGCCGGTCGGCGACGGAACGCTCGAGGGAGAGACCCGGCCGGTGTGCTGCACGTTCGGCAAATACGGTTTCGGACGACGACGACGACGACGACGACAATACGCTACTCGGGGGGGGATAATCGATTTCGAAATACCGTTCGCGTTTGTGCGCAACGGCCGTGTCGGTCCGGAGACCGGTTCGCGTCGCCGACGGGCTAATCCGGTAACCGGTGGCGGATTTGCGGGGGGGGGGGAGTTTAGGGGTATTGCCCCCCTCCCTCTGCAGTGATCCAATATTCCAAAATTTAAATACCAAACACTGTCTGACAATGTTTTCAGATATATCCGTGTGTGTAGTTTTGGGCTGACGTTTCGGACTCGTTTCAGAGCGTAGTTACTTGGTCGAGTGTTGTAACTATACTCCCAGTACTCAACACTCGACCAGTAACTACGCTCTGAGGATGAACTCTGAAACGAGTCCGAAACGTCAGCCCAAAACTACACACGTGGATATATCTGAAAACATTGTCAGACAATTAAAAATCCATGAAAGTTTCAACACGTTTATATAAAAAACATTGTTATTGTATTGATTTGTTGTACAATTTTTTTTTTTTTTGAACCCCCTCCGTACAGGAAATTTTTTTGAAAATCCGCCACTGCCGGGGCACCGCATGCGAGTAAAACACGTCACAGTACATACGCTTCGAGATAGTCATTTCTTCTTCTTCTTCTACTTATTCCTCCTGGGGCTTGACAGCCCGTCGAGGACCATTGACCGCCGTCACGAAACCCCTCCATTTCTCTATGTCGTATTCCATTTGAATATGTCAAATAATTTTCAACGTTATGTTAATCGTTTATTATTTCTACACCGACAGTATTATATTACAAAACAGTCAGGACGTACGTTCTTCGACGTCCGTCCTCCCGCCGGGATATTATTCTGCGTGCAGCAGCCCGGAATCTTCCGGAATATTTTTTAATGCCCTTTTAGCTTAGCCGGCCCGACGGACGTTATCTATTTGGTCGTTTGATTAGAACTTGTTTGGTTACCTGTCTTCCACGGTCCCGCCGCGCGACCATGCGGCAATGAGTTGCTTGCTTACGGACCGCGACGATGTCATTTCACCCGAATTTCTCGGCTTCTCCGGCAAGTCGTTAGTAGATCTTCGCGTTCGCCTGAACCGTACATCCCCCGTTATGGGAATATGGATCGACCAACAAACGTCGTTTTTCCCCGTCCGTCCCGCTTTCGTCGGGCCACGGGGACACATTGTTCGGCACGTATTTGAACTCGCGAACGGCGGTTTGCCGGATCGACAAAAGACGCCGTTTAAAAGGAACGTCCGGGACGTTTTGCCGTCTTTGGACAGTCAATTTCGGCGGTGCACACGCACCAGTGGCGTAATCGACAAATGTTCTATATGGCGAGGGCGATAAAAATAAAACTTCGCGGTAAGCCCGTGTGGGGATATTGACAATAAATTCGACAACTCGTCGTCACCTGTCGACACAGTGCTGGCCGTATTACATAAGAATAACGACTTACTACGGAGTACAATAACGTTATTTCCGCGTTTCTCGGCTTATTCGCGAGATTTGAACCTAATCATTTGAAAATTCGACATCGTTGTGAACGGCCAACGTTTGCCAGACCGTTTAAGTCGTTTCTATAAACAAAATAAATAACTTATTCACTTATCATGGATGCGTTAAGAAAAATTATTACTTTTAAGCACAACATATTTTAGATATTTACCTCTGACACGCTGTTTCGATTATAAGTTTTTATTCTTAACGTGTACAAAGTATTTAAAAAAAAAAAAAAACCTGTACATTAGGATAAATAGCCATGTTACTGTAATGCTCCAATTCCGGTTTCGGAATCGTATTCGTTCGTTCAAGTTTTGTCTTCCACAATTCAAACTCTGTTAATTAAACTAAATTAGAAGATAACGTATTAGAAAATAAACTTTGAAATCCTATACAAAATTACGCGTGATCATATAAAATTTAAGTTTGAATTTTGATAATAAATAGTAGATAGACGCATTAGATTTTTTATATGGGTAATTTGTTTTTAATTTCATGTTATTACAAATTACAGCTGAAAATAATATAACAATAATTCAGTAAACAGAAACGTATACGGACAGATTGTGACACGATTGTTCACGCGGCGCGTGCCAACGATTTCTTGATGACGTCCAACATATTGTGTACACTATTGCTATCGTGTTATTTTTCATTATGGTACGCAGTCAGTGGTGTATTTAGTGTGTCTTTGGGAGGGGGTTACGGGGGGGGGGGGGGCAGCAAATTTTTAAGGGTTTTGTTTGACTAATATTATTACTTGTTTTTGAAATATTTGATATTCGATGTTTTATTTCACAGTTTGGAAAATAAATATTATCAGGCATTAACACCCGTGTGTATAGCCTATAATGAATTGTATGTTATTATATTAGAGTTATAAACATTGTAAACATTAAAAATAAACATTTATAAACGTTAACATAATATTGATTTATATAATTTATTTATTATTACTTTTACATAAAATATTAATATACGTCTTAAAAGGGAAGGGGTTTGTGGTGTGTGTATGTCTCAGAAAATTGCTTGGTAAAACATTTTTTTTTTTACATGCAAGAAGGAGGTCAGAGAGGGGGGGCAACAAATAAATATGTACTTAGAGCAATAAAATTCTAAATACATATAGATGTATGCAGTACTTTTAAACGGTATTTTTTTGTATTCGTAAACATTTTGGCGCCTTTTCGTTAATTACGCGCCGTGTAAAAATGATTCCGAAACGTGAACAAGTCGCAGCTTCTATTATTGTAATCGATTTTTTGAGTAAAAAAAAAAAAAAAAAACCGAGAACTGTGTGGGAACTCAAACGGATTCAAATACGGCAATTACATGGTGCGTGTGGTGCCTTATCAAGTTTTTGCGTTCCATCAATTGACCATTATTTTTTTTGTGGATGAAATAATACTGAGTTAAAACAAGTTAAATAATTAGTATACAAATAATTGTTATACGTACCTATACTAGATGAAATCTACAAAACTGTAACAATGTAACTGTCGACTGTTTTGAAAGTTGAAAGTCGATTAATTCCACTGTCGACGCTTATTTCAAACGTGTTCAGACTTGCGCAAAAATCGTCACGAGAGTTGTGTCGCTGAAATCAGATAATTGCACGACACAAATGTAGTAAAGTGTAGTGTATGAGCTTAAAAAGTTCACCATTAGATTACGAGTGAAACGAGTTATTAATTAACTAATAATTCGTCATTTTATACTGGCCGCAATCGCAAGTATAATAAACAAATAGTTTATCAATAGCTTGTAGTCAGTAACGTATTATATTTTTTTAATATATAAATTATTGTTGTTATGTTAATATAAATATATATTTACATTTGTAAAAAAACTAAATTATGCTATTATAAAAAAAAAAAATTTGTTCTCTTAAGTAATCCATTAATCCAAACCGTGTCTTTAATCGTATCCTTGACAAGCCTCTTCGCAGGTTAAAAAGAAACTGGAAACGCAACTTTAAAAAAATACAAATACAAAATTATGTTCGCTTTTTTACACCTAGATAACTAAATCTAAGATATATGTGAGTTAATATCAATGGATGATTTCCCTATCATGTGATTCATGTTATTGTATCACCTGTTGTCATAATGACTTATTGTACAAAATTGTGTATAGATTGTCTTTTCTATTAAAAAAATGAAAAAAAAATGATAATAACGATTCCCGTACGTCTTTCCGTGCACGTGCACGCCTTTCTATCGGCGTGCGTGTTAAACGAAAATCTCGCCGTCGGTCTTATACTTTCATCCGATCTTTGCGTGCAATATACTTATGCGCGTACCCAAGTAAGGGTTCACGGGATCTACTTATCGATTTCGAGACGGACAAAAAAAAATCTAAAACAAATATTTGACCGAGTTTCAAAGGTCGACCGGGTTTACGCGAAAGACGTCGTTTTCGACAATTAAACGGCTAGTACGAATGATTGAAAAACGATTCTTCCGATCAGTGACGCACACGTCATTTATTTTAAGTGTAGCGAAATATAAAAATTGTACGAATTATTGTTTCGACCCCGATGATTCCTCGTTTGTGTCTGTAATATTTCTTTGCTTAAATATATATATATATATATTTATTATTTGAAAATATAGACCGTGTTCTGAGAAGACCAAATATCATAATTTTTCCATTTAAAGAAAATTATAAATAGCTACATATGACGTTTTACACGAAGAAATCAACACATGAAATACATGTGCTAACTGTGATTACAATAATGATATGTGTGCATATCATTACAACATATACAATACAATGCATAAATAATATATTTGTACGATAACAATATAATTATATTGTTTTACAAAATCAATAAAATAAATTAAACAAAAACAAATTGATCGATATATACAAAAAGGTAATAATAAGGTAAATAAGAGAAAACAATTTACAAAAATCGAAAACAACAAATCAATAAAAAAAATAACAATAATCAAAAACTGTTGTATGAAAATCAAAAACAACGAATTAAAAGAAAAAAAAAGAAAAAATCAAAGAGCAACTGTTTGATTTCTTTCGCGCGGCCACGTTCTTTATCGGTCGGACATTAAAGACGGGTCGCGTCCGAACCGAACCCTTTTCATTCCGTGATGGGCCGTGTTTCGTACCGTCATAGAATGCACTACCATTCTAAACGGTTTACTGCGGCGTGACGGACATTCTTAATGTCACATCGTCCCATGCCGCGCTCAGTTCTAAATAATCGGTTTGCGTGAATGAGCTGCGTGCAATGAGCATGGGACTCGGCCGCGAGACGCGCGCTATCGCCTCCTTCAGACGTGCCTTTTCGTCCTCGGACGTGTTATTTACCAAACATTCGAAATATTCGAGCCACGCGATTTCTTCATTACGACTGCACTCGGTCTCCGGCGCGGATTCGATCGACAATATCTGTTCGGGCGAACCAGTGTCGTTCACCGCCTGCGTTTCCGTCGTGTCCTCTGCCTGCGTTTGCGTCACGTCTTCCGCTACGTATTCGCGACAGTTCGCGTTCGCTGTAGTATTTGGGTTCGCAGGAAAATGTTCGCGAACACCCTTCACGCATATTCCGGCGAGCGCGTACGACCCATCAGCGGGTTCACGTTTGCACATCACCTCCTTCGTGGCACAAAGGCGGTGGAACGCTATTTTGCATGCCGAATACGTGATTTTTTCATCACGACTGCACTCGGTCATCGGCGCGGATTCGATCGACAATATCTGTTCGTGCGAACCAGTGTTGTCCTCCGCCTGCGCAACCGTCGTGTCCTCCGCCTGCGCTACCATGGTGTCTTCCGCTTGCGCTTCCGTGGCTTCCTCTGCCTGCGCTATTATTGCGTTCTCCGCCTGCGCTTCCGTGGTATCCTCCGCCTGCGTTTCCGTGGCGTCTTCTACCTGCGCTACCGTGGCGTCCTCCGCCTGCGCTTCCGTGGCGTCCTCCGCCTGCGCTTCCGTGGCGTCCTCCGCCTGCGCTTCCATCGCGTCCTCCGCCACGTATTCGTAACGGTTCACGTGCGCTGCCGTCGCCATACTAGTTGTATCTGAGTTCGCGGGAAAATGTTCGTGAATACCGTCCACACATACTCCGGCGAGCGCGTAGGACCCGTCACCGGCACAAAGGCGGTGGAACGCTATTTTGCATACCAAACACGTGATTTTTTCATCACGACTGCACTCGGTCATTGGCGCGGATTCGATCGACAATATCTGTTCGTGCGAACCAGTGTTGTCTTCCGCCTGCGCTACCATGGCGTCCTCCGCCTGCGTTTCCGTGGCGTCCTTCGCCTGCGCTTCCGTGGCTTCCTCTGCCTGCGCTACTATGACGTTCTCCGCCTGCGCTTCCGTGGCGTTCTCCGCCTGCGCTTCCGTGGCGTCCTCCGCCACGTATTCGCGACGGTTCACGTCCGCTGCAGTCACCATAGTAGTTGTATCTGGGTCACCGGGTTCACGTTTGCACATCACCTCCTTCGTGACGCAAAGGCGGTGGAACGCTATTTTGCATACCGAACACTTGAGCATTTTTCCGAACGGTCGGCGCGCATCGCACAGGCCGCACCATTTAAACAGGCTACGCATCAGCGACAACCGTTTCAATCGACAACCGGCCATTGCGCAGCGTGCTTTTCGGCCAGTAGTTACGGTGGCCATCTTTTCGAGTGAAAATTCAAAAACAATATTACTTATACGTAAACGAAATAACTACAGAAGAAATTTCCTGACATTGTTTTCGGATATATTCATGTGTGTAGTTTTGGGCTGACGTTACGGATTCCTTTCAGAGTCCATCCTCAGAGCGTAGTTACTTGGTCGAGTGTTGTAACTATACTCTCCTACAGTATTAGTAGTGCTACAACACTCGACCAAGTAACTACGCTCTGAAGATGGACTCTGAATGGAGTCCGAAACGTCAGCCCAAAACTACACACATGGATATATCTGAAAACAATGTCAGGAAATTCACAATTCACGAAAACTTCAACACATTCATATAGAAGAAATGTTAACTACACGCCAACAAAGCGTGTTGGCAACGAATACACACCATGAAGTTCATAGTATGAACAGTTACCCGCATACACCACATTCGAGTTGGTCAAAGTATTGGAAAGTAGAGATTAAAAAACGAATAAAGGTGCTTTCTCACCGGCGCACACTATATTTTATGTTTAATCGTTGTGCGGGAGAAACCGTCAACAGGTGGATAAAGGAGGAGATATAGAGTGAGAATAGAAAATACACGGTGAGAAAATAGACACGCTTCGTAATTGCAGACGAATAATTATATACAAACAACTTAAGCAATAATTATTTAACGTTAAGCACACTATATTATCAACAGCAGCCTGTTGCAGCATCATAGCGGATAACAACAACAACAACAACAACAACAACAACCGTTGCTAGGTACCTGTTAACCGGCGTACAGCGTGATATATATATATGTATAAACAGTAAAACCGCTGTTAAAATATTATTGCATATACATAGACACGCGTAACTAAGGCGTTGCATATTATTGTTTTTTATTATTAAATAAAAATACGGGCCGAACGCGCGTACGACGAGACGTATAGCCATGCTCCGAATACGTATCTTCATCGTTATATTATATGTTAGACATTACGTCTATTAGTAAACGACCGACGTAAATCCCTTTGTCCTCTTCTCAGCATTCGAACGAAAACCATATTATATAAAACCTCACCAATGCCCATTTGGACTTATGGTATCCGAATTTGGGGCGCAGCTAAACTCTCTAATCTCAACAAAATTCAAGCTTTCCAATCCTTAACTCTCCGACCAATCACTAATGTACCACAATACGTCTCTAATGAAACCCTCCACTCAGACCTTCATATGCTTCTGGTACAGCGTCTCTACAAAAGATTTCGTTCACGAACCTCTTCTTCTCATCATAACCCCTTTATTTCCCAACAGAAAGAATTTTCTCTATGCAATTTTTTCTTACTAACTTTACTTTTAATTTATTCTTCAGTTGTTGTATTTTATTTGTATTAACCTGATGATGACATTTTGTCGAAACCGGTAGTAATATGCACACATATACAACAACTTTTATATTATTTTTCTTTTTTCTTTAGTCAACGTAATACTCATTGGCTTTTTGTATATTTAAGTATACATTTGTATATATATATATGTGTGTGTGTGTATATATGTCTGTTTGTTTTGTTTATTTACGAATATTAACTTATAATTTTTGATTTATTACTATTCGTTAATTCTTTTATATCTTTCCTTTTTTATTTCTTTATTTTTTCATTTTTTCATTTTTTTTCTTGCATATCCTTTTTACTATTTATTTGTTTTTTCTTTTATTTTCACTACCATATTATCTATAATAATTGTTATTCCGCGATATTTCATACGTCCCGTTTTCGAATCGTACCGTATTTTGTAATACGATATTTATTTTCACGCCCGACAAATAAAATAATTTCTTTCTAAATATCGCTGACAAATCGCAAATATTCGCAGACTCGCGACGTCGTCATCACGAATATCGCGTCAACTATTAAGGGGCGGGTGTGATATAGGTGAAACCCAGTGTACGTGCACAGTTAGAACTTATAAAATTCTAGTGATATTGGTCATGGAAATCGCTCGTATTAGCGTATAATCATAAAAAACAAATAAATTCACGCTACCCTTTTTTTCTTTATAAATACTTACAATACGATTATTCAACACTATTTAATATATACTATATTTACCTGTGCCATCGTATCGGCTATCTTGTTTGTTATTGTCTTGTTTGTGATCGAAAAAATTTTGTAAAGCAAAAATTGTATAAAGAAAAAATGAAAAAACGTAAAAGAAAAAAATTGTTCGTCAACATTCCCTCTTCGCTGTTCGCGGTCTACGGGTAATGGAAGGAATGAACTCAACAAATATTTTAGCTAGCGACGAAAACGAAAAAAATGTATATAAATAGCAACTATACCGTCTGTACGGCCAACATATATGTATATTGTTTACGATACGAATACAATTTCACAATTTGTGTGTTAAACCGTTTTAGCCGATTTACGCGAATTGAACGTTTTTATAATTGCAATTTTTTATGCGATTCGAAAAAAAAAAAACGTATATGTTGACCAGTGTACATTAGTACGGGTTTGATATTAAACGGACGACGGGAGAGTATAACAAATTGTATGGAATTAAAACAAAAGCAAAACAAAATGTTGGGCTTTTATTTAAACGTTCAACGAACACGGTAAACTATAAGGATGTTTATAATCTTTTGTTCTTGTTTCTTCGCCTTTAACCGGTCGGTGGCTATTGCGCGTTAGCCTAACGGTGATATTGTACGTCGGAGACATTTGCCGTGTTCGAGTCGATTTCAGTTCACGAACGGGATTCGTAACGACGATTACTGCAATTTATACCGTGCGCTTTATAAACGACCGCGCGGCGAACTCAAAACTATCGAGAAGCAAAAATTACCCCTCACCCCTCCCCACCACCCCCACGTTACGAGTTCGCTCAAACACATTTCCGGAGCAAAACAAAAAAAGTCATTCAAACTAACACTGTATACAATACACCTATTGTTTATATAGTTTAAATTGTTTTTATATTTTCTTATGCTTCCGACGACGCGTTATGAAAAAAGAATTCGCTGTTCCGAAATAGTCGAACGTTGATGGCAACACACTGCAGCACAGTCGGTCGACATCGCGTTTTTCCGTTTTAAACGTTCATTGTATAATTGCTTTTCAAACATTGATAACACGTTTTTTTCAGTTTTACTTTCCACATTATTACGGATTTATCGGAATCTCGTAACAACACCATTATATTATATTGTATACGATTATCGTGATGACCCGAACTAATTGGGCGCGGCAATTTCGACGTGCGTTCCAAACGACGTATTTTTCCAAAAAAAAAAGTCAACTACATTGATTTCGCGTGTATGTCGTAAAAAAAAATAAATAAATATATATATTCTTTCTGCAATCGAGAAACGCTATGAAGATATTAATATTTTATCGTTATTGCGTTATGTTTAAATATCGTTTAACTTGCAGCGTATAATAATATAATGGAAAACTAAAACGGCGATCGCTTCGGGGGGGCCCGCAACACTCGTATCCGTACACGTGTTTGTAGACCCCCCGGCACTTCCGTGTCTCGAGTCCAAGCACGACTACTGTTGTCTTATCGTGTGCTTTCATCGCGGCGAAATGTAATCATCTCGTCTCGACGGTCCGAGACGGCGAAGGCGACAACTACGCGGAGACCGTGGAGAACCCGGCGGCGACCGTGTACCCGGTAACCGACGAACAACCGCTGCTGAACCGGGCGACAAAACGTGAGGTGGGACCGAACGGAATGCGGCGGAGGGGCGCGACAGCGGCGTTTCCTAACCTAACAAAACGGTATCGACCGATCGTTTTGAATAATCGTTGCGCGTGTAACGTACGTGATTTGCGTATCGGCGAAATCCAAAAAAATAAAAAATCCCCCCCGTAACGAAAGAAACGTGTTTGGCGCCCGTTAAGATCCGTCGTGGACGGTTTTCACCGTGTCGAGTTGCGCGGATTATCGAGATGACGTCGTCAAGACCGTTCCGCCGGGTCGTCGTGGATCTTCGAAACACGCGTCGGAGTCGGCCTCAAATGCGAAAAAATTCGTTAAACGTCCGGTTGGCCGTATCGAGATCGTTTAAAAACGGTTGCTCGGCGACGGACTTTAGCGACCCCTTGCCACGGTAACCGATCATTACGGTCTTACGGTCAACGATTCAGATCGTCCGTGAGATTACCGGGCCGACGTCGGTTTATAGTCGAAGAGGATCCGCGTTTCGTCTGGCGTTGTTGTCCCGGCGACGGATCCGAACCGGCCTTGCGTGGCACGTCCAGAAGAACGGCCAAGTGCATGGAACGGAATCGCTCGTAACCGTCTACGAAAACGTTCTACGAGGTTTCGCGGGACGAACGCACACGCAACAAGAAGTGTATACGAACAACATCCGTCCGACATCGGTCATTGGTAACCGAGTCGGGAACCGCCGTTACCGCGGCGGCCGCAACAAGGGAACCGGCGCGCGCGCGACGCGGGCGGGTGCGTGCGCACGGGCCGCACGAGACGTCGCGGCGTCCGATCGGAGTGTGGCCGGGGCTAATTGTTCGCGAAAAAGCGGCGGGCAGGGTCTTTGTCGACCGGAGACGGCCGACCCCGCAAATAAACACCGCGGACGATCTGCTAACGACCGCGTAATGCAGTCTGCCCCGCGGACGGCTTTTGTGTAGCGTCGCGCGACCTGGGCGGAGCGTCGCGCGAACAAAACGGACGCGGCAACCGCGGGCGGCGCAGGGACGGGCGGGACGGACCGGCCACCGGGGCGCAAATCCAAAACTCCAATTTCACGCCGGAACGGACCGGATCATTGGATGAGACCGCGCCGCGGCCGACAATGGGACCGCGTGCGTGCGTGCGTGCGTGCGTGCGCGCGCGGATCGGTTACACAAAAGGCCGCGACGACAATGCCGCCGCGGATTAACTTATATTTTGTGTACAACATGTGTTCGTGCGTCGGCTTTAAACGGTTCAGATGGGTGGTCCCGAGCCCGGTGGCCCGGTACACGCACGCGAACGAGCGCGCGCGCACGTTGTTTCGTGCCGGCGTCGGCGAACACGCGTTTCGTGTCCGAGTCCGCTATCCCGGGCCAAGTTGACCTTACGTTGATACTTCCCGTCTAGGGGCGCGGCGGTCCTATCGGAATCGACAACGGTTTATGTTTTGGTTTTTTGGTTTTTTTGGTTTTTTTTATTGTTTCGTAATGTTGTTATTGTGTACGTTTGTATTAATATTTTATTTTTATTTTTGCGCGCGCGCGCGCGTGTGACTTACGTTTTTCGTGATACAGATGTTACGGCGAAACGATATATATAGATCCCGTTGTCTTTACGCGCGATCGTTTTGTACGAAAATCACGTACAACACCAAGTCTCGGTCGTTAAATCAGATCTATGTTGCCTATCCCCGAGATCCCCACGCTTTTCCACGCACGTTTTTCCGTACGTTCACTTCGCCAGCGGGTCTTCATCGATCTCGATCCGCAAGCTCGCCGGACCCTACCCTACACGACGCGTGGAACTGTGTCGTTAGGTTTTTCACGGCTTCGACCGACTGGAAGCGCGACTTCCGTTGCAACGCGCTTTTTGATTTTGAAAACAGCCAAAAGTTACGTGTAACGAGACCCGGCCAATAAAGGGCGTGGGTGGGGAGGTGTTCGATTTTCGGCCAGAAACTGCTCGACAAGCCAGACGCGAGTTCGTTTGCCCACAACTAAGGCCGCCTTCATCTCACTCGTTCTCCGAGGCACGTCCGTTCGGTAGTCGTTACGTCATTTATGTCGAATGATACCATCGACACGGCCTTAAGTCGTCGGTTTGCTCACGACCCCGTTCGCGCCACTCGAAAACACGTCGGCGTTCGCGTGACGAAGTTTTCAAGTTTTTCGTCAATACAACGCGAACAACTGTTACTGTAACCGACGCCCACGAGTAGACGCTACCGGACGTCGATGGCCTACGAATTTACCGATCTTATTCCCTCATCTGTAGGCTCTCGTCTCGTCCGCTGGTTTCCGATAGCGCCGTTGCCCACGGTCTGCAGCCCAGCATTGAACGTATAAGCGACGGACTCACAAACGTATGACAGTGGCCTCTATTATTAAGTATTTCAATAAACGTTTGGAAAATCCCTGTCGGCAGTGGCCAATCCTTATCTGCCGACTGCTCGGTACACGCCACGAAGTGAGGATATGACGCCACCATATATCCATCCATAGAAAATTGAGTTGCCGAAGGAATTAGTTTTGAGAATGTTTGTGATGAATTCACGGCAGTCAAATCGAGTAAAGTAGAATTATGATCCTGAACATTTTGTATGTCGTTTGTACGACGCTCATTCATTTCATTTAATATTTATTTATTATTATTATTTATTTTTTGTAGTCTGTACGTCTGTGAAAATAAAATCTTAAAATAAATAAACACATCTTTTTCTGATTAAACCCAACAATTATTAGCTTAACGTTTTAGAAAAGGATTAAAAAATTTTACGGTTGGGGCGCATATATTCAAATCGCCTCGGGTGCCAGAAGAGCTTGCTAGCGGTAAACCTAACCTAACCTAACCGCGTGCGGCCTCAGCGTCATCGCTCTCGCACATGTCCCTGACAAGGATCGCAGCGGCACCGTTTGAACAGCCTGTCGTTGGCGAACACAGTAGGGATAGTGGTGGGGGGGGTTAAGGGGTCATGCCTTCTTTCGTTCGATTCGTTTTAACCATGTTTTTACAGTCGGCAGTATACCGGTAGTCATGGTTGTTATGACATGATATGAGTTATGGGTTGGGATAGGATTTATATACGCATCGATATATTTTTTTTGCAACTTCTGATTACTGCTTTTGTTTGAAATGTCCACGAATTACGCCATGATGAAGCAAACGGTGGTTATTTTATTTTGCATGTTATTGCGTATTTCAACAATAAACACCTAAAATACATGTTTTACGGTATATTTTGACCGTGGTGGCTGGTAAAAGAAGAAAACAGAATATTTTATCCAAAAAAAAACTACCCAAGTATTTATATAGGTATGGTAGGTATGTACGTGTAGTTATTTCGTTAACATATTATCTTGATTGTCATAAACTCATATGACTGCAACAGATTATTTTACAATTACAGCATTTGAGTTGCCGCAGTCGTAGTCGTTGTCGTTTATTGTGCGTTATGTGTTCTTTGTGAAACCACTCGATTTAAACTTTCGTCGTTTAAAATGTCAAAAATCCAAAGCAACAGTGCAAAACGTCGACAGCATGTTCCAATACAGTTTTTGAAGACCGATGGAAAAACACTATTTTTTTTTATGTATACGTGACCTACCGGTTGTGTCGAATAAGTGATTTCAAGTCCGATAGTGTCATACGTATTTTTTCACATTTTTTTTCTTGCATATAAATCCTAGCCCCGGTTATGGGTATCGGATTTGTATAACGCGTCGGTAATACTACTGAATAACACTGAATATAGTTTACAACGAAAATACGTTGCGTGAAAATTTAATTTCATGGAGAATCGTTTATTCGGCGACAAAATACCGTACCGACGAGTTATCCGAGCCACGGGAGAACGTGCATTTTCAGTAATACGACGTTTTCAAACGTATTTACGTAATACCACCGGACAGATCGGACTTAACGGTCTATCGGCGTTAAACATGAACGCAGGGAAATGACAACAACTCCAGACGAAACTATCAGCGAGACGGGAAAAGCTTCAAGCAAAACATTGCGATTACATTTATGAAACGCTACATTCGCGGATCGAACGCGTTTCTGATGTTTACGGCGACGTTTATCGCGGCTTCAGACCGGTCGACGGGTTTTGACATTTTATGTCTTTACTTTGGCACATTAAAATAAAAAACCGTCACGAAAAAGTGTCCACGAAAAGCGTTACCTAAATTAAGATACCCACTGGGGGGACTGTCACGAAAAAGCGTTACAGAAAAAAAAACCTAACCTAAAAAGACATAAAATGTCTCACTTGACGCGGACTCGTATGCGTTAATCATTTTTCTTAATAGGCTTGTATAGAATATATGTATGTGTGTGTGTGTGTGTGTGTGTGTGTGTGTGTGTGTTTTTAGTGCACTCCTCGAAATCGCACGGACGACAATCGGAAAATCGCGATTTCCCCGCGACAACGCAGTAGTACGAGAATATCTTAGCGTCAAGACTTTTTCGCGTACGTTTATGTGTGTTCCTCCCCCCCCCCCTCTCCCACCACGCCGCTCCCATAGAACATGACGTTTTCACGTTTAATACAATGAATAATTTACTGCGTAAAACTCCATTGAAAGACATGTTAGATTCGTAGAGAAGCCGGAGAAAGTATTTTTTTTTTTGGTTTTTTTACTTTTTTTTTTTAACAATGACGTGTTTTCGATTCCGAGCGTAGCCGCGAAGAACGCGCTGGCGAACCGCGTGTCTAGTCGGTACATTGTTCGACACGGTTTTTGTGTTTTTTAAATGCTCGAAACGTAATACCTTACCGCTGACATACCTTAAACCGGTGGTTCTCAATCTTTTTAGGACCGTGATCCAAATGTTCCCTTAGAAAATCTATCGCTACCGCGCACGGTTTTACATTTACGGGATAAAAAAATTTAAAAAAAAAAAACCCCCCCCCATAAATTTTTATAAGATCCTATATGATTAACGCTCCCCGGGTAATGTGTGGCGCTTCACGACCCGAGCGAAATTTCAAGTTCAAAAATCTGAGCGTGTTTAGACAATGTCAACGCGACAACGATACGGCAGAGCAGGTTATGCGAACTACAGTCGTCGAAGAGCAATGCAGAATTTTTTCTGGTTTTTTCTGGTTTTTTTTTTTTTAAAAAACATCGACGAGTCATAAAACAACGACCGCGTCCACGAAAAACCCCATGTTACCCGAGTAGGACGCGAAAAGTGATATGGCCCGGGCAGGGTTCAGAAAACTTGCCGCGGCGACCCATTGAAAATTGACTCGGGGGGATCCACCAGTGGGAGAGACGCTGCTTTGGACGACGTTTACCGTGTTCCCCGGTGCGGAATCGTAATACCGGCACACAATGGTTTTTGCCGTCGCATTGAAAACAATCGATAAACGTGTCTGTGCAGTGTCGTTGTGCAGGTTAGGTTTATGCAATCGGACCGAAATCCACGGCCCGTAGCCGTCCATTATTCTGTCGTATTGTTTTCGTCACGGGCGTGTTCAGAACTCGTCGAGATAATTATTTGGTACAACGTGTCTGCGGACGCAAGGGATGGTTGGGTGGATAGGGGGGGGGGAGAGAAATTAAAAACGCGGTCGTTTTGACTGGCGAGCGCTTCGACGGGGGTTAATAAAACCTTTATTTTTTTGGGTTTGGGGGGTGCCGTTGCACACCCTCTGGCTCCGTCCATGATTACGAGCTTAGGCGTACTATACGTTTCAACCGTATTTCAACAATCGTCTGTAATAACATTTTATTTATTTTTTTTAATCGCGTGTAGTCTGAAATCCGACGAAACTACGACGGATAAACGGAGATCCGCTTTAGAAAACGTTTTTCGAGTACGACCGGTTCGTCGCTGCTTTCAGACGTTAGTAATAATAAACACGACGTATTAGTTACAATGCTCGACCGAGTGACGCACTCGAACCGATTTCCACAGCGTGTATTTTTTTTGTTTTAAACCAAATCAAAACTATATAAGGAAATCGGAGTAAAAAATGAAAATGCGGATTGAATGTTTTTTTCGTGTATCATTTCGTTAAGTATCTTTAAATCCTTCAAATAGACCAAATGTCACGACTAATGAAGAAAAAAAAAAAATAAATTGATTTATAAAACGCCGTCTGTTTTTGGATTAGAAAAAATAAGAGAAACTCAATACTAATCGAATAGAACGAATGTTATTGCGTTCGCCAGATCTCCGCGGGACTGCGTAAATTAGTATATTTACAAACGGTGAACGTAATCGCGCCGAACGATACCGGTCCGGTCGGTAGACCACGTGCGGTGGTGTTTGCTCGTGAGCGTCGGTTAAAGTAACGTTGTTCGCGTCGTACGTTATGCCGGACGAAAAACTTGAAAACTTTGTTTTCGTTTGTTGGCCGACGTTAATGTGCGACGATGGTGTCACGTCACGCGACCACGTGTTTTCGAGTGGCGCAAACGATTTCGCGAGGGAGCGAACTGATGACTTAACGCCGTGTCGATGGTATCATTCGATATAAATGGCGTAACGGGGACGTACCGCAACGGGACGGACCGACGGTCGACGTTATTCTCCGCAAGTGTCGACGACGCTCGGAGAACGAGTGAGACGAAGGCGGCCTTAGTTGTGGGCAAACGACCTCGCGTCGGCTTGTCGAACAGTTTCTGGCCGAAAATCGAACGCCAGCGCTACAACACCCCCCGCCCGCCCATATTCGCCGGGTATCGTTCCACGTGACTTTTGGCTGTTTTCAAAATTAAAAAGCGACGTGAACGGGAACATATCCACGAGAAAGGGGAAATGTTAAACTGTTAAGAACGGTTAATGAATAGTGTTTAGAGGGAACGTCTCGTCGTTTAACAGCCACGCCGAGCAAGACCGGTGTACGTACGGCATTGTGGAGTGACGTCGTAACAAAACATGATACGTTCCCATTCAGCCCTCGTCACACGTCACAAGTTACGCACCACCTCCCGATCGCCCGAAAAAAATGAACTCCGGAGGATTATCGCCGCCAACATCGGGCGTGTCCCAGAATTTTTTTTTCGGTGACCGGCGAGGGGGGGTTCAAATAAAATATTACGAATTGAATCGTCGTTCTGCGTTCGGTGTAATCGCTACAGACTGACAGCGTTGACATTTTTCAACACGGACAATATTGTTATGAAAAACGCTGTCGAAATTCGAAAACGTAATAAAACTACGTTAGGAGGTCAGGAGTTTCTATTTTTTGACGCGTGATCGCTGTCGCCGGGCGCCGCGCCGACCGATTTTAAATGTGATCTTAACGGGCAACGAGGAACATTTTTCATTGTTTGAAAACGATTTTGTTCGATAATCATCGATACATACTAATTCAATTATTACTTGTAGATTTTTAGTATTTGTTTTATTTTATTTGTACACATTCGATATTAGTAATATTATTTGACTATAACCCCCTAACCTCGTCTTAGATACACCACCATGTCGTTATACCGTAAACCCGCACTGACGGCACTTGTTACCAGTGCTCGAATTGGAAAATATTAAGTAATGGTGCTCAATTGGAAATTTAAAAATAGCGTTCCAAACGAAATAACATCCTACACTACCCCTCTCCCGCAGTTTACCACTTATATATAACCTAATTTTTAACCGTATTGATTTTTTTCCGATTAAAAAAAATTCTCCATAAAATTTTTAATAGAAAATAGTATTGTACAACATTTTATATAAATAAACACTACTAATAAACCCATTTAAATTTAAGTGGGAATAATAATGTATTCACACGACGATCACTAATAAAACATCATTCTCAAAACGGTTCGCCGCCAATTAACGACGTCGCTTATCGACATTTCGTGCTGCTACGGATACACGGTTTCATAGGGTATCCGTGGGCAAGTCTAAAAAATAATTTGCAAACAATATACGAATATAATGTTCCGTGACGAGCGATCTGCAGGGTGATAAATTGCCGTTACCCATGCAGGCACTTGATACAAGCAGTAACGTATTAACAGCGATAAAAAATAATAATATCGAGTATACGATTTTTTCGTGATTTTTTTTTTTGTAGCTATGGCCGGCGGCTACACCGGTTGTGAGCGCTCGTTCGAGAATCGTCGCAGCAAAGGGACGTTAATTTTTTGTTTTCCCTACGAAATGTAACTCCGTCCCCTCGCGCGCCCACCCAACTCGAGCACTGGCCGTGTGCGGTCGGTCACGTCATCGCGTTTACGTGACGCCTCAGGACGCCGCCCGTTTACGGGCACCGTCCCGACGCGGACCGTGACGGGATCAACCGGCGTCGGGACGGGTTACGAATAGGAATAAGTTTAGCCGACGAAGATCCGGGGCGAACGGGACGAGCGCAAGCACGTGTACGGTGGCTCGCCGGGCGACGGTTCGAACGGACCCACCCCTGGTAGAGAAAACAAAAATGAATTCCGACAGCCGGCGATGGAACATACTCATGCCTACCCGGGTTTCGATCCAAAGAAATCCAATAATTATTCACGCGAGACCGCACGCAACAAAGCATAAACCGATAAACGCGACCCATTGTGTGCGGTAGAGATTTATTTTCCCATCGAAACGCGGGATCTCTACGGGATCGAGACTAACCGGAATGGACTTGTGTTATTGAGCTGTTTGAACCATCTCCCCTCCCCTCCCCCCTCCACACCTTTAGAAATGCAATATTCGTCGGACGGCCGCACGACAGTTTAGCTTACGAGTTTGGTTCGGAAAAAAAAATAAAAAAAAACAATATTTCACACGCGTATCCGTTTATATTGTTATACGTCCAGATTAATTGGCGTGAAAAACGTTTAAGTCCGTCGCATATGGTTTGCACGCGTCTTTAAGTTTTCCTTCGCGGTGCCTAGTGCAGGTATGAAAAACGTGTTGTTCCTTAAATAATAGAAGTCGCAGCGGTAGGATAGAAACGTATTTCGTGAAACAAAAGTTGAAACACGTGTTGAACTACTTTAAAAGCATATTTATACTAATTTCGCCCTTTTTTTTTGTTTTTTTATCCAAACGTTATCGATCGTTTCACAAATGTGTACGAGCGCTGAATTACCGTGATAGCATGTTTTTATTTCAATTTTAACGTGTACAATTTTTTTGTCCTCTTGAAGTCTTCAAAAACGTAATACATATTGTTTGACGTATTAGCAGTGCTTATGATGATGTTTTATAGGGCGAATTATCAAGCGTATCTTAACACTTCGTAGAGCTTATGTTAAAGATTTTCAGTGTACTGAAAGTCCGCTCGTTTTCACGCCGTCCGGGGACGTTTGCAGCGCTTTAATTTTGTGAGGGAGGGAGGAAGAGAATACGTCACATTTTTTTTTTTTTTAATTTTGGACTACCTACCGGAAAACATGATATTTGTGTTTTTTTGTGGTCTGTTTGAAGTTTTTAAAAAAATATGATACATACTGTTTAAATTCGTTAGTGCGTACGATGATGTTTCACCGGGCAAATCGTCAAGCATATTTTAACGTTTTATAGAGCGTATGTCAAAAGATTTTTAGCGCATTCACGTCCGTTGTTTAGCCATGAACGCGATGTTTTCTCACGTCCAATGCGTATGATTTTATTGCCGGAAAGTCGCTCGAGCCGTCCAGATACCGTAGCCATCGTGATGAGCGGCAAACATCCACCGAGACAACGGAGACTTACTATCAGACACATTATCTCGGCGTGCGTCGCGTCCCTCCCCCACACCCCCACGCCTTGTCGTGTCCGTGCGTACGTGTTTTCGCGTTGCGAGTTTTACACGATTTTTCCGTTGGCTTTCGTTGGTTTTTTACACGCACCGTCACGACGTATTTATTTGACGTTTTCCGCGATGACGTGGAAACGACGTACAACAATACAGCGGCGTGTTTACGGAGACGGAGACGGGGGATCTAACCCCATATCCTCATTTTGATTTTTTTTTAGTTTTTCATATTCTTGTTTATAGTAGCCAATAGGTATGATTTTTACGTAAGCGTTCTTTAGGTCAATAAAATATTTTTCAGTATATATCCCCCCCTCCCCCCACAAGACAAAATCCTAAATACGCCACTGCAACAATCGATGACATTTCACGGCACCATCATCACCAGTCAACCAGACGTTTGATCCGTCCGGACGCTTGTCTCTTTTTCTTTTTTTTCCGTTCCGAGCCGCCGGCCAGCGACGGGGGAGTCGATAGAAGTTCGTCGGTCCGTTCGCGTCGGTAACGAAAGCCACAAAGCACGTGTACGACGTAATCGATTTATTAATACCGTAATCATCAACCAAAAACAATGTATACAAAACGAACATAACGCGCGTGATAGCAGCTATCGTCCACTCGGCGTGATACGCAATCGTACGGTACATGTATATAACGTTATAAATTGCTTAACGAATAGTTAATTATTGTATGAATAATAGCTTACACATAATACGAGTATACTAATGACTAGACAAATTTTAATTGTACATAAATCTATATATATATATATACGTATACGTATACGTATATCCTGTGTCGAGGTCGTGTGTTGGGGTTTCAATCTTTTTTTATAGTTTTAACGAATCGAATTCATCACGCTCAATTATTGGGGTTCGCGGGTGTTGACCCGCGATTTCATCGTACACCTACATGATCTAGTATCTGAATCCAGTTGTTGAAAACTACGCGATTCGGTTTTAGACCCCACCGGAAAATGTGTCCCCGCTACGGCCTTGTCCTAAGCGCGCGCGCGCGCCACGATTTCTTTGACGATCACGCTGGCCTCGTGAAGTCGAGCCCACGAACGAAACGTTCGGATGTCGAAGAACAATCAATAATTTTATGCGCGCCATCCGCGTAAAAAACATCGTTAGCGTCGTGCCGCGATCAACGTTCGCGTTTATATCGTCTCGACGACGATTTTAGCGATGTTCAGAAAGCGGTATTGTTAATTTCTTTTTTTTTTTTTTCATACAGACCTAAAACTAAAAAAACCCGATATTTTCGGACAATATCATACACGACGAAATGCAATCTCGTCAAAAAAAAAAAAAAAAATGGGGAAATACTACAAGTCTCTCTCTCGTCCGTGCGAATCGTTTTTGTGTTATTGCGCGCGGTGGCCTTAACCAGTTGCGAAGGACGCGCGGAATTCGTGAACTTTCGAATCGTCGATTTCAAAAAAAAAAGAGATAAAAAAAATTGATCGTTGTTATCCGTTTTTGCTGCGTGCTCGTTATTTTCCGTATTTCAGAATAAAACCATTCCGCGACTCGATTCGCTGAAAGTCGACCTTTTTTTTGGAAGTCACGTTTCTAGAAATCGCTTGGACACCGTGAAATCCGCCCGTGGCCACGTATTAAATCGTCACCCTTAAAACGGCCGTTACGATCCAATTATCAATTTGGTTAACGGTTCGCGCCCGGATCGATAAACTAGTCCGTTCGTTATCGTCCGCGAACAATTCGGCGGCCACGCGTCACACGTGTATTATGTACAAAAACGAATAATGCGCGATTCGAATCACGTGGTTCGCAATAAACACACGGGCGGACGCGCGCGGTTTAGATCCGTTCAGAAGCCTGCCAAGTAGTCCAAATACAAAACCGTCCCGTTTCAATTGAAATCGGTTCGTCACAATTATTCGCGTACCTACCAATTATTATTATTATTATTATTATTATTATTGTTATTATTGTTATTAGCGAAACGATTATAGAAGTTGAAAAACACCATGTGATTCGCGCACAAACGGTTAGGTTAGATTAGTTTAGGCCGTTGCGTAAGACGACGCTATAACGATGTTTACCTGAAAATTCGTTTGTAATTATACACGTGTATATATATGTTGGTCTGTACAAATAATACCTGTACGATTCAACAATTCAATTACGTTCGGTATTGACGGATCCGGGGGACACGCGCACAAACTGAATTTCCGGTATAAATACGATATCGGGTTACGGTTATGGACTTACAAAAAAAAAGAAATGTGATCGAACGAACATTGGGTCACACCAGTCTTGTAAAGCGTTCGGGTGCATTTTTTGTGTTCGAATATTTTTCCAAACATTTATTCGGATATGTTCTATAGATAATTATTTCCCGTGTTGTATGCACGAAATACAATAACAAAAATCTAACAAAACCGTACGAATTCATAACCTGCCGGATGATTTATATCGAGACGGTCCTACACGTGTACGAGGGACGATTTTGGTATTATTATTATTATTATTGTTTTTAAGTAAAACCGTATACACGTATTTATCTGGCTACCGTATTGTTCGCAAGTCGAAAGTATCGAATCGCACGAATAAAACAGACGACGAATTCGTCGACACCGAAACAGTTGTGAAGTATTCGAATGCACTAATTGAATATTCTAAATATATATTTGGAAAAATATTCGTGCACGTATTCCGGATATTTTTTTTTATAAGCGAGACACGAGTATTATTGTTCACGGACTAGTTTTTGTGCACGTACATTAATTGATAATGGTTAGTGGATTTTAAAAAACAAACCGAATCGCATACTCGATTATATATATATGTGTGTGTGTGTGTGTATAAATATCGTCGAAAATCGATTCGTTTCAGATATATCCGAGAACGTCGTGTATGTACAAATCAGACAAATCAAATATCGGTTTGTTATTTGAAACGCCGGTAAATCATCAACAAACGTTTGAAACGGTAATGACGAGACCGTTTGTACGTATTTGACTGGGAGACGACCACTTGTAAAAACAACGGACGTAAACATAACGTAATTCGATTTGAATGGATATTTTATTGGATATTTTCTCTCGATTTATCCGAATACCTTACAAAGACCATTCTTTACGGGACAGCTGCCGCTCGTTTATTACATAGCTGTGTACAGGTACTCGTCCCGAAGTCTTAAACAGCACCTCGACGTATATACATATTTTTTTTTTTTGAGGGTAGATCAAATATAAACGGTAATAAAGCGCGCGGTTCCTAGTTAGACGACGTAGAGTGCAGTCGATGTTTGGTTTGTGAGGGGTGGGATGGTTAGCGGGCGCGTTCGGCTCTAAGGTCAATATAACAAGCCACGACCGAACGAGAGGTACACGCGACTGTTGCACAACGCGTCAACATACAGTTTTTAAACCGACGACGGGCGTTAAACCCTCGGAAACGTTTAGTCGATCGACGGGCACGGTTTGGGGACAGTACGCCGTCTCAGAATCATGTGTATACACGTGAGCCAGGGGATTTTGTTTTTTTTTAGGGTGGGCGAGGGAACGTGTTCTAAACGGGTTTAACCGTCGAAGAAATCAACGCGGAATTACAACTGTCAGTTGTTACAGTCGGCAAAAGCCGCTTATCGAAGCTAAAGACCTAGTATACGCCCAGCAGGAATGTCATCATTGTCCGCGACAACGCCAGGCCTCACACCGCGGCGTTGTTGACAGGGAATAAATCAGAAGGAACGGGCTGGGGAACCCTCGAACACCCTTCCTACGGTCCAGACTCGTCGCCGCGTCACTATTTTATGTTCGCGCCGTCGAAGCAACGTCGCTCGGAGCCAACGAACGAAGAAGTCGAGGAGCACGTACGCGATTGACTCACAACTCGCCCCCTAAATGTATTTTTTATGGGAAACGGATATCGAAGCTTCCGAACCAAAAGTGTGTGATACTTGCAGGAGGATGTGTAGAAAAAAATTACCGTTTATATTTGATCCACACTCGTAGTGTTCAAACGACGGTGCACACGGTTATGGCCATTGTTCGATCGATCGTTTTCAATTATTCCGTAATATTAATTTTATATCGATTGTCGAGAAGCGTGTACGTTAAAAAAGACCGAGAAAAGTATGAACGTCCGGCATCCCCTCCGCCCACCGCCGGGAAACGCGTACATAAAAATCGACAACGTCATCGTCATCGTCATCATCATCAACAACAACAGAAAGAAAAAGAAAAACACATTTAATAATAATAATAATAATAATATCGATTCAGTCCGCGGAACTACTACCATATATACTAATATATACATATAATATGTGCGTGCGTGCGTGTACGCTCAAACGACTTCCAAGTCCGACGAGTCCGGATCCTCCTCGGGCTCTTCGTCGTCCGCGTGCTGACGGACCAGGCACATCGGGTCCGCGCCCCTCGCCGCGGCCGCTGCAACCGCTGCAGCCAGCCCGTTAGACACCCCCGGCTGGTCCGCCAGGTGATGGTGTTGCATCTTCCTCAGACGGTCCTGTTCCTCGCGCCGCTGTTTTCTCCATTTCGCGCGGCGGTTCTTGAACCACACCTGTGCCGGACAGAACGACGGGCGCGTTAATATTCGGGCGGTGCGCGCGCGGGGTCTTGTGCGACGGCGACGACCGTTCTTTCGCGCACCGGTCGGCGGGGGTTTTTGTTTTTTCCGGTCGCCGGTCCGGTCGGTACTGCAACTCCGACGGACGGACGGACGGACGGACGGGCGTGACATCGCGTTAGATGTTTTGCGGAACGAACGGGCGAAATGAACGGAAAGTGTATTTTTTTTTCGATCGGTCCGACAACAACGACCGGGACGCACGAAGAAGACGTGCCGCATTCGACAATCACAGATAATAACTGATATCAGTGCGCGTCTGACGTGTCCGTTATGTTGTAATTTACGGCGAGATACTCGTTCATACGAGTGGTAAGGTTGTATACGTATGTTTGATTCGTTTCGAAACTACAACGAAAATACACTACTGTACACAAATAATGTGAATATTACAATGTGATATTTTGATTCGAGTGTTGTGATTTCCATTAAAAATGCTAATTTTTGTTGTAATTTGTATTGAATTTGAAACGAAATCTTTTTGTGCCCCCGGGTCCTCCACCCCTCCTCTCCTCCCCCACAAAAAAAAATCCTGCCCTGCTTATATAATGACACTACAGTGGATGTCGGTGGCGTTTGTTTGTAGACGGTGAGGGGTGAACGTAAAACGTAAACCAAAAGACCGGCCGAGCGGCGCACGGGCTTCAGTACGAGAGGAGGCGAACGCGGTACGGTTCTCACTCGGCGCCGGTCGAATTACTTGATAATGTATAACATAAAAAATGGATTAAAAAGTGTGAAATAATTAACAATAATCTTGATTTTTCGATTTCGGCTATCGATTACGGTGTGATGTGCGGAAGATAACAAATATTAAAAATCATTTTGCTATTATTTTGCGTAGGCCAACAGGCCGTAATAAAAAAATACGGCCCAAGTATTTTCTAGATACGGCCTCCTACCCGTCCCGCCGATCGTAAGTTATCCCGTAGTCGGTACAACAGTCAATAGCTGACAAGGCCGTCGTCAGGCAGCAACGCAAAGTCTCCGCCTTTCAAAATTCCGTTCGATAAATTCAATTTATTATGACTATTGAAAAGGTTTGTACCCCCCCCCAAATACGGCCTTGACAATCAATAACGACTTCTTTCCCCAAACCGGTTGGCGATCACTCGGAACACGGCGTGCGTGACGCGATTTCCATGGCCGGTTGCTCAGCGCGTACACGCGTACGAGAAAAGTCCTTTGATCCGCGACGCTGGCGAAACGTCGTCACAAACGATAAAAACGAACGCGTACGACGGACGACACGGACCGCGTTATTGATCATGACGAGATCGCGTAACCCGTCGGCGGGCCTTTGTGCCAATCATTCCGGTCTCGTGGGCGCACGCCTTTAGTTTTCACGGTACGTTTGAACGGCGTCCGACGCGCTCGTATGACGGGGGGGTCCCGGGAATTCGTTTGTCGAAAACGAAAAACAATCGATAATAATAACAATAAAAGTCCGTCTTGTCGAGAGCGGACGCTACACGAAAAACGTCGGACACGTTGGACCGTCGACGTCACGGAAAACGACGAGACGATCGAGACAGTCCGTTCGGATGGTCGTCTGCGCGTTCCACACGCGGCTCCGAGCACAAACACGTTTTCGACCTAACCAAACGGAAACGACTTTTCGTCGACCGCTATCGCCCCGGGGACAATAGCTGACTGTCCGAGAACCCGCGGAAGGTCGTAACATTTTCACGTCGTGAAATCCTGGCCTCGGGGACACGGTTGAAGTGCGCCGCGGCCGCTACACGCGTCGCAAGATCGGCCAGACGAACATTTGTTTTGCCCGTGAATACATTGGCTCGTTATCGGATAACATTGTGAGGTGGACGGTTCGACGAGGACGTGATACGTAGGATTAAGCGCGATCTTGTGCGATAAGAGGCGAGGCCGACGAAAGGTGAGTTCCACAAAGGAACGTCGTACGGTTCTGAGTGATGGGCGGCCGACAAGACGATTGAGCAGGGACGAGAACGCTTGGACGGACGACACACGGAGTGACGAGCGATGCGTGTGTAAGAGGGGGAGCGTCAGCGGGTGAGCGGCGGTGAAGGCGGCGGGTGGAAAGTGCGGCAAGGAGACGGTTACGGAAATGCACGTCGAAGGTAGAAGACGGATGGAGGGGAAGAGCGAAGAAAAAGCGGTTGGGCCGATGTCGGAGGATCGGGTCGGGCGGAGAAAGACGGGGACATTCACGGTAACTGTTGTCGTTTGTCCGTGTACGACAGTCCGGCGGCATGTTTTCGACCGTCGGCGCGCGGACGTCTCCCGTCCAGACCGGCAATCTCGTCGAGACTCGGGTCGGGGGCTCGGGCGGAAAATCGACGGCCGGCGAACCCAGCTGCACGCGTTTGTACGAATGTGCGAATCGATACGGTCATCGTTCGACGGACTCCGCCGGTTGAAAGGCCTGGGACGCGTGCAGTGGCGTCGACGACATTTGTGCGAAAAACGTTTTTCGTCTGTTCGTTCGAACGGCACTACGCGATCCCGTCCGCGACGTTCTTACGGGAAACGGGAATAGACATGCGGAAGTCCGTCACGTCCAAACGCGTCCGGCCCCGTCGTCCCGTTAGTCACGACAACGAACCGTTCCGACGTTCGATTTTTTGCGTTTGTCCGTTGTAATCGACGTTCGATTTTTTACGGTTTTCCGAATGACTGAAGCTTGTGAATTTTATTGGATTTGTATTTTGTACGGAAACTGCAGTCACGACGATACGAATAATAACGGTTTGGGTTTGTGGCCAATAGTTTTTATATCATAATTTTTTTTTTATTCATGGCGTATTATTATTATATACGAAAACATTTATGCAGATCGACGGTATTCCGGGGTTTTTTTTATCGGTTCCGAGTGTCCCTGTTTCCCACGTCCAGATTTGAATGGTGACCGCGGGGATGGCGGCGACCCTCAGGGAGCTTATTGTATTTTCCGCGTTACGCTTGAATAGCCTTATGATAATAATAATAATAATAATAAAAAATAAAGTATACTTCTTCTTGTGTAGAACGAATGAAAAAAACCGTATATATTATGTGTATAGTATTATAAAATAATAATATTTTATGGAAAAATAACATACTGCTCCGCCTTAGTGCCCTCAATAATTGTTTATGTTTCGTCGGTTCCGTGAAAAAAAGGATTCTTTATCAAATCGACGTATTGTTTTTGCATAATTCCTTCCCCCGGAATTACGAACCGTTTTATACAAAGTTTAGGGTTCTTTCTGTATGTCGTATTATTATTATTATTTGTATTAATTTCCATTTTGCTTTTTTAAACTTATATAAGGACGAAGTCTTATTTTATGTCGATTGAAGTCCCGGACGAAATGTGCACAAAACACAATTAGACAAAAGAACGATATCCGTTTTATTTTTTTTTAAACATTATACGATAATGCGTGTCGATAGATTATTAGAATTATCTCGCGTGATCTCGTATGCTCATCTAGTATCATTTCAATATTATTATCACTATTATCATTGCAATAATAATAATGAGTTACTTATACCAATTGAATTTTGTTTTTGCGATAGAAAAAAATGCTTAAATTCGTCAAATACTTGAAAAAAAAATAGGTAGAAATGCCCTTGATATCCATCATCTGTGTACAGTTCAGAGTATTTTAACGGAAAACGATCAAGTTTGTCGAACGATTAGCTCGAAAACCATGTTGATATCAGTAAGTATATTTTTAAATATCGAGGTAATAATTACATTTATATTTATTACGCGACAAAGCTAAAAATATGTTGATGACCAATACAATTGAGATTTACAGTATTTACACGTTTAAGTTGGAAGTCTGGTCTTTGTTTCTCTTCGTTCACGTGTTACCGAAGTCATCATTAGACGAAGACCAGGGGATTGTTAGAGTTATATTTAGACGGAGAAAATGTAAATTGCAATTGTTTTATTCCGTACGATGACAGACGACAAACGTAAACTATCAATTGCGATTATCAATTAGTTATGCAATGTTTTTATGTGAACTATGTATTAACACGCATTACCGCATGATGATGTTATATACCTATGAAACATGTATAAATTTATACAATTTATCATAGTTCCGGTATGGTTTCTACAATTGACTTTCGACGTTTTAAAAGTACCCGTTGTGATATCATATACATTACGGTTCGTAATTATAAACTCGGTTAATACGCACGGCGAGTTCAAAAATATTTCTGAAATGCAGTCCCCACAACACTCTCAGATTTTCCACGCATTGAGTTTCACGAAATTCATTTTCATATGAGAAAAATCGACTACTATCTGGAATTATGCGTATGCAGTTCGAATGATGGTAAATTTGAAAAAAAAAACCATTCTGCAATATCAGTCGACAATTTTTGAAATTTCGACATTGATAAACAGCGTACTTTTTATATATAGCTATCGTTATCATCCGAAAAACCGATATTGCCCAGTGATAAAGGCGGAAACGATTGTCTAGAACAATTGTTCACTGGTTTGAACACAACTGTGAAGGTTCGAAAGAAAAAAGAAATCTGTCGATAATCGACGTAGTTTATCCTGACAGTCTATCCGCGAATGAATTCGAGCGTCCACCGCTAATCGCTGTAACATCTGCGACACGTGATCGGTCATTTTCGGCCGTGCGGAGGGTGACGAATGGCAACAGAACACGAGAATGGCACGAAATCGCTATCCAACGTACTTAAGTAGATTTAGCTACCTAATAAAATCAAAACACATGACAATTTAAATACATTCGAACAAAATAATATTGAATCGTTTAATTGTCTGACGATGTTTTCAGATATATCCGTGTGTGTAGTTTTGGGCTGACGTTCCGGACTCATTTCAGAGTCCATCCTCAGAGCGTAGTTACTGGTCGAGTGTTGTAACTATACTGAGTTAGTATACTTGAGTATAGTTACAACACTCGACCAGTAACTACGCTCTGAGGACGGACTCTGAAATGAGTCCGAAACGTCAGCCCAAAACTACACACACGGATATATCTGAAAACATTGTCGGACAATTAAAAATCCATGAAAGTTTCAACACATTCATGAATCGTTTAATGTTTTCATGTATATTAAATATTGATTTCGTTGATAAATTCGTCACGGTTTACTAAAGCGTAGAGAATTTTATATGCGTGACTAAAAATTGTGCTCCAGTTGTCCTCGTTAATAAAAAGCATCTCTAATTATCACCCAAAAAACTTGAAACCGATTTTGAAATCGATTTTAAATACCTTTAAAAACGCTGGAAATCGAATTAATTTACACGGATCGAAATCATAAAAAACCGATATTCAAAGTAAAAAAAAGAAAGAAAAGTAAAGCGCCAAAAAATCAACCTATAGAAAATAATAAAATATTTGATTACTATAGCCAAGTAACACATTTATAATTTATATTTATTAATTATTACTATTACAGTTTAACTAGTCAAATGGCTTTTACAAATTATTTTCGTACGACCGTCGTTTTTACCGTGTGGCGTGTGCTCAGCTAACTCCCCTTCCACATTTGAGAACGTCGAGTGAAAACTGAATAACAATGACAACGTTTAAAACCAAAATCGTGAAATGAAAACCGAAAAAATCATAAAGGTCATTGCTTTAAACACCTTTTGCATTTATCGTGAGTAAATAACTGATCAGAACTTATTTTAATGTCTGTAATTTTAATAATTTGATATGCGAATAATTGAATTGGATACGTTATATAAATAGATTTTTAACTTTTGAAAAGAAAATAATAACAATAGTAATAACAACTAGCACATTTCGGTTACATATAATGATGGTTAAATTAATATTCTGATGAAAATCGAGTATTCTTTTTTTATGGGTTTATGAATTCTGAAGGCAAAACAGCTAATAACAATAAAAAGCTTTTGACACAATTAGAGGTTTTCATTTGTAAGGGTTCGAAGATCAACAAAAGCACAGAGTGCCCTAAGTTGGTTAATCATCGTCGAGGAAACTGTACAAAAGCCATTTCCCATTAATTCGTCTTGTAAACACGCGAATATTGTTCCGGAAATAGAGAAAACGAAACCATATCATGCAATTTAATTAAAATAAATCCAGAAGGTTCATTGTTACCCCAAAGCCACTCGACCGAACCCAATCAAAACACTTCGGCGCACGTGATTCCTCGCCCTCGAGTGGGAAAAGAGAGAGAGAGAGAGAGAGAGAGAGAAAAAAGACCACTTAACCCCGACAACTATATTATACGCGCACACGCGCACACGCACGCACACACACGCATGTATATATATATAGAATTCCTATCAATTACACCCCTAAAATAATAAACATGTGCGAATTTTCACAATCGTTTACGCTCCGTTTTAACAATAACCGCATTAAAACACGAGAGAAAAGAAAATATTACACCGCGTGTACACGGATACGTTTGCGCCGTCCTGCGTTCGTGTTACGCCCGGCACCGCGTCATTGAATCAAAACGCAAAGACGTCGTACGTTCAAGAATAAACGAAACACGCACACGGTCCAACGTGGAAATCGGCAAGTACGGACAGCGTCAATGATACAATTAATAACTACACCGCCGTCGAGTGTTAATAAGAACAGTTTTTGAATAGTCGAAAGTCAAGACCAGATGTAATTCGGTTGATCCGATAGTTCGGGGGCTTTTTTATACTTTATTAATTTTTCTTTTACTATTACAGAAGAAGCGTTGAACTACAGAAAACACAGAACGCGAAACAGGATTTGTGAATAACAATGTTATCGGATATCAAAATGGTCTTTCCTTTCTTTTAGAAACGATTGCGTTCAGTAACGTGAAAAAATCAACACTATTTAAATAATAACACGTTCGCGTTTATTCGTACGATTTAATAAGTCGCACCGAATTAAAACAGTTGAGTCAGTAAGTTTTCACTCGTCGACTACAACTTTAACGTATTAAATAGTTTACTAAACACTGGACATTGACGAATTAACGAGTTCTCAATGACTTTGAATACGATAAATAGTTAATTTTTTTTTTTTGTTATAGTTATAAAATAATGTTTCAAATCGTTTATTAATAACCGGCTACAATCGTTGTTCGATATTTTATTGTATATTTTACATTTGGTTTCGTACGCCAATCTTCGATTTATAATATTGAAGTAAAAAAAAAAAATCGTACTCTAATGTTGACGTATAAACAGTGCCTGGCCGTGTCCAGGTTCGATGTGTGTTTTTTCGGATTTCGTTATATAGAATATAAATTCGGAGACTTATGATTTCGAAAATGTATGTACCGCGTACATCGTTCTCGACGTCTGCTGCCGACCACGGCGATTGTTGCGATTTGTTCTTTGGGTTTCTTACCCGCCCGGACCCCCCCCGAAATTTGTTCAATATTTTACTAATGTTTAAAACAACTATTTTTAATATCAACATAAATATGCAGATCACTATATTTTAACGTTGTTTACTTGTTATTTTAGACAAACGCGCGTTCAGATATGTTGCTGTCAACTGATAACTTGATATTTTAAATTTTTATTGTTGCGTCCGATAATAGGTTGTTTGTTATTACGACCGCTGTCGATGTCGGTCGGCGGTCGGTGACGATTAACAACAAGAGTATTATAAATTAATTGCGCAGGTTATAAATATTATTATGACGTGCCGTCGTCGTCCGCAAGACAGTTACAATTAACAAACACGTCGAAAAATGGATAGTAAACGAAAAAACAAAAATGTACCGTTAAATTATTGTTCTAAACTCCCGAAGGTACGTTATTTTATATCATAATACGTTACGTCACGTAACACATTAATATACATTATTCGTGTGTATAACTGTATTAATAGTTTAACTACCGAAACCTGAATTCAATAGAATTCTAATATACATGTTTTGGACCCGCCCCCCCGAAAAAAATTTCTGGATACGGCCTTGATTGTCAATGACTTCGTTATGACGAAAATCTACGTTTGTTTTCGCGTGAATTACGTTAAAAACATTATACTTGCGCGTCCCGTCCGTGGCGTCCCCTCCCAACCATCCCGAAACCGTACGCGACCGGGCGGATCAAAGCGTACTCGAAACGATTTAATACGGTGAAAAAAAAAAAATGTAAATCGATCGAAATGGTGCAGGCACTTGTAGGTTAGGAGCTCGCTAAAACACATCGTGTGCACAGCGTTCATCAGTTGTGTTTGTTCCACGACAGTTGAAATGTTATTTTGTTGTTTGCGGACGAACGATATTTGCCGCGTGACGATCAACGGTATCCGTACGTGATGTAATGGTTGAAACACGCACGACACGCGGCGTCTGCAAATAGAAAATTCGTTTTGCGACGGGATAGTCGACAACAAATCCACAAGACCAACAGTTGGAAATCGACTTAGCAACGTCGGCGAAACGGTAGAACGAACGGAATCGTTATTTCACGAACGTCAAGACAGTTTCGCACACGCCCGCGGCCACCACGAAAAAACACGGCTAGTCGTAATTACGCGTTATGGACATTATCGTGTGCATGTTTCGTATAGATTTTTCACTTTTAACTTAGCAGACTTTAGTGTTTCGAAACCGACGAGAATAAGAGTTACGGTTTTTCACATTGTTTTATGCTTGTTGTCTCGACTTCGGCCGAGTCAAAACAAACATGTATATAATTCGCGTTCGCAAAAACGTTATTTGTTTTCCAGAACTTAAGAATATTCGTGTACTCACGCTATGCCCACTTTTATCCCGGATATTTACCGTTCTGGTTTTGAAAATCATTTAATTATTGAAATATGCGAAACGTTTACATTTACGACGAAAGAAAAAATGGTTCACATAACACGTTACATTTTTGTTTTTTATTTTTTCCAAAAACACAATACCTCATTCAGCATACGTTTTATGCAAAAGAAAAACACCATCTGCGCTCGATTTCCATCGGTTTA
This sequence comes from Schlechtendalia chinensis, assembly GCA_019022885.1. NCBI lineage: Eukaryota > Metazoa > Arthropoda > Insecta > Hemiptera > Aphididae > Schlechtendalia > Schlechtendalia chinensis. The sequence continues at coordinate 72,840,659 of CM032339.1, forward strand.
TACGTTAGGGCTACGGCATTATACACGGAACGTCTGAGAAACACTTTCAACGGGGTTCGAAACGAAAAGTGTTTCGACCCGAAAGACGTCGGCGTGTTAAAAACCGACGGGTCTGACGTTCAGCGTGTAAAACAGTGACTGGAACCTTAATGATTCGATCGGTTCGGTTCTTAAACAAAAATTTCGGTTCAGGTTAATACCGGTATTAAAATTAGAGAAATTAGGATTTAAAAGTGATAATTTATACTGTGGTGTAATTATTAAAGGTTTAATAAGTGCAAATTGTTATCCTTATTCTGACCGATCATTAAAGTTTTATACATTTTCATATTTTTTTGGGAAATTTATAAGACTCTTACACAATCACTTGTGAGAATATTTTAATTCATCAATGTCGATAATTTGATTTTGAATATTTTAGTTTCTGAGATTATCGAGGAATGTATAAGTTATATAATAACGTGTTTTTTTTTTTTATGTCTATATCGAAAATGTTATTTAAAGGATCGCTCCAGTCATTTAGGTAATGTGGTAAACGAGGGGTTTTCGATGAAAAATTCCATGTAGACTTTATTATTATCATGATTTATGACGCCCACGAAATGAAATCTGAGAATTTTAATACAGTTTCATAATATCGAGTTGAACCAACAGACAGAAATTAATCTTCAAAAAATCCGGTTAATTTCGCACTTGAGAACCGTTACGAACGCAAAAGAACCGTAAACGTTCATTTATGACCGGTTACAGGTTCCACGGAATCAGAAATACGGGCTCCGGGTCATGAAACACCCTCAGGAACCGGTCGTTTCGGGTTCGGTCCCGGTCTCCTTGGTGCAAAGTCTCCTATTCGGTGTAGCGTTGCGCGCGTACGTTAAACGCAAACGTTGCCGCCGATCACAGGAACGAGTCGAGGACACGGAAACCGCGCGTGATGTCGATCCGAATAACGCGTGAGACGGTGCGTTACGTCAAAAGTGGTTTTCATGTTCGGGCCGTACGGGAAAGAGTGGCAAGCGCATGGAGTTGAAAATTGCCTGTGACGAGCTGTAAAAAACGAACGGCGCGCAAAAACCGGAAATAAATTTCGCGAACGTGTACACATCATCGTGTCTGGTTAACCAAACGGAAGAGCGGTTCTTCCCGAAAGAACGAAAACGGTTCGCCGTGAAGTTAGCGGCGCAACGTTAATATTTGTCAATAAAACCTTTTCAACAAATTTGTTGGTCATTGTTGGATAAGTCCCGAAATTTGTTTTTTTAAAAGTTATAGGGTTTTTTTTATTTTGCGCCGCTAACTTCAAGCCTTATACTTCAAAAAAATCCCAAAAAAATCATCCGACATTGTTGTACTCGATTTGTTGGTCATTGTTGGAAAGGTTAGGTTGGACCTTAGTTTTTTTTATATAAATTTGTTTAAACGCGCTTCCAACTTCACGCTAGCGGTGCATTTAAAAAAATTAATATAAAAAAAACTCGAGTACAACAAATTTGTTGGAAAGGTTTTATTGAAAAATATTAACATTGCGCCGTTAACTTCACGGACGTCGTCGCGTGCACGTGTATGGAAACGGCGTTGTGCGATAACTGGACGAATACCAAAAAAACACGGATATTATTATACGGACAAATACGGAAGCGAATGCGAACTACGACGTTGTCCGAGATACAATAAAATGTACACCGATCAATACCGTTTTAGATTGTAGTAATAATTGTTCTCCGTGCGAGAAACGTCGATAAGCCGAACCGCCGCCGCCGACCGACCGATTCCGGGACAATCAAAACACAGTACTGTCGTACGGTCCGACACGTACGTTTTAAATTATTTTTTATCAAAACGTGTCGAATAAAAATGTTGATTAATATCAATGATATTTGAACCATCGGTGTTTTCGGTATACCGTTTTAAACCAGCGTTGAAATCAATACCGTACTACTGGTATCCCAATACCGTCGTCAGTGCCGGCCCAAGATACGCTTTTAATATACGAATATTTTATAAATTTTAGTGTAACATTTATTCAAATTGACAATAATATATCTAAATGACTAAATTATTCGTGACAGAATATTCTGTTATTTAATTTTTCTTATAGATTATACGATTTTATAATCATAATTATTGTAGAGAATTTGTTTAAGGGCGCCTTTCGAAAAATTGCCCGGGGCGTCAAAATACCTTGGGCCGGCCCTGACCGTCGTACAAAGTTACGAAAAATTTTAAAAAAAACGACCGCCCGACCAAGTCGCGGAGAACAGTGTAACGCGTCGAGCGATTTGTCGTAACCGCTTAGCGTGGCGTGTACGTGCACGGCTTACTTCGACTCGTTCCTCCTTCAAGTCCACCTTAAGCGCCAGCTGTTCCCTGAGCACCACGTCCGGATAGTGCGTCTTCTCGAAAGTCGCCTCCAACTGTTCCAGCTGTTCTTCCGTGAATATGGTCCGGTGCCGTCGCTTCCTCTTGGCCGGCGGCCCCGCGAACATGGACCCGGCACCGTGATGATGGTGACCGCCGCCGGTGCCTCCGTGGCCCGTCACCGCCATGGCCATCATGTAACTGGGATAGATGCTCTGGTAGCCGGCCGCGGCCACTGCGAAAAGTAACGAACGCGATCAGCACCGAAATCAAATACCGGGTCGCAGCGGACGTATTTTGAAAACCGATAACGTCCGCACCGAAGTCGTCGCCCGGCAGGGACGAACGCCGGAGGGCGGCGGATAAGAGATAACCCTACCCGAAGCTTAGGATCTTATATAAAATATGTACGTGATTTCGAACCTAACCTAACCTAACCTTACACGAAACCAGTGGCGTATAGTTACGTATTTACGTGTTGAACCGTTTGAACGTCGGAAAGTTGCGATTTTCGCAAATATCTGTTACCCGTGATTGAATATTAACTATTCGCTTTATCGTGCACAACACGTTTGTTCCGTTGCGGATATCGTGTTTGATCAATGCGATCTACGACATCACATACACGCGAATCATTGAATCGTGGCGTTATGTAACCGGCATGTCGGCGAACTATTGTGATCTATACACGTTCGGACAGTTTTGTTGACATGAGTTCCGGTTCGATCTTAAAGTTCTTTAAACCGAACAATTTGTTACAATTATAGGTCTCGAGACGTTTAAATTCATAAAATGAGGTAATTTTTGAGGCTAGGAAGTTCAATACAATGTTAGACGTACGTCGCTTCAACTATAATCAAAAAAAAAAAATCTTAAAAACCGTTCGTCATTAATCAAACTATCGGAATTCGGACGAATATTATTTGCTCGTATTGATATTTTTTTCAAAACCACCACCTCCCCCCTCCAAACTCTTTTCCTGCGCTCGCCCCCGTTACCCGGTACTCGGTACTTTTTCGCTACGTAACTCGAACGAATTCGATTTTGAACACATCCGCGCATCGTTCAGCTTATCGATCGATCATTTAGGTTGACCAACATTTTTGAGTCGAACGAAATCCGGTCGGACCACGCGAATCTCGGTTCGTAACGTGAACACCAGCAGTAGTGTGAGAACCACGTTTTCGCGGGTGTTTTCTTTGTTGTTATTAAAAACGGATACAACGCGCGAAACGATCCGGTCAATCGACGTACCGGGATTTTTTCGTCGATCAGGTGACGAACGTACTCAAACGCAGCCCGAACAATTTCCATCGCGAACTACTGACGGTTCAAACCCAAATTGTTCGGTTCCGTTTACACGGCGGATTGATGTTTATCGACAGATGGTTATTGTGGTTGTCGGTCGCGACCAGAGAGACACTACCGCGCCGTGTAGAAAATTTCGCGTCCCCTTGGCCGTCGTCCGATTTCCCGCGCACACGGTCCACGTGTCGACCAAAACCGTCTTTGCCGACCAGTCCGACGGACGACCGAACGCTTGTTTCCGCCGCGACAGCCGAAACATTAAATCCGCGATCGACGTTTCGCGACTTCGGACGACTTCGGCGAACCCTTGGTTACGATTGCTTGTAAACGCGACGCACGGACGACCGCGAAAACCCGGAAACCCGGGGGAAGTACGGCGTAGACGGACCACTTCGTTTGTTTGTCTTGTGTGCTCGTTATCAATATTTCAACGTGCTTGCGTAACGGAGGGTTCTTTGTTTTCTTTCCGTGGCCGACGTCTACGTCCGCGAAAATCGCTCCGTGCGAACGTCGAGACGTCGGTACGCGCGTGTCGTTTATTTACAACGTTTGTTCGTTGGACGTTCCGTGACTACCGACTTCAGCGGTGACGACGAACTTACGCACAAACAGGGACAGCCGCCCGCCCAATTTTAAGGTTAGGTGGTGGTGGTGGTCAACGGCTGTTCCATACTACTGTTGACTTAGGAAAATCGTTTAACTTCACGTGATATCATTTTTGTTTATCACCGTGTTCAGAATACTTTTAAAAAATTCTTTTTCGAAAGTTATCTGGATGCAGTATTAAAAATACTTTTTAAACATATTTTAAATAGTAATGAAATTACTATTTACAGTAGAAATGAATAGTTTTAAAGTATCTATTGTTATTTTATTATAATACATATTTTAATTAGTAATGCGTGGTCAATAATTATATTATTATATTACTAAAAAATTGCTTATAGAATTGTAACTTAGAATATAATAGACTATAAGTCATTGAGAACACAAAATGTTTCTATTAAGTTCTATAAAAAATAATAATTTCAAAAAGAAATACAAGTAGCAAATAGAAACAGTAGGCATTTAAAACAACATAAATTATTTGATCAATGATCTAGTTATATTTGATGTTTCAGCCTTATTCAAATAATAAAGTATATTTGATTTCACCGTGTTATTACAATCGTGTTATATTTTACAATTAAACGGTATTATCAATTTACTTCTCGGTTGTTATGTTAACTCCGTTAAACAATAATTGGCCGTATTTGATATTCGTATTACTGAAAACTAGTGAAAGTATTTGAAATACTTCTTGTGAAGTGTTCAGAACACTTAGGCAATACTATTGTCATAAAGCGTTCGAATACATATTCCAAATACTTTTCTAAACTATTTTCCCCTAAGTCTGGCGTATACGTATTTATTTTAAATTTCAAACCTTTGCGGGTCCTTTCAAAAAAAAAAAAAAATCGGGAAAAAAAATGTTAAACATTCGAAAACCTTTTGCGTTGTTCGGACGAACACCGAAAATATACGTACTCAGGACAACCGCACAGGTCAGTATCGGCTTTCCGATCGCACAACACCTCCTCGTCACGTCCGACTTGGGTCTAACGATTTGTTCGGACGTCGTACAGAATGGCAACACGTACGGCGTGTATAACGTTTGAAAACGCGTATAAATCGTTTTCATACAGACGGATATTTAAAATCCGTTCACGGTGATTATTGTCGAAATTTCGGCAAAACTAAAACGTTCTTTTCTTTTTTGTCAGCTACTAGCGAACACTACGGATAGCTCGACGATGACGAAGTATATACAATAATAATAATAATAAAATAGGGGAAAAAAATACAAAATTACGAAACCAGCTTGCGAAATAGAAGCGATTATGATTTTTATAGCAAATTCGGAGTTAGCGTTTAAAACGGAAGATAAGTTGAAACGAATGGATTTTAAGGCATTGAGTAAATTCAATAAACGTTCGGGTTGCAGAGTAGGACGATCGAACCGTTTCCCCTCGCGACACCGCAAACGCGCGCACGGGGGTCGACGTAGCCAGTATCGGCTTTCCGAACGCGATTTGTTCGCACACGACGGATTTCTCGTCGGGGCGTTCGGCATACGCGGTTTTTTTCCGAAACGTCGTTCGCACCGGGATTCCGTAAACCACCTCTCCGCGGGGGCGAACGAACAGACGCCGCGCGAGCGGTCCGCCGAGCCGAGAAAACGAAAACTCATTATTCGGCGGCCGTGAGGGTTTCATGTCGGACACGCGCGATACGCCCCCGGGGGTAACCTAACCTAAAACCCTAACCCCACGGAGTGGGCTCGGTCGATCTGATTTGAACCGCGGACGGCGGTGTCCGTACGCGGGTCGGCCGGGAAATTTTCCTGTTCGTGATTTGCGATTTCCGGGGGAAAAGTTTCCGTTTCCGTTCGCGTCGCGTGCGAAGCTCATAGACGATCGTCCTGGCCGACGGTGGGCGTCGTCATGACGAGATATCCGTTATCGCACCGTAGCATTTCGTTTTCGACGCGCGGAGAACTCGTCCGACAGACCGACTGTCGAAATCGACGGACGAGCGAGATAAAAGAATAGTGGTCACGTTGTTTGTCATTGTATTCCGTTGTGTTGGTTCGGCTCGATTGTTAAACCGTTTCCGTACGTCGAACGCGTAAAAAACACCGGAGGATCTTGGTCGTGGCGCCCGGCGTAAAGGGGGCACCATTTTGTTCGTCGGGGTTACCTTTATTGTCGGTAAGTTCGACGGTAATGAACAATGTCGGTCGAATCGGAAAAAAACGGGGCAAATCCGTATCACGCATTCGGGCTAACATTGTGAAGACTTCACTTATATTTGACACCCCTCCACTCCCTCACTCGGCATCTGTTGATGATCTCTGGGGACGAAACGAGTGTAATACTGATAATTATGTGCCCGGGGGCGGCAACATTTCAAACACGGCCATTACGCTCGGGAAACGTGAAACAATCGCAATGTGTAATGAGCCCGGTGTTCGGAGGAGATTTTTTATTTTTTTGTTGTCGGTTGTTGTTCGGTCCATTAAAAACAAACACGGGAACGACTGGTTTTTTTTCCGAAACGAGAAGGACGTGCCGCGCGTTTTCGAGACGCCGTTTTCAATTCGAATCGGTTCGGACGGGCGAATACGGAAAAAACGGCGTTGGTGAATTTGTATTCATTCGTGGGCGGGAGGGACAAGGCCCTAGTTTTTAGTGAACTCCGACACAAAGCGTGCAGTCCGAAATTGAAAACGTGCACTACGGATTCGACAAGTGTGTACCCACTACAACACTAATAAATAAGATTACTGGCTGGATAAGTATGTAATACCTATACGGTACACATTGTTCAAATTTTGAAAAAAAAATATTTATACCACATTAAAAAATAAATAATTTGTCAATTGTTTTCAGATTTATACTAGACATAAGTATATTTTCAGTCTATAAAAAAAAAGTCGACATTGTATTTGATAGTATAATCGTAGAAGTTTGTTAGAAGGGGGTGGGGGTGGGGGGCTTTGTACGAATCTTTATGAAAAATAGTGGCTGGGGAGGGGGACAGCCGTCGGCCGAACGAAACGCGACCGTTTTGTCGATGTGTCGGAGCTTGTTTTCCCGTGTTGAGGTGGCGACGCGAGGGGAACGACAGAGTAGAAAAAACAACCCCCTCCCCCCCCCCCCGTCGGGAAAAATCGAAAAGTCTGCCCGGAAGCGGTGTGTTTGAAATGATTGAAAAGACCGCCCCGTACGCGGTGTACGTGTCGTCGTGTCGATCGGAATAGTGTGGCGAAAGCCGGTAATCAAACAGGCCGTATTTATAACGCGGTCAGAGCTAATCATTTTTTTTTTTTTTTTATCAATATTGCAATCTGTTTACAATCGAAAACAATAAGAATATCATATGAAATCACACGAAGAGGTTAGGACCATCCGGTAACGGGATCTCAGAATTATATGTTTATATATATATTTTTGGAAGATCTCTTGACTCCGGCGACTGGGAATTCGAGGAGAAGCGATATTTGACATGTTTTCAATGAGAGGGTTTGTACGGTCAGTTAGTTTGAAGTGAAACTTTTTATAATGGCTTTTGGCAAGTTTATTTACTGTTTGTGTTTTCAGATCGTTGTGGCGGGCTGCATTCGATACGTACCACGGAGCGCCGGCGGTGAGTCTTAGAGTAATGGACTCGAAAGGCTCGAATAGGTCGAATGTTCGCGTGCTCGGCTGGGCCCCAAATCTGTACGCCGTATGACCGTATACGGGTCTAACGATTGATTTTAGTAGTAGTGATTTGTTTTCTAGGTTCGGGTTAGATTCAAGTATGAGCCGGCTAAGTTTGTTTTTCTTTCCAAAACGGTCGTCTGTCTACAAGCCGCGGTTTAGTCGCGATAACGGACGTTTTGGAAATCACGACGACTTTGGTCGGTTTTTTTTTGATAAAGGAAGTAACGGGCGCGTGCACGGGACGTAGACGTGTACACTGGGGGGGTATCGTGTGTGATCCGCGGTTTTCTTATTTCCATGAACTTTATCGGTTCGCGAGCAGAGCGATTTTTTTTATCGAATCGTCGACGAGATTTTTTTATATAAACACGGCGGAACAACGGAACCGAACCCCGAGGCCCACCGACACGAGTAAGTAAACACGAAACGGAAGTTATCGCATTCCGTTAACACGGGTACGTGCACGACCGCGCACGGTTATGCAAACCCTCGCGCTGCCACACTACCCCGCCCGCCCGCCATCCCAACCGTACGTGTTTTTTTTTTTTGTCGAAAAGAAATCCGCGAGTTGCCGAAATTTTCGCGCGAGGTTTATCATCGTTTTTCCCCTTTTTTTTTTTTCCTCTCCATTTTTTTCATTTTCTCTTCTCTCGACGCACAACCGTATACACGCAGCGTCGACACAAACGATTATTGTCAGCGCGGTTTAAGCGTTTTCGTCTGCCGCCTCGGAATACGCGTCCGATCCGCGAAAACCCCTTCGCGCGCTCGGTCAGGTGTGTACGGTTTCGTTATATTTATTATTATTATTATTATTATTGTTGTTATTATACTCGAAAATATCTGCGGATATCGAATCGACAACATAATAGCGTTGCACGGCCGCGCGGCTTCGTCGCACACACGGTCCACGGGTTCTTTTTGAACGCGCGAAGCAATTTATATTCGCGAAGCCTTTGCATATATCGAAAACGGATTTAAAACGCTCGCACGGCGCGCACAGATGTTTACTGGGTGGCGCGAAGGGGAGATTTGCGTGTAATATATACACACGCGCGCACACAAATAATATACGTTGTTATTATCGACCTGTCGTCCACGTGTTCAGAAAAACGGAGAGAGAACGTTTCGAAACGAACGTATTGTATTATTATTGTATATTGTGTTATGCGACACGAATCGGAAAACACGTTCTGCGGCTACCGGGCGATTACGGTCGAGTCGGGTCGAGTTCGGTCGATATCCTTCGTTACGTTATTATTATCATCATTATTTTCTTTTTTTTAGCGAATCGCCCGGTATTCCACGCGACGGTCGCGACGATCCGACCGATTTGATTACCGTTTCGACGTGCTGCTCGTAACCACCAACGCGAATACACGTTCTCGTCCGTTTGTTTACGAGTAACGGTGAAACAGGTCACGCGAAACATAAACCATCGTTGGAAAATAATAAAACACTACGTGCTGTTTACAACGAAAATCGAAATCCGAATTCGAGACCGGAGACAACAGGTTACGATTGCAAATTGGAAACATTTCAAACCGGCGTTAGAAGTAAAAATACGCTCTGATCGATGTCCACGGTCCGTTTAGACCGGCGGCTCTTGAACTTCTGTAGGACGAATCAGAAATCTTACCGATTTTCTTTCGAATACCTACAAAATATCGCACGTTATCATAATCGATATTTTATATTACAAAATTAGGCGCGTAAAAACATATACCGTTTACAATCACTTTTTATTACGCTTAGTTTTTCATAAACATTTAATATTTTATTTTTAAGGGTGACGTTGCATTTCAGACATCGGTTTTTTGAACACTGGGCTCAGCGCTAGAAAGCTTTATACGTAGTTTGGATGCACTCTGTGTTTTCGAAACTCATTCTTAATATAAACAACGGCGGCGACGGTTTTTTCACTCGTCGACTACGGCAGAATTCTTATTTTTTGTTTTTTTTTAAATATAGCCAGCGATCCATTTCAAGTTGAATTTCTTTGAGATGAAAACATATCACGTGATAATCGTAAATCACGTAGGTGTACAACTAATGTAGATATACGAGTGCCGACTGAAGTGCCGTACATTTCGTGCGAACATGACAAGCGGACAAATAAACGCTGACAATAAGACGATTAGGCGTAGGTACTGAATTGTGTCGAGTTCCATTATATCTCGTCGCCGGTGCAATAAAGATAAGATAAACTACATGAAAAAATAAAATAAAATAAATACGTGCCCAGGCCGGGAAATCACCGATAGAGCCGCCGCGGTCCCCCGACACGAGTGACCCCCCAGCGGGCCGCGGACCGCGGTCTAAGATTTCGTTACATTTTACATTTTCTCGTATTTTTCGAACGCTTTTAACCTAAATATTTATTTATTTAATTGTTCATTTAATTGTTCAGACAAGTTCCGCGTTGAAATATGCGCGGACCAATTATTTATGATTTTATTATAAGAAGTGCAAAAAAACAAAAAACAAAATCAAATCAAATAAATTGTACCACAATAACTAATGTGGTATTCATGTTTTTTTTTTAATGTCGAATTATTTGGTTAAATGTTCGCGAAAAATGCATTTGCATACAAATCCGCTGACTCCATTCGCCGTTGGTGTATTATCGTAATATTGTACTCGTATGAATCGGCTCTTGTCGAAGAAACGATACGTGAATCCAACTCTAAATAATATGCGTTGAGTGCGTAGGGTGTTGATCCAAGTCACGAACGTCGAATGACTACAAGTACTCTCAAGGGTGGTCATTGGCCAGTTACGAACATAATTTTTAGGTTAACTTTTGAACTGGCATAGTTGACTTACTTAGTTTGAAATATTCACTACGCGAACTTGAATTTTTACGGTTGATTATCGTCGTATTCCAGTTTCGCGGACACGCTGAAGACGTATATATTTTGTTCGAAGTTCGAAATGCATTATTATAAATATTACGGAATAGCCTACAAAGTCATGAGAAATGAAATGTTAAAAATTAAAAAAAAAATGGATACTTCTTAGTAATCATATCAAAAAGTACTATAAAGATTGACGGGAATCCGACAAGTAGAATGAATAAAATTGCGACAAAAGATTTTGATTTCCAAGCTTTCTTCCCCAGATTATTGTGCGAGTAGATTTTCGGTTTAATGTTGATGTTGTTAATTTTTTCATTCCGGAGTGCGAAAATAATTATTATTATTTAATAATTTTAATCAAAATTCGATTAGGTTTTAGGTCTAAGATCAAACACAAGATTATACACATTTCCCGACCCCTTTGACGTTTACAAATACAATTGATTTAATCTCAGTAATTTCTGTCGGTCGGTACGTTCGCAATCATTATGTTTTTTTCTTTAATTAGACCTCAACTGGCATTGAAAAAAAAAACTATGCCGATAACGTTATCTCGAAGTCGGACCGAGTGAATCGACGGAATATTCGATCGACTCGGTGAACTACACACGGGAAACGGTACGGGATCATTTACAGAGTCAATAACGTAAATTATTCATGTCGGCCACAGCGAAATAAGGCGAAATCGGTCTTCACTCGATCGGGTTGTTGATCCACCGGTGTGCCGACAACAAGGAAATTCTCGTTCGGAACCGTGGACGAACGAAACGACACGACGACGCGAACCGACGGAACGCTTTTTGCACGTTTAATATCCGAACGCACTTACCGCGGGTCGCCGACTTCCGGTCACGTCAGATTAACCGTTCGGGGTGGCGGTGTGCCGGTATGAACCGCGCGCGTTTTTCAACGGTTCCGGTGCGACAGACGTTCGATACGTGTGATAACGAGTACGGACCGTAACCGTCCGATATCAGTTACGGGTTCCGGGTTCGATTGGGCTAGGCGCACTGACCCGCACCGCTTCCTCGTGGACCGCCGAGGCCCGTACCCTTTTGAGGACGAGGCACACAACTCGGTTTCCCGAGTCACGTGGCTTACCGTGTACTACTAGCTGGCGCCGGTCCCACGACCTAACCGCGTTCCGGCGTGACAGTGGTATCAACCAGGTTTTTAGTTGACGTTGGTGGGTCGAGAAACCCCTAACCGTGTGTTCAATGTCGACGAGGGAGCGTCTCTTACCGCGAAGCCCGCCGACGCCAAAATCCGCGACGTCTGATGTAAATTCGCACCGTAGTTTTCGCGCCATTGTCTTGTTGTGTTTCTCGTCCGCCGGACAATGGATATCATTCGTAAATAATTTCCTATTGTTTTCTTTCCTATTCCATTTCGTTACGGTTTTTATAAAGACAAATGGAGTAGTCGCCCCAGCGGCGTATTTAGGGGGGCAATCGCCCCGGGCATCACGTTTTTGAGGGAGGAAAATTTTCAACCGTTTTGTTCGAATATATTTTTACCAATTGTTTTTGAAATATATTTGACATTCGACGTTTTGTTTCACAGTTTGGAGCTAATGAATATCACCAGGCGTTAACACCCTCCGTGTAAAGCCTATAACGAATTGTACGCTACTATTTTATGGTTATAAACACACTGCGAACATTGAAGCTAAACATTTATAGACATTGACATGATATTGATTTGTATCATTTATTTGTAATTACTTTTGCACAAGATATTAAAACATGTCTTAAAAGAGTTGTGTGTGTTTTTACACGCAATAACGAGGTCAGAGGGGGGAGGGGTTAACGTATTTTGTTAAAATTAAATAAATAAAAAACACGGCGTTAAGACGATTTGAAAATTTCGCGCGCGAAACTCGTATGACGCCGCGGCAGTGATAATGTTGCGTGATCGTAATGCGCAAGCGGGTGGGAAGGTGTAGCCCGCGGCCTGCGGGCTTCCGACTTGCGTCGCACAACGTCGGCGCCCCTAAAGCCTTAAGCCTCACGTCCGTTCGACAATATTTTAATAATTTCCGAAATGTAATTAAGTCCAAATACGTCCGGGCTTTCCACCACCGCATGAATTCGTCAGCTACGGTACTGTAAATAAATCCGGGCCGTCGGTGTGTATATTAGTAGCGTTCATAACGATTTCAACGTGAATTCTAGCGTTTAATTTTTTATTGTTACAAAAGACGCCTAAAATATCTTTTGCTGTTGCACGCCTCTATAAGATGTCGGTTATTCTAGTTACCCTAATTTACTGCGGTTTAATACGAAAATCAGCATTTTTCTTAAAAAGTATTTATGAATGATGAACAAAAAAAAAATTATTATTCTCATACTCCCATCCGCCTACCGACGCCGAGTGGCCCGATCTTACGAAACAAAAATAATATTGCAATAAGAAATCAAATTATTTATTCACCAACGTTGTATAGAGACGTGGTGACTCTGGACTGGTGGCGTTTTATGTTCCGAATTTAAATTAATTTTTCCCCTGGCCCCGGGACCTTAGTACTCACTGACCAACCCTTCGAACACACCGCGTCGACGTTAATAAGCCGTCGGTTTTCCAATCGTGTTTCGTATCGACTGTACACGATTGTTTTTGAAAACGGTTTTGACGTCAACGCGTTTACGGAACAGTGTTTAAGATAAGTCCGGACTTACGTACGATAACCGACGAAGAGGTATTAGAAAGAATGTAAAAAAAAAAAAAAATTAAAGAAATAAAGGGTTCCATGGAATAGTATCGCGTAAAAACGGAACGGACACGTGCTGAGGCGCTAGACGTTAAAACGGATTCGCCTGTTAACCGGAGTCGTGGCCTTCTCACCGAAACGGGTACGCGCCTCGGTGCTGATGGTGCTCGGACGACACGGGATCCTATGTCGCCGAGGTCGATCACGGAAAGGCGCGTGAACGGTGAACATCCGTGAGTGAAGTTCCAGAGTCACCAGAGAAACCGAAAGCTGGCCGAGTGACGGGCAAGAACGGAGAGTTGCTGCAAATCAATCTCGGGAGAAGAAGAAGACCGATTGTTTTATTTGGTAATTTTTATCGTTTTTCTCCCTTTTTTCTTTTTTCGTTTGCTGAATGCTTTTCTGCCGAGTCGTTGGCGTAGATAAGAAATGATTTTGAGGGTTCACAGAAAATTTATAAAGTAATTGATATGGATTTTATTCACTAACGTGCTCAGAACGTTCCCCGCGAAGTTCTCACACGTCACGTCGTTTTCGTCCGGTTTTCACGGAACATTTTCAACCAACGGTAATACGCGTCGTACGGTTTTGGCGACGGATCTTAGAAACGTTCGCGCTCAAACCGTCAGACAGCGTACGCGGCCCCTCAGCCCTACGCCGCCGACGTCGTTGGCGGCGCGTATTTTTGGCGGGCGGGGTTACAAGCGAAACATTTCGGCGGTCGAATACGTACCCAAAAAGTTGGCCGCGGACGAGTGCGCGTATCCGGACGCGGCCGCGGCCGCGGCCAGGTGTCCGAAGCTGATGGGCTGCTTGAAGAAGCCGGCGGCGGCGGCGGCGGCGGCGGCTGCGGCCGCGGCGGCCGCGGTGTTCGCGGTCACGACGGTGTTGCGGCCGGCGGCCGCGGCGTCCAACGACGACGACGTCAACGACGACGACGACGGCGACGGCGACGGCGACGACGACGACGATTTGGACGGGGCCAGTATGCTGTCGATGGTGAACAGCGACGAGCCGGAGACGGCGGACGTCTTTGGCACGATCGCGGCGTCGCAGTCGCCGCCGCACGGGCGTCGCGACGGCGGCGGCGGCGGCGGGGCGGGCGGCGGCGGCGACTTCGGGCCCGCGCGGCCGGCGTTCGCGGCCGCGGCGGTCGGCGGCCGTTCGCCGTGGTCGCCCGGACCGGCCGCGGCGCCGAACACGCCGCCGTGCCGTCCGTCCAGTTTCATGGTCGCGTCGGAACGTCCGGCCGGCGCGCGACGGCGTAGAACTCGTGGGTGGGCGGGGGGAGGTGGTCGCGGTGGCCGTCCGCCGTTATCGTCCGGCCGTCATCGGCTGTACCGGTGCGGGGGAAACGCGGTCGTACGCGAGTAGAACACGTTCGATAACGGGCGCCGCGTGATGAAACGTACGTGACGGGCAGCTACGACGCGATCGTGTGCGACGGTGAGTGCCGCGTTTGGACGTCGTCGCCGCCGGTCTCGTCGTCGCAGTCGTCGTCGTCGCGGGCGTGTCCGCCGCCCGGAACGCGCCGTCTCGATTGGTCGGCGACGGGCCCGCGGCACCGGTACACCCTTACGGCGCGTTCCCCGCGGGGGTGGGTAGGTGGGGCGTGTTCCGTGTAATCGCCGCCGCGCGTTCGCCTTCTTCGTCCGCGATGATGCTATTTTGTGATTTGTCCGACGTAATCGCGCGGCCGCGCACCCCGCCGCCCTGCGTCCCCGGCGTAATTGCGATCATTACGGCATTCCGACGGGCCGGCCGGCGTACGGACCGCGGGCGGCCACGGACGACAAACGCCGCGTAATTACCGTCCACCCCTCCGCCGCGACCCGACCGCCAGCCGTCCCCCCCCGTGTTGTCCCGACGGCCGGCTACGCTGTTTGCGCGTACGCCCTATTATACCGTATCCGAGTTGTCCGCGTTGGGGGGGGGGAGGGTCCATGAGGTCCGGATCTCGACTGCCCCCCCGCTCACCGAATTGTTTTCAATATTTTCAATTTTTTTTTGGTTTTTATATCCTTTAGTCTATTCGCAAACGTGATCGGCAAACGAACAACAGAACAAAATATAAATTCAGTGTAATTACGACTGGAAAGTTATGAAATATATTATGGATCCCCTCCTCCACGAAAAAAAATCTAGATATCTACCCCTCGACGACAGTGTTCGCATTTTATTTTCCGGTTCGATATCAAGCGCACGGATCGGCTTCGAATAAGTATTTTTGGCGTCGGTAAGGATTGGTCGGCTGGACGGTTTTTGTTTTCGCGACTCTCGAAAAAATTGAATTTTAAAAAAAAAAAGTTTCACGCCACTGCTGCACACGATTTGTGGTAACCGCGACATTCGACTTCAAAATTTTGAAAAAATAAATACTGTTCTTCTAAAATTATTTATGAAAACGAAAAAATACAATAGCATTAGTTCGAAAGCATAAGAAATATTCATAATTTGTACAAAATCGTGTTTAGCTAGGATATAGCACGATATTTTTCCCAAAATGGCGTTACAATTGCGTTAGAAATTTGCTTGTTGTCTTTACCGGCTGCAGGTCGACTTTTGGGTCGTTTGATGGTTTTGCGAGGCGACTAAACACTTGGCTCGGCGGGTCTACGGTGCGTGTCGACAGCAGAACAGAAACGGCAAAGAAGTCGGTTACGTCTGAAGCAAAACGTAACGACCGCGAGTACTTCGGTTTTCGTTGGACGACGGGGTTCGACGTTTATTTCCAGTACATTTCGTCGGCTTTTCATCTTAACGTGTTGTCACCGGCGCGGTGCCGTCGCCAAAAAGTTAGCAACGTAACGTTTTAGAAAAACGAAAAACGGACGGACGCGCTCCGCCGCAGAACAACGAACGTGCGATACGAACCTGAACGTGCTTTCGAACCGCCCGTCCCGTCGTTTTGCAGTCCGCGGCAGAAAATGCGCTCGTCAAACACCAGGGCCGGCCCAAGGTATTTTGACGCCCCGGGCAATTTTTCGAAAGGCGCCCTTAAACAAATTCTCTATAATAATTATGATTATAAAATCGTATAAAAAAAATTAAATAACAGAATATTCTGTCATGGATAACTTAGTCATTTAGATATATTATTGTCAATTTGAATAAATGTTACACTGAAATTTATAAAATATTCGTATATTAAAAGCACCTCTATAAAAGTAGCTAGTGTTTCACCGGATTTCGTCCGCTCGCGTGTTCGTCTTTTTGCCCGACTCATCGCCCGACTCCACCACCGGGGCACGTGTCTCGTGAATGATCGCGCGCGCGTCCCGCGCGTTCCGAATCCGTCCGCGTAACCACGTTTTACGTCGGTCGAAACCGCGATTGTCGTTGCGAACGGCATTTGACGACGACGTGCCGAAAAAGCAGACCCCCCCCCCTTAGCGCGTGTCCTTATCGGAATAGTAACCGCCGCCGAAACCTAACCGCGGACGGCCGGCGTGTACGTGAGCGCAAAATAATAATAATAATAATAATAATAATAATAATAATAATACCGTTGACAATGTTCGGGTCCGTTCGTCGCGTGCTGTTCGCGAGCACCGCGGCGGACGACGACGGACGTTTAATCGTCCGGGTGGACGAGCACAATGCGCGAGCGATAACGCGATTTGCGTTGGGCCCCGCGGGACGAACGGCGACAAATCCGACCGGCCGTCCGACCGTCTTGCGCGTACGCGAAACCGGGGGAGAAAAAAATTTTTTTTTTTTTTGTTGTTGTGTGGTGGGAGGGGGGATTCGAAAAAGGTTAGGTTCTTAATCGACGATCTTTGAAGTGTGCCGGCACGTCCAGAACTCGAACGTTCGTTTTCGCCAAACGCGTCGAGTTTTGCCTCGGCCCCGTTGGCTTCAGAACTACCGCGGTATAATCGGTCGTACCGTTTTTGTGTGGCGTTTAGACGCTGTTCTCGATCGGAACGCCACTTCTGGTAGAGTTTCGACGATAACGGATAAACAACATCGCGTTATGATTTGCAGTCGATTGCGACTCATCGAGTTTTTTACCGTTTGTTATTGATTACCGACGGACCATTCGTCGGCGGCAGAATTTCAATTCAAGAACTCGATCTTAACAACAACGACAAACGTCCGAACGTGCACAATAGTCGAAGACACACAATGATTAAATAACGCACCGTTCAATAAGTCCGCACGTGTTACTACGTCGTAAACCGCGACGATCAAACGACGATATCCGTAATGGAATATGAACGTATCAAGTCAACAATTAATATCCAATAACGGATAACAAATATTTCCGAAAATTACAAATTCCCAACCTAAATGGTTAATACGTAAATAACAAATAAAATGTTCGTTGGTGCGTATTAGTTTCATGTAAAGCAATTCAAAATGTTTTATCGTAAACTTATGGTTGTACCCCCAAAACCCCGTCTTGCGTTCGCCACTGAAACACGACACCGATTCCATAATCGGTACAGTACAGTTAGTAACAGCTTTCTATTGTCGTTTTTATTGCGTAGGTATGTTCATGTTAGCTTTACAAAACTAAAATTTTGGTAACAGAAAATACGGCGCGTGAGTGTTTACTATGTAAAAGGTAAGTAAGCAACAGTCGAATATTAAAATAATATAACTGACATTGGTTTTTTTTAAAAAAAAATGTATGATTATCGACTAGAATTATTTATAATAAGGTATGAAAAAAAATAAGAAGATCTTCCGCCAACAGTATTATTTTGAAAGACCGAATGATTTTTGAAGAATTTTACCATGTATCGTTCAATCAAGTACGTGTTGTAATATTATATTTAATGGACTACGTCAGGGGTCGGCCACCCTTGTTTAATG
Source organism: Schlechtendalia chinensis (assembly GCA_019022885.1). Classification (NCBI taxonomy): domain Eukaryota; kingdom Metazoa; phylum Arthropoda; class Insecta; order Hemiptera; family Aphididae; genus Schlechtendalia; species Schlechtendalia chinensis. The sequence continues at coordinate 72,858,961 of CM032339.1, forward strand.
GACTCGAGATCGACTTTTGCGTATCGACTTTTCAATTTAATAAATGACCAAAACAAAAAAAAGAAGAAGGTCGTCTCACATAATTAATGATCGCCGTATTGGATTTAATACAATTTTATTTACACCGAAAAGACGAAAGAATCGACCTGTTGGCCGTCCCTGGACCACGTAATATGATATTCGCACGCGCAAAAATAATTTTGATCTTCAGTTCCGACTCCGAGAGAAGACCGCGCCGCGTCCGAACGGTTCGGCAGCAATGGCCGCCTGGTCTTCTGGTCCGGACCACGTTACTTCGCTGAAAATTAAACGAGAGGAGAAACCCGCAATTTCATCCCCGAAAATTGGATCAAGTAAATAAATAATAACGTGGGTGGGTAGGGTGGAGGGTGGAATTGGTTCTACGTCGTATCGTTTGTTGCGAGGCCCGAGAAGTACGCGCAAAGTGTGTGCAGTGACACGTGTAGGAGGGACGTACGTCCAAAACAATAGAATCGTCAGCGGCGTGGCGTGGGCACGAGATAGGACGTAAGCAGTGGTATTTTATTTTCTCTAAAAGTCATTAGAACACTAATTGTGAAGTTTGTAAAAAACGAATTTGTCGTCTCTCGCTCTCTCGATGTTATTACACAAATAATTTTTAAAAATGAAATTCAAAACTTTTGTGCGTTTTTCACTCGACAAACTAATGATCTCGACGATACGTACACACACGCACACGCGCTGTGTCTTGTTGTCGATTCAAGTGAACCTCGATGCACGCGCAATCGATATCGGAGTGATTTTTCACAAACAATCAATGTGCGTTCGTGTGCCGTGGCAAGTAAAAAATGGATCGCGCCATCTCGGACAAGCCCGTTCTAAAAACGGCGCGCCCCACTAATCGATCCGACCGTTTTTACACCCGTTCTGTACGCGTCAGTGACGGGCAAATAATTCAGTCATGGGAGGGGGATGAAGAAGCTGATTGTTCAACACGCACTTTGATCATTGAAAACATAAGTCATAATTTAGGAATACGAGATCACTTTATTAAATCTATTTATTTTTTTTTTGCCAATTCATTCGATACTTCATCTGTGGCACGGGCGACCGTAGGGGGGTTTAACACCCTCTCTTCCCGAAATTTAGAATGATATATAAAATATTTTGAATTACCTCACATATGAGAGTAATACGACCAATGAACATTTATTATTATTTACGTGTTAACGTTGGAAATTTGCAATTTTCGGAAATATTTGTTATCCGTTTATCGACTAATTATTCACGTTATGTACAATACGTTTATTCAATTACGGATATCGTATTTCCTAACCCAACCTAATCATTGCGATTTACGACATAGTGTACACGTGAATTATTGAACTGTGTATTATTTTATCGTTATATATTCAATTGTTGTGGACTATACACGTTCGGGAAAGTTTTGTTAACATGAGTTCTTTAAACCGAAAAATACAATCATCGTTTCGACGACTTCGAATCCTGATCCTGATGAATCATCCGTGGATGGTTTACCAATAAAAAAAGCGAAACCTTGACGAGTCACAATCGACTGGAAATTATAATGCGAGTTTTATCCGTTAATTTAAATAATATCGAAATTCTACCAGAAGGAGTGTTTCGATCGTGACGGTCATATCTTGTTTTCGATAGCAAGTAACACGTAGTCGATAATTTAGAGAGGTCATTTTTCGATTTTCTCAAAAGAAAGAAACTGCGTGGAAACAATCAAAGAAGTTGTAAATTTTTTCCGCATATCCCATAAAACTGGTCAGGTTTTAGAGAACCGTGTAATATCATCATGCGCGAGTGCGAAACAGACACGGCTTCTTGAGTTCTGTGAAACACGTCGGGCAGAGCACTTGGATTCTCTCAGTTCATTCATATCACGTACACGAATATATTCGTTCGTCGTTTGGATGAAAAAAATATCAACTCTGACGGAACGAAACGTCACGCCCCGCTAGATAATACAGAGCCATAATAGCACTAAGCGAAAACAATGATTGCGAAACGGCTGTAAAAGTCGGCGGTCAGTTGTTTCTATCGTCACGACGAAACAAAAAAATCGACACCGACATTTGTGAATAGTCTTGTCGTATCACCGGTGAACGAAAATTACCTGCAATAATATAATTTTTGTTTTTTTGACATTTCATGTCTTTACTTTGGCACATTAAAATAAAAAACCGCCACGAAAAGCGTTACCTGAATTAAGATACCCGCTGGGGACTGTCACGAAAAAGCGTTACAGAAAAAAAACCCGACCTAAAAAGACATAAAATGTCTCACTTAACGCGGACTCGTATGTACTCGGGACTCCTTCTGCTCATCTTGATGGCTGCTTTTTTTTTTTTAATTGTTTATTAATACGAAACAGACGACGAACGTCATACTGTCGAAACGGACACGTAATAATATAGCACAGTTTCACAGTGTCCGTTGTTCGAAACGTCTCGTACGGGTCAGGCGCGGTGATGTCGTTCGCGCGTATCGACGCGTATCGGAGAGACGAGAGGATTTGCGCCGGGGACAAAGGCAACAATGCGCACGGTAAGTAATGACTGGATAACGACCGCTGCGTAATACTATTATTACCTGGGTACGTACACGCGTGTGTGTGCGTGTGTGTGCTCCACGGAAATCCCTCCGCGGTAATCCTCGCCGAAAGCGTCCGAGGCGTACGCACGACGGGGATCGGAGGGAACGTACGGGAGAAAACGTCCCCGGGCCAATCTTATTATTATTATTTTTGTATTTTTATTTTTTTTCAATCGGTTTGACAAAAGGAGCACACGGTTTTTTTTTTGGATATCACTCTGCAAATTAACTGCGATCCGTCGTGAAACGCCTAGTCGATTAGAACGTACGGACGGTGTCGTGCCACGGTCGTGAGACACAGTGTTTTTTGTTTTTTTGATTCCGCGTGGGGCGTAGTGTCGTTTTCGAGTGACAAAAACATAAACAGACATGCTGGAAGACGCCGAGGTCGCCCGTACAACAGCAGGACGGGAGCGAGCTCTTCTGGCGCCCAATTCATTGGGTTTTCGGATAAAGATTATTTTTACAGACACGAACGAGCGTCGTACAAAAAACAGACAACATTTTCACAATCGCCAATTGTACTTTTCTCGATTTGACTGCCGAAAATTCATTGTTTTTAAAAGATTCGCCACGCCACTGAATACGACCCGCCGCTCTAGCATTTAATTGTTGTAGGGAGGGGGGGGGGGGTCAAAACAAAATTTAAATCAAAAATAACACTTCTGGTCAACGTTCACCAACTTGATGTTATTGATATTATATCGGTCGCGAGTCCGAAAAGGTCGACGACCACAACACATACATTCGATGGCATGAAAATTCTTCGTTTTTTGACGATCGTGATTTTTTCGCAGTGTCGAAAAAGGAAAAAAAACCGTTTTTTTTTGCTACTGTTCCCTGCCAAAGGAGAAATGTTAGGTGCTCTGGTGTTCGTTTTCACTGACGAGCGAGCGCTTCTTGTGCACGTTTTTCAAATCATCGCGATGAACAATCAACGAAAATTGGCTGTTTATACCGATCAAGTATGATTTTCGTGGTTTCAGGCGTTTTTTAGGCCACCTGTCCCGCGCGGCCGAAAATTTTGATCGTCGCGGCGACCTTAACACGGCTCCGGCCGCGGGCGCATCATGATACGTGTATAACGTGCACATTGTGCATCGGGGTTTTACGGGCTCGCGCGTCGTTCGCGGACGATCGGCTCTTTTGTCATCCGGCGCGTTGTACTGAGCCGCCGTCCGAACGGTAGCGGCGGTAACCGCGGTAGCGGCGGCGGTCGACCGATCGGCTCAAGTGGTCGTTCGCAGGACCGCGTGCCGTAATCCATTGTCGTCTCCTGCCGCGCGGCGGTACGGTCCGGTCCGGGGGGGTGGTGGTGAACGTTAAACAACGAGACTTCTCGCGACGTCACCGTGTCGATTTCGCTTTTCATCGGCCGTCGTCCCGCTCGAAATGCCGTGCCCACATTTGGTTTTCGTCTGTCGCTTCACGGGCCGGCATCGGGTCTCGGTTCTAGTGAAGATTTAGGCACTTCGTCTCGTCATCCCGGGCTGTCGTCCCCCCGGTCGAGCCGAGCACGTCGTTTCCTTTGTCGCCGTACCCGATCTCCCTGTCCCGCCGTCACTCCACGGCTCTCACGGCCAACGCCCGAACGAAATGTTTTTCCCCGTCTCTCTCGTCTCGTCGCTAGTCCGTTCGCGGCCCGTGCCGCCCCGTGTATTCGTTTTCGCGGTCCAGGTTTACGGAGCGGCGCGAGTCAGGGTTTGCGAATTCTCGTTTTGTTTTGGACGCGGTGCACACCCAGGCTCGTCGCCGTGTCCGAAAAAAAGGAACGTGTAGAACACGAAGAGAAATCGACTTGGACGACCGCTTTCCTCGTCTCCTCCGTTTTGGCTCCGCGCGGTCCGCAGCTTCCCTACGACGGGTATCCGGTCACCGTTGTGACGGCGCGCCATAACCATTTCGATTGTCGTCACGGATTACCCTAACCTCGCGGACGTCGTCGAGTGGGGTCGTCTCCAACGAACGGACGGTAAAACCGGTGGTCCGCGGGAGCCGCGTGTTTGCCCGTCGCGGTGCCGGGTTGAATGGTTTTACCGTCCGTGACGGGCAAACACGAGGCGGGTCGGGTAAACACGGAATCCGGGCGGCGACGGAAGACTAAAAAAAAAAAGAGAGAGAGAGACGGCGGACGGGCGGGGGCAAATTCTAAGGACCGACGCGGGCGGCGGTTGTGCGCGCGTCCGTGTTGACACGGCAACCCGGTAGTCAAGTGGCACGATTATTTGTTCTGCCGGCGACGGCGGTGGAGGACGGGACGCGGTTATCAGCTGCCGGCCGTGTAAAACAATTAGCGTGCGGGCGCGCGCGGCTCGCGTTACCGTTAAAAGGGACCGGGGCCCGGCGTCCCTCCCCTTATAGCCGGTCACGCGATACGCGCGCGTTGCGTTGCGTCCATTCGGCGGGGCTGACGCGCATCAAAACCCGCCCCGGGACGACGGCACGCACGCGCGTACACGTTTATCGTCCGGACGGGACACGAGACGACGACACCGCACCCGGTATTCGTACGACGCGTACAAATCGTTCCGCCGGACGTCGTCGGATACGGTGCGCGCGCCGACGCGGATAATTGTTCGACGACGACGACGACGGGGGAGTCCTATAACCTACGCGCGTTATCGGATATTATCCGTCCGTCGTGAGCGTGTGATTGATAGCGGTTATCGTCGGGGAACGTTCGTGAGTTGGTCCCCTATTCCGGGCAACGAGAGACGAAAGTCTTCGCTTCGAATCGCCATACGGCAGATAGCAGTTATCGGCGGTGCTCGAATTGGAAATTTGAAAACGGCGTCCCACAACGAAACACTCTAGATCATAAAACCCCACCAGCTTACCGTTAATACAACAACGTGATTGTACGATTTCTTACAGGACAACACGTCACACGAGTAAGCAACCAACAAACCCGTTTTGATAATACGCTGTCACGACTTACGAAAAGAACGGTACAATGTATTCGCGCTACATACGTATTCCGTGATCTACAGGAACAATGAACTGCCGTTATCAACCGGGATACTTCGCATAACGAAATGTCCAGCATATACGGTTTGTCCGTGATTGTTTTCCGTCTGCGGGCCTCAGGTCACAAGCGCTGCCCCCCATTTTCCTTCTGAAAACCGTGGGTGAAGGGAAACGCTACATTTTTTTGTTTGTCTGTCTTGTTTGTAAACGTGGCCGGGTCGCCCGACTCGAGTACCGTCCGGGTAGAACCGTACGACCGTGCCGAAGGAATCTCGAACAACAACGACGACGACGACGACGACGACGACGAAAAACTAAGTGGAAATCCGTTTCTTTCAAAAGCGGACTCGAGATGGCCGGCCGTCCGAGGGAGGACCTGACGGGCAAGTGACAATTAGTGGATCGGTCCGTTTTAAAGACGGGAAATGTCTTGTCGTTGCCAACCTTCGCGCCCGTAACGGGACACCGGCCGCCAGGGTACGGCGTAGGTTATGGACGTTTTTAGGCCCGTGCCCTCCTTCCGCCACCAATTTCACACTTTCGTATGAGCCCCCTCGTCGCTACGAGACTGAACTACGATTTACGTTAGGACGACAACAACGGTTGTTGGATCAATATAAATACCAGTTCAATGTAGTCTTTTCGATATATCGTTTTGGGTTTATTGAAGATAACGTAATTGCTCAACGACGCCCGACGAAATATAAACAATCGGTACGAACGTTTTCGTGTTTCGTGGTTTGTTTTTGAAATTTCACGTCTTCCTGGGGTGGGAGCTCGTACACCCACCCACCAGGTTGATAACCGTCAGGGTGTACTTCGTTAACTTCGTTATCGCCGGACCGCGGTCACGTGCCGAGCAGTATATTCTGTCGGTCGGTCCGTCGGAATGCTCGTACGCCGTTACGCGGGACAAAGCCGGGGATACTGAACAGGCTCGGTCATTTTGATATCGTGCAGTTGAAAAATATTTCTAAAAACGATTTCGCCACGGTATTTACGTCGAGTGATATGCCCGTATGATACGATAACTCCCGCGGGGTGGCGGCGAATGGCCGATAACGCTAAGTTATCATACATAACGTAACGTGCGTATGTTTGAGATTGAAATCGAAAACACCGTTATGTCGTTTCGGACAAAACTGAAACTTACCTAACCCGGAACGATTGCGTGTAACACGCCGTTTCGTGTTTCCAGACACGGACATCGACGTGTCATCGGCTTGACGCACTGTTGTGCAATTTCATGAATTTCCGATTTTCTTCTTTTCTGCGCGCCGTGTTTCCTGTGACGTCCGTGAAGTTAGCGGCGCAATGTTAATATTTTTCAATAAAACCTTTCCAACAAATTTGTTGGTCATTTGTTGGTCATTGTTGGATAAGTCCCGAAATTTGTTGGACATTTTTTTAAACGTTATAGGCTTTTTTTATTTTGCACCGCTAACTTCACGCCAGCGGCGCAACTTCAAAAAAACTTCAAAAAAAACCATCCAACATTGTTGTACTCGATTTGTTGGTCATTGTTGGAAAGGTCCCGACATTTGTTGGACCTTAGTTTTTTTTATATACATTTTTTTAAATGCGCCGCCAACTTCACGCTACACTCTTCTATATAAAATCTGATACCAAATAAATTTAAAAGTTATATACTCATTATTTTTAATTATTTTATACATTAATAACAAATGTGCTTCTTAAATATCTTCTAAAGTTGTACATTGAAAATAGTAACATTTTTATATTTTCAATTTTTCTTAACGACCAACAAATCGAATACAACAATGTTGGATGGTTTTTTTGAAGTTGCGCCGGTAGCGTGAAGTTGGCGGCGCATTTAAAAAAATTTATATAAAAAAAACTAAGGTTCAACAAATGTCGGCACCTTTCCAACAACGACCAACAAATCGAGTACAACAATGTTGGATGGTTTTTTTGGGATTTTTTTGAAGTTAGCGGCGCAAAATAAAAAAAGACTATAACTTTTAAAAAAATGTCCAACAAATGTCGGCACGTTTCCAACAACGACCAACAAATGACCAACAAATTTGTTGTAAAGGTTTTGTGGAAAAATATTAACATTGCGCCGCTAACTTCACGGACGTCAATAAGTGCGATCCGCCATTACAGGCCGATGGGTAAATAAACACGAAATCCACATCCAAAACGGGCGGCGGACCCGTCCGTTTCGCCGGCCCGCGAGTGCGAACGCTCGGGGGGAGGGGGGACAGCCCGTAATCACGCGGCCGAAGACGATAACGGTGCACACGTTTGTATATCGCGTTTTATACTAATGCATATAATGTGTACGACTGAGTAAATATTTATTCGATTTCCGCGGCACGAGTGCGTTTCTTCGTCCGGACGGTGTTGGGGCGGAACGGGAAAACGAAACGTATCCGCGACAATACGCGCGACAGTGTAATGTATACGTGCGCGCGTAGAGGCCCACCCACGCTAAACACGTCCGTTGCGTCGAAGTGCTATTTTTGAGTACTGCGTGTCGACGGACGGTCTCGTACGATATAAAATTCAGCTTACGGTCGGACGCGTCAACGTGTATCGGTCGAGTCGTTTGATCGCAGTTTAAAAACTATTTTATTTTATACGATTTTCGTTTTTTGTTTTTAATTCGCCGTTCGTCGTTTTCACTTTTTTTAAATGTATTTATTCGTTTTCTCCATTGTCGATAACAATAATACCAATGCCGATGCTCGTTTAGATAGCGCGGACAACGTCATATTTACAGGCGATAGGTATCGATTATAAAAACTCGCTTGACTAGAATTAAAAAACATACGAATGGAACGCTAACACCATTCCATCCAGTAGCGCGGTAAGTGTATGGGCTATTATCAATAGAAAACTTTTTTAGCGACGGATGACCAGTAAACGTGTCCGTCGCGTTAGACGACGTGGAAGATCGGGTCGAGCGACACAGGCCTGGGACACAGGTGGCCGATACCCAAATAGCTGGGATAGAGGCGAGGGAGAAGAAGAAGAAGAAGAAGACACGTGTCCGTTGCGTCGAACGCATACTTTCGACGTGATCACAGTACGTCGGCGTATTCGCCGTAGAGAATGAGAAGCCTTCGTATTCCGGACGATCGTTTTCTAGGTTAACGTAAAAACCCGTCGAAGGACCGATACGGGAAAAAACTACGGTGGCAGGCTACGAAACCGGACCGTCGAGGACAGAGGAGGCCATGCCTCATTCCCCGCTACTTGAGTCTATGTTTGTAGAGGGTGTATTCGTCGTTTATGTAAGTCCTAAATAATAATAGTTTGAAATTTTGAACATTGTACGATCTATTATCACGATTTGTCAGCCACAATCGCAATTGAGAACATAATGTAAAAGTAGTGGCATCTTTAATTGTACCTGCTTTGTGTTATAAATGAAATTGTTTGATAATAGCTTTCTTCAATATTTCATTATTTGATTATTAATAATACTATACTATGGTTGGCGCATACATTTCATGAGATTTATTTGTTATCAGCCGATATCAAAACATAATAAAAATACAGTAGGTAAATATTTAATTGTGACAGTTTAGTTTGTAACAAATTCATATTACACATAATAAACAAATTAAAAACACTTAACGTGTATGTTATTTCTTATGACTTATACATAAATATATGTACCAATGGCGCAACCAGGGGGGTGGACCTCTTGTCTAGATCCCCCCTTGAGTATTTCTAAAGTGGAAAATTGTGTAAGATAATTTTAATTATTGGGATCAGATAACCGTCGATTAAATTTTTCATGATAAATTTTGCGGTTTCTTTTGTTTTATGGTTTAAATATCAAAAAAGTATATATATTTATTTATTTTTTTAAATAAAAAGTAAAAATTATCTTTATTGTATAAATTGAGTTTTCATATTATTCTAGGATCCCCCCTTCCTTGAAAAAATCCTGGGTGCGTTGTTGATGTGTGTGTGTGTATATATAACTTATAAGTATTGTGCCCCATCCCCTGGTTGATATTTTTGCGGGCGCTCTTGATCGTGTGCGAAAGCGGTTGCGTCTCGCGCGTGAAGTCGGCCCTTTGTCGTTTCTCGTCCGGAGGAAACGGGGTGGAAAAAAAAGCAAAAGGAAACGACAACGCACGTGACACGACTACGTATTCCGAACGATCGTTTTCTAGGTTAACTAAACCCGTCGAAGGACCGGTACGGAAAATTTGTCGGGGAAAAAACTGCGGTGCCGCGGTGTCAGGTTACGGAACGTGACCGGTCGACGATGTGTGAAGTCGGCTCGTCGTCGTAATTTTGGTTGCGAAACGCCCGCCGTAGACATTTGATAACGAACGGTATAAAGTAATGAACCGTACAAAGGCGGATGCGGCCAAACGGTCGATCGCGGGCGATTTCAAAGTCGATACCCTTTCGTTAGAATTTATTATTATGCAAAAGTGGATAAGTGACGATTGTCGACGATTTTTATCTTAAACGGACAGTCTCGTTTGGTATGACGAACATTAATGCATACGGAAAGTTAATCCCCCTTGGTTATAAAGAATGGGAAATTGTTTATTTTTATTTTTTTCATAATGCAGAAAGACAAGTGTATATGTTTGATATGTCGAACAACAACAGCAACAACGAAAAAAGGTAATTCAAAAAGACGTTTTCGAACTATGCATACAAGATTTGATATAGATTTTCCTACTAAAGTAGGAAGTGCGTAAAATACAATTAGAAAAACTTAAGCTTGCAATTGATAAACAACAATTGATTTTTACCAAACCAGTTTTAAAATCCAAAGCAGCGACAATTGCTTCATCTCGAATCGGTCATATTTTAGCAAAAAATAAAAAATCATTTCGAACCGGTGGAATTGTAAGAGAAGCTTTTTTTTTTTGAAAGGTGTTGATGCTTTATTCGAGAACATTAAAAATAAATCAGAAATTTTATCAGCTATAAATGATTTACAACTATCTCGTCAAACTATGACTAGAATAGTCGAGTGTATGGGAAAACATTTATTTCAACTATCAAAGAAACAAGACATAAACGCACGTGTTTATTTTCCACTTCAATTCGATGAATCGACAGACATTACAGACGCCGCTCAACTATGTATATTTATACGACTTTTGACTAGCCAACGATATGCAACGCCACGCTTCCACGTCAACAATACAATGTGTTAATTTATTTTAAAACTGAAACACTCGTTTTTATATGACATTGTTCGTGCAAGCGTGTTTATCATTAATATTAATTATAAATACTAGAAAATCAAAAAAAGTATTTTTTCACGCGAGTCGATCCTCAAAGGAATAATATGTTCTCGGTAGACGTTTATCGAGAAGTGTTTGGCATTATACCGGATAAGGTCTTGTGCGCACGGGAAACGATTGTCTCAACAGACGACCGTTGCGCTTCTTATGCCAGTCGATTCGCGGTTTTTGCGAATCCTATATTCTCCTGACCGCCCCTCCCCGGTCTCCCTATTATTCCCTGCGTGCACGTTGTACACGTGTCGTTGATTTCATATTTCATACGCGACGTCTCGTCAATGTGCTCGGTCGAAATTCATAACATTGTTTTACGCTCGTAACGCTGTTAATTGTTCGAAAGCCACCTGTTTGGCGATTCGGATTACATAAGCGCGTCCTTAGTGTTCGGTAGTTCGCCTGTGTATTGTTCGGCGATTGATAGCGCACAATATGATCCGGTCGTACACGACTAACCTACCGGTGGGATAACCTGTTCACAATTTTTATTTTTTATTTCCATTTTATTCTTCTCGGCCCGTTAGTATCAATAAAAAAAAAAAAAAGAGAGAAAAGTAATCGCGCGTTTTTCCCGTTTATCATAGACGACTTTAATGGTTTGACGTAGGATGCTCAACCGAAGTATTGTGCACAGATCAAAGCAGGTAGTGCACGTGAATTATTCATTTTAATTGTAATCTTTTGTTTTAATAAATAGAAATGAACAAACAATATAACAACATACTTATTATTATATTTTAATTTAAAAGCAAGCATCGTAATATAATATTTAGTTAAATTTAATTGTTTATATAAAGTCGAGTTATTACAATCAAACATAAATTTTATCTAAAAAAAATAATAATAATAATAATAAAATAGAATTAAACGTAACATTTTACTCGTATTTTGTAATGTTTTACATTGTTACTATTGTGACACTCGAGAGTTGCAAAGTCGCTTATACATAATTCATATAAAATAAAACACGTGTAACATCAACGTTTCTGATATTTTTCTCAGATATTAGTCGTTGAAGTATATTTTCGTTTTCGTGATTTTTTATAGCTAAATTATAATTATATTATGCGAAATAATTGAAATAACAATACGAAATCGTCAAGTCGACGTGGCCGTCTTGTTCTCTGGTACTCGTTTGAAAACCATCGCGTGACCACGGTAGCAGAACATGATATTTGGCGGGCGATAAAAAAAAAAAAAAATGAAATGTATTAACGATGATTAATAATTATTACGAGAATCGAAATTAATTTTAAATGGCCAATTCGCGTACAACAATAATGATAATGATAATGATAATAATACGGGGGTGGCGTTGACGCGGCAAACAATAATATATAAATACGCTATTTGACTCCGGGGGTGATGACGCGCGTTGACGTTTTAATGCTGGCGACGGAGAATGTTTTTGACGGTGGTTTAAAAGTTAATTATAGTCCGATACCGTTCCGATTGTGATGTTAATGAGGTAATTGTCGTCGCCAGCGTCCTCCAACACCCTGAACGGCCGTCACACAATACAATCGCCCCGTTCCCGTCGCCCGCACAATGGCCGGATCCCCCGAAAAACCTACACGTCGCGATTGATTATCGTTTGAACGCGATTCACTTGACGGGCGGCGGTAGCCGGTCCCGCGTGAAATCCATACCGTTCCCATTGTTTTGGTATTTGGTGTTCGTCGAGCGGCATAATGTTCACGTTCCGCGGAGGCGCGCGCCGCAGATCGTTGTCAGCCTGACCGCGCGTCCGACGATCGGACGGACAAAAAACGCAAAAAAAAAACCATTGCGTTTGTAGTCGCGCGATTTCCAACGCGGTATTAGATCACGTCGAACGTCACGTAGTCGCGTCGTTCTCTAACGCGTCGTTCTCGCGTCGTCCGAACCGCGTTTTCCGCGCGTCCAATTGATTTTGTCGTTTTTGTCCGTCACGGTTTTAACGTCACTGCCATAACGTTTTCCAGTCCGGGACTAGTCGTCCGGCTGGCTTTGCTTCGGGACTCAAAAACATCGTCCCCGACATTCCCACAAAAAAAACTTGGTTCTCCGACTTAAATCTTTTCCTGTTGTCCGCTTATTGTTCGACTTCGCACGGGCTTGCACGATCTTACTGACTTGGGCTTAACGATTCTCCTCCGTGCGCTCTGCGCGTCCCTGAAAGTATCACATATACTATTCGATCGTCCTACTCTGCAACCCGAACGTTTATTGAATTTACTCAATGCCTTAAAATCCATTCGTTTCAGCTTGTCCTTTCGTTTTAAACGCCAACTCCGAATTTGCCATAAAAATCATAATCGCTTCTATTTCGCAAGCTGGTTTCGTAATTTATATTTTTTTTCCTTTTTTATTATTATTATTGTATATACTTCGTCATCGTCGAGCTATCCGTAGTGTTCGCTAGTAACTGATAAAAAAGAAAAAAACGTTTTGGTGGTTTTGCCGAAATTTCGACAATAATCACCGTGAACGGGTTTTTAATATCCGTCTGTATAAAAACGATTTATACGCGTTTTCAAACGTTATACACGCCGTACGTATTGCCATTCTGTACGACGTCCGAACAAATCGTTAGACCCAAGTCGGACGTGACGAGGAGGTGTTGTGCGATCGGAAAGCCGATACTGGCGTGGCTGCCCGGGGTGGTCGACCCGTGCGCTTGTCCTGAGTACGTATGTTTCGCGATGTTCGTCCGAACAACGCAAAAGGTTTTCGAATGTTTAACATTTTTTTTTCCCGATTTTTTTTTTTTTTTTTTTGAAAGGACCCGCAAAGGTTTGAAATTTAAAATAAATAAGTATACGCCAGACTTAGGGGGAAATACTTTAGAAATGTATTTGGAATATGTATTCGAACGCTTTATGACAATATTATTGCCTAAGTGTTCTGAATACTTCACAAGAAGTATTTCAAGTATCTTCACTAGTTTTCAGTAATACGAATACCAAATACGGTAAATTATTGTTTAACGGAGTTAACACAACAACCGAGAAGTAAATTGATAATACCGATTAATTGTAAAATATAACACGATTGTAATAACACGGTGAAATCAAATATACTTTATTACTTGAATAAGGCTGAAACACCAAATATATCTAGATCATTGATCTAAATAATTGATGTTGTTTTAAATACCTAATGCTTTTGCTACTTGTATTTCTTTTTGAAATTATTATTTTTTATAGAACTTAATAGAAGCATTTTATGCTCTCACTGACTTACAGACTATTATATTCTACTTTACATTTTAAACACTCAAAACAATTTTTAATTTCTTAAAATATTTAGTAATATAATAATATAATATACGACCCCGCACTACTAATTATAATATGTATTATAATAATAGATACTTTAAAACTGTTCATTTCATCGAAAACAAACAGATATTAAAAATAATATGAAATATTTTTCGGAATGCTTTTAAAAATTATTTAAAATACTGCATCCAAAATACTTTCAAAAAAGTATTTAAAATGTATTAATGAATACTGTATTTCGAATACTACCCAAGTCTGGTGTACACACCTTATGTCATGGGACATACGACATGACAACGACGACTGTTTGACTAACAATGTCTATCAAATGTATGCTTATGCTCGGTTTTTTCAAGACAGATTTTTTCTAATTTCATAATCTACATCGGACACAATCCGTCAAATTATACCTATGAAAATCATTCTGCGACGAGAATGAACGAACAAAATAAAAAAGTGTTTAGGACACGCAGTCGAGTATAGAAATATCTACTCGAACGCCTTACGAGACTGCCGCAATACTCGTATACACGTCATGATTTATTGTTACGAATTCGACTTGTTGATGATCAGACGTATTCCGAAGAAATGACTGGACCAGCTTATGAACACCGTACGTAACGTATGATAGTGGATCGTTGAACGATTTTTTATTATTGTCATTCATATTTAACGTAATCAACGGTTTGTTTGGGAGAAAACACCGAAGAGAACACCGAAGGAAAAACGCGATTCATATTTGATTTTGTAAACGCATCGAAACGTATCGAATGACAAAATCTCGTTTTTCGAAAGAAAAAAAAAACGAGAGAGAAAAATTTGAAATTTTCCTTTCTAAAACGCAATAAGCACGAAGATCGACAACGTAACAAAACTGAAAAGAGCCGGTGAGACATGGTTTCGTGGAACTTCCACGTACGGACGAGCGTGTTCCAATAGAAATATTATCGGAATTAAACAAGACGCGTTCACTATTATGTTGAATCAAATAACATGTTGTCCGTGGAGCGTTCGGATTTCGTACTCCGACAACGTCACCAACACGTTACAATCTTCGTTCCGAACAGCGTTGTAGACTTTTTAGCTCCATCGTGTTACGATATTATTATTATCGTTATTATCGTTATTTGAGTTCTCGCGTCGGATCGTCGCGATAGACTGCCGAAAAATAAATAATAATACGTTCAAACGTCACAACTCGCGTGTCTGGAACGTGTCTTAAACGATCTCATAGCGGTTGTTCCGTTACGCGTTAGTTTTTGTTTGTGATATGCGCACTAAAAAATAGAGATAATCGGTGGGAAATACTTAATACCATTCCAGTATAATGAGAAATGTATATGAACATTTACATTTTCTTTGAGACACAAAATAAAAGTCTCGACAGCATAATTATTGTCATTTGTTTTATAAAAACAATCAACTAACAGTTTTCGATCGCATTGCAATGATTTTCTTCATGGGATTCTAAATGCAAAAAAAAAATTAAATTGTTCGATAGATATTGATTTTTTTATTCTGAAGTCAACGCTATAGATAAAAATATATTCGGATAGAAATGTCATATTTCAACGGCTGCCCTCGTATTAATCTAGATGTCATTCTTATCCAGCCGTTTAGATTTTATTCGATTGTAATTTTTACTATCTGAACTCGACTACTTCCATATTGTGATCCTTATTTGTAGTTGCATTATTTTTTTTTTTTTTTAATTATTTTTATTGCTTCCGTCGTCAGATTTTGTTCCGAACTATATAGAAAAATAAAACGCGTGAAACTTAATTCGACCCTAACACATGCCTCGAGACGGTTGACATTTCGATCTAGGAGGTAATTTTCGATATTTTTCCATATATCACGAGAAGTCTTGAAAAAATTCACAAAAGTCATTTGAAAAAAACGTATTCTTGAAATACTTCATAACACGAGTCAATTTTTGAAAACATTTTTTTGTTTAAATATATCAGATTTTATAGGGGGTTTTTTTTTTGGTTATTCGTTTATTGTGATAAAAACAGTGTTAAGTCCGGACACTAAAAATTACACCCGAAAACCACCAATCAAATTGTATAAAACAAATAATAATAATCGTTCAATTATATTATGAAACTCCCCAGATGGTTTGACCCGCTGACCGGACGACGGCACTACTTGAATTGCTTTATTGAAGTTTAGAGGAAATCGAGGAAAACTGTTGGACAACGTCTTGAACAACGGAGTGTGGCAAGTCGATTGTATTTAATAAAAATATGATATCAACCGAAAGTCTGTGCACGTATTAACGACTTGTTCTCAAATGTCGAGGTTGGGTTCTGTAAAGTCTATCTACTTACCGTAGTAGTCTGTGCGCTCAGGGCACGGCGCGTATAAGACGAATAACAAACATTATAGAGGAACGATAAAAATGGAGAACATTACGAAAATATTGAATCGAATTTCCCTCAAAAGGCTACATTTGTACAGACGGACGTTTGATAACGTGAACGAGGCAATTCATCACCGCGGGGCCGGACAAATAACGGGCGATTATCAATTTCGGAAAAATTCATAATAATATACCGTAAAAACGTTTATCGATTTATCTAGAATAGATGAGTGTCGGTCAATTAAATACATAGTCGTCTTGAAACAAATATCGATTTTTTTCTAGACGAAATCTACGTGCGAACTGTTTGGCTGGCTCGCTTTTCCAGACGTTGCACAACGCTTTAAAAATAAATAAAATAAAATAAACGTCGTCAATCTGTTTTCGTTTGGCGTGAAGGATTTTCGTTTGGCGATACAACCGGAGTGGGCGGACGAAAACATATACATATCGTTTCGGGCTCGTTTAAGAGACCGCGATATTTAAATAAAAAGAAACCGCGTTCAGCGACATTACTCTACGGTTTATTGATGAAATAATAAAAAAAAAAATACAATATCATTTAACGAAGGCTCTGAAATCGATGAAGTGCCTACCGTCTAAAACAACTGTTCCACACAACACTGACTGGTCGTCCGTGCTGGCTGGCGAGGCTTACAATGCTCTGCCATAACGTACAAGGTTCTGTTTAAAAAGTCGCGATTTTTTTCGTCAGCGTGCCAGTTTGAATTTCTCGAAAAACGACGACGATTTGATAATAAACAGAGTTTTGCTCGGAATCGTTTTCCCAAAGCAACGGTTTATTATCGTTGCTTTCAAATTAAAAACGACAACACCACTCGAACCGCATCCGACCAAGCTCCTTTTTGGATTTCGGTCGAAGCGAATAATGTATTGGTTTTACGATGATGTGTTTCTTTTTTTCCTTTTTTATTATTATTATTATTATTCGGTCCGCGAACGCTTCACCGCGTAGAAAGAGTGTTCGGATGATCCCGGTTACGTGCCGATAGCGTATCATATCTAGTCGGTACTTTGTCTGACACGTTTTTACGATTTTCCCGACGGTTTCCTGGGGCTTGACGGAAAATAATACGTTTGGATTTCATACGGGTTATGGAAATGTTTTCAACGTTTCCTAATCTCGTGAGGAAAACTCGATATTAAAATAAAAAAAAAAAAAAAATAATAATAATCAATAACGACTGAAGTTGGCCAATCGACGGGTAATAGATACAGATAAAGTCAATCGAATCGATAAGTAACTTAACGGTACTAAACTGACGTGAACCGGGAAACGCAATCGAAGAATTTAAGAGCCGAAAGCGAACCAATGGATGAACGTTCCGGTCCGTGACGCGAACTTGCGTCGACAGTCCGTGGTCTGACCAATCCCAATTAACCTGATCCGTCGACTGACCTGACCTAACCCGACCTTGCCGCAGAGCGATGGCCTTACACGAGCGGTTTCCAGAACGAGATCTTTTTTTTCCCGTGTTCGAACCGACGACGCCAGAACGTCTGTATATACACTGCTATACTGCACTATAAATAATCATACGGCCGTTTGGACATCGACAGGGACGGACCCCCACCCCCCTCCCGATTGTCCCTAAAAACGTACATTTTAAATTCTAACTACAATCGGTTTACACCGCAGTTAATGCGCAGCTGTTCGACGGGCTTCCCGGACTCGATTCCCGCCACCCAAGACTCTCGGCCCAGTCCCGCCGTCCTCGAGGACTCGTTCGTCGTCGTCGTCCTTCATCCCCTCGGTTTTCTTCACCCGTCGTCCACGATCGTCGATCTTGAACCTGACATCGCCTACCTCCGGGGGTCGACGGTTCAATTAGCGCAGCAACAATCGCGTCCCTGCGGTCGAGTCGTCCGTCTGTCTCGCGTTCCCTTCCGTCACATTCCTTCCTGCTCGGTATGTCTTTGACCGTCCGGGGTAGAAAGGTCCGGTTTGCGCGCGAGGACTCGTCGACCCAACCCGACGTCAGGACCGCACGCGAATTTTCCTGTATGGGAGGCAAGGGGACACGGTTAAGTGGAACGTCGACCCGCGACCGTTCCGGAACCGGAGTCGTCAGAGGAACGGAAATCATTATCGTTTCGTTCCTACTGAAATCACGCCAATTCTCATCGTAAATTTTTCGCCCCGCAATTCGTACACGTTAAAAAAAAAAAATCGTGGTCCTGTAGATTTTCGACGATTGCGTCCATCTGAAACGTTTGGAATCGTCGCGTTCGTACGAGTCACGACGTTTCCGAACGTGCGTCGATTGCGTCGGTTCTTCGGGAAAAATCCGTTTGAAAAAAAAAAAACGCGTCAGAATGTTATTCGATGTTACGGTTACGTTTAATGTGTTTTTGGACCACGGTTATCGTATCCGCGCGTTTCAATGGCGGCCGGTAAAACGGGACCCGTGCCCGATTCCAAACACGAAGAGATTGTCGAGTCGTTGGAAACACGCGGGGACACCCTGTACAGTGAAACGAAGCGTTTATTGTTGCTCGCGACGGAACGCAATAATGTTATAATGTCGAGGGCAAAAAAAAAAAAAACGAAGAAAAGAGGGATAGTAGCGACTAATAATAATAATAATAATAATAATAATACGAACACAACAAATAATGTTGACAGACGAGTTAACCGGGCCGTTTGTCGTATTATTAAAATTGAATTTCGTCCGGCGCGAGGGGCCGGTCGTATAATCTAGCACAAAGGTGAAAAGCTACATAATAATAATAATAATAATAATAAATAATAACGACGTCCCCGGGCTTTTGTCACGTTAATTAAGGCGGGGACCGGGCGGCCGACGAGAGGTGAGACAGGTGGCGCAAAGAGCGGTTCGCGTAACACGGCCCTCGGTGTTTTTCGCGCGTCTGTTAAAAAACGTTCGTCCGATCCTCCTTTGTGCGTTACGATTTGAGCCGACGACGACGACGACGTGGCGGCAGGTAACTGACATAACACGCGCGCGCATTGTTACATAAGGTGTGTAAATTATAATATAAACGTTAAACGTGTCCCTTTGACGGCAGATTTCGCGATCCGTTTTTTAATATCGCAGTTTCGCGCAGCAGTTCGCCGGCGTAATAATGTCGCGCTCGTCTCCTCCCGCGGCACGTCGTTCGAAAACGCGACCGTAAACCCCGCACGGGTCGGGAAAAGGGGGCGAAAGTAACGCGCACGTGTCCCCACCACCTCCCCTAACCTCCCCTCGGCGCTCGCTCACGGGAAAAACACGGGACGTGTCGAGGCGCGCGTTCGGGCGGAAGGACAAAAAATATATGGAAAAATAGATTGCTTTCGGGACGATAAATATATCGAACGATCAGCCGCCGGTATTTTTTACCGTCTCGAAACTTTACTGATAGAAGAAGGCGTTTCCCGTTGTCGTCGGCTGCGGCAGACATCGTTGTTATCAAGGCCGTATTCAAAGGTGTTCAAACCCCCCACCGAATCTTTTTAATAGTTGTGATAAATTGAATTTATTATACTGAGTTATTATGGTGGAGACACGCTATTTACGCGTCACGTTTAGACACAGTTAAATTCACAAAAATATATGAATCGGTTTTAAAGCCCCCCCCCCCCGGGAAAATGTAATGTACGTATCGTCTCGTCTCGTCTGGCGCATCATATTTGCTATTTATTGATGATGTCAGTCGTTATCGTACGAACATTTATAGCTTTTCGCGTTTGCTCGTTTCGAAATTATATACGTTAGTGCACAATGGCTGTTCAAAAAACGAGTTTTACAAAATAAAAACAAAAAAATTGGAACAACATGTGTGAGGTGTGGATGTATTGAACAACGAGACTTTCACTCTAAACACTTTTCGTTAATGATTATTAATAATTTAACTTTTTTCTTCTTCTACATACTCCTATTCGCGTCTATAAACCTTTAATACCTCGATCGAGTTTGTGTTTACAACTTAAGCTGACTCAATTCCTTTTAACGTGGTTTTTAATTTTGGAAATAGTTGAAAGTCACACGGATCGAGATCTTAACGAATAAGTTAAGCGAAAGTTCGCCAGAAACCGCTCGACAGATATGATCCGGCGCATTGTCTTGACGCAAGATCCAACAGTCGACTTTCCACAACTCGTTTTCGAGTGTCGTCAAGACTTGTAGATAACAATGTCGATCGACAGCTTGTCCTCGAGGTACACATTCGGTCAGGGGCGAACGCAGAAAAAAAATTTCGTGAGGTTTTGAAAAAAATATCAATACGGGTTAATAATATTAATCCAAATTCGAAAGTTTTGTTAATGATTATTATATTAAAATATCCGTTCTTCGAGGTAAATTAGCCATTATATCAATAACTTCTTCACATGTAATCTCAACGTCTCTATACGAGTTTAATGACAAAGAATTTGAAGTCGTTGGATTGTATTTTTCGGTTTAAAGAACTTTAAAACCAGATCTCATTTTAACAAAATACTCCAAATGTGTATGATCCAAAATAGTTGCAGATATAACGATTAAATAATACACAGTTCAATGAGTCGCATGTACACTATGTCGTAGATCGCAATGTTTAAACGCGATACACGTAATGGAACAAACGTATTGTACACAAAGTGAATAATCAGTCAATAACGGATAACAAATATTTCCGTATGACGTCTACGTAGATAATAATAAACGTTCATTGGTCGTGTTAGTTTCGTGTAAAGTAATTCAAAGTTTCGTGCACATCTTATGTATCATCCTAAGTTTCATGAAAGGGGTTAACCTACGAACCCTCTCCACGCGGCGTTCGCCTCTGCATTCGGTCGTTGTTTACACCCTTTATGTCGAGAAGCACGACCTTGAGTCGTCGTCGACTTGCTCACGACGCTCACCAAACCGTTTGTGCCACTCGAAAACACGTGGTCGCGTGACATGACATCGTCTCCATCACTCGTCTGCCAACAAACGACCCAGCTTTCGGTGGCAGATTTTCCGGGTTTCGTTAGAAACGTTCAATCGATAATCGCATAACCTAACCTCGATTTGTTCGTCCGGCATAATTTCCGCGTACGACGCAGAAACAGAGTTACTTGGACGGACGCTCAAGACGAGTAAACTACCCGCCGGACGTCGACCCGCTATCGATAAACCGATATTGTTCGGCGCAACGGCATTCAGAATAATAGCTCTTCTGGCGCCCGAGGGCACATGAGCATTCTGGGGTCTGTTCGAGCACCTGTATTTGATCACGCTCTCCGACTGGTTGATTTCGAATTTTCCGCCTGTTAATATTATACCTACGTGCATCTGGATGTATGATATTATTATCATATCGACTGTGTTATTTAATAAATAAACAAATATTGTTCAGTCTTGTATTGTTGATCTAAAGGAATACGCGTATTATAACATGTTGATAGCTACTGAATAGAATAACATACACGAGGAACTGCTTAAAACTATAATTGTGTAGTAAACAATAAAGAAATTATGTGAATGTAGATCAGTATATATATATATTACTTTATTATATTATATACATTTCAACAATTTTTTTTTTGTGTGCTTACTTATTTTTTAATACTTATTTAGCAACGAGAAATTAATTATAATTTAATAATAATAATAATTTTCAGTATACCATATACCTATATAATAGGTGTGCATATAAGTATATTTATCTTTCTAACGAATAATAAATATATTCTATAAAATATACCTATACGGCTATCACTATAGTTATTATAGGCACCTATTATATAATATATGTATGGTATATAATAACAATTATTTTTCTTTGTTAATTGAAGTTTTACAATCTGTAAATTAGTTTACAATAAGCAAAATTGATGTTGTAGTACATTTATGTGACAGACATTAATACAACAACAACGGTTGTTGCGATAAATAATTGTTAGTTGACATGAGAGGCTTGAATTGTATTTAAACTATATTTAAATTGTATTTATAGTATAATTAAAACGTTGTTAATTTAAACATGTTATTGATAGAATTCAACATAATAATACTAATATCACGATACTAAATAATAACAATATTGATAGGCGGGAAATTTAAAATCAACCGATCGGAGAGCGTAATTGAATACAGGTGCCCGAACGGACCCCAGAACGCTTATATGCCGCCCGAGGCAATTTCAATATATGCGCCCCCAACCGCAAAACTTTAACCGTTTTTGAAAAAGGGCATTTTTCTATGCTTATTATATTTAAAAATATTTTCAGTATGATAAAATGTCTCAAAGTTTAATTTGAAATTTTTGGCGCAAATGCCTCAGTCGCCTCGCCCGGAGCTACGGCTCTGACGACGTTCGTCGTTTTTATAAACATACCGAATTCCGTCGCCTTGTCCCGTACAGCCGTCTTACAAGAGCTGTATAAAATATATCGTCGAGATCCGGAACGGACGGGAACAGCCGTCTGTTGTGACGGCTTCGAACCGACGACTTTGTTTCGTCTGCCCCAAAACGCCACCTGAAAACTACTGCACGGACGCACGTGTGTAGGACGCCCACGTGCCGTGCGATCGTTGACGTCGTGAACGATTTGTCCGACTTGTCATTTGTCGGTTGCACTCGAACTGCTGGGAACGGCCGGTCGCAGTGCAGCAGTTCGTGTCGGCCAGACGTGAACGCACTCGCGACCAAGACAAGTTAGACGACGGACTCCATAAACCGACCATGGTTCGGTTTACTGGCACGTCTGTTGTTTTTTGATAAATTGCCGTCCGGGCTTGGCGTCCGTCCGTTGACGTTCGGTGAGGTCCGACGTTTGCATAGTATTCCGGGTGTCCCGTTGAGTTTCCGTTTCCAGCGACATAAACGCGGCAAATCTGTTGAACTTACGACGTGTACGCGTCAGGTTGAAGACTGTACAGGACAACAAGTGCACGTACGGTACGGCACGGTGATTTGTCGACGTTAGAAGACACGTAGTTTCACGGATAATTTGAAATCGAGCGGGATTTACACGGTCTTAAGACGAGCCCGAGTCCTCGGATAGTATCATAAATTATAATCGTATATCGATTACGTAAAAGAGGTAAAAGAAAAAAATATTGTGGAATTTGTCGGACACCCAAACACACGTGAGGTAATCGTCGCGCGTCTGCGGTTCACACAATTATCGAAAATCGTGTCCACTCGCACGACGAAAGCGAAAATCCCCTCGAAACGACGTCAGTTATATTCACGTGTGTTATTGTGAAATAAACCGAGTTGTCGTTTTATGAACAGTTGTTGCGAAATGTACGATTTACGTTACACTACACGCGAAAACAATTTCAGTCGCGTCAGTAAAGTCTTATGAGAAAAAACACACACACACACACACAACGTTTCGGACGGTAAACAGCGGTCGGCCCGTGCAAACAGGAAACTTTTCACTGCCCAATTAACCGCCGTGACCAGGGGCGGACTGGCAGGGCGGGTAAGAGGCCATACCCGCCCAGGCCCTTTAGACATTTTGTACTTGGGCCTTAAGCTATTTATTTTATTATGGTCTATTGGCTTACACAAAATAATATACCTAATAGAAAAATTATTACGATATTCTAAAAGATTTTTAACACGAGTATTTGTTATCTTTCACATATCACACCGTAATCGTTGCCAAATGTCGATAACCGAAATCGAAAAATCAACATTTTTGTAAATTATTTCACACTTTTTAGTTCATTTTTTTCGAAGTCGGTTTTATTTTGATCCAATAATTTTTTTTATGATACATTATCAAGTTATTTATTTTATCACGTCGCTTGTTTGTATTAATTACGTTAGTTTAAGGCTTCCTAAAAACTTACCCACCTGGGCCTTCAGAGTCTCAGTCCGCCCCTGGCCGTGACCGTGTGTTTTCTACGGTACGGAACGGTCCAATAAAAAATCTCGTCCTCGTCGACGTATTGCAGTTTGTTTTTGTCGTTCGAAACCGATTCATATGATTTCGACTACTAGACTAACCGTGTTGTGTACGATAAAATTGTGTCTGAATGCGGATCAACACGTGCCGCGTAAACAGCGTGTCTCATCCGCCTTGAACATTTAGTTTACTCGATTTATCATAACCATTGAAATGATTCAGGGTGTTTGAACCCCCACCCGAATACGGACTTGGCCTCGCGTGCGTACGTATCAACTCTTTTGACGTTCACGTCCGATGGCGTGATATCCGCCCGTCCCGACGCCGCGGCGAGTGGCAGGGAGGCGGGGATGGGCCGTTCGCATCTCGCGAATCAATTATCCTGATGAAAACGACGGTGCGCCGTCGGGATTCGGAGGGCGGAAGGGCGTGAAAAGCGGACCGGACCGCCGCGGGCGCTAAGGATTTTCCGGGGAGCCGCCGTCGTATTCAAATGAAAACGGAGCCGGAATCCGTCTCGACGTCGGACGGCGCGCCGCGCGTGCGTCGAGCGGTGGCCATAATCGGACGAACGCGAGGCGAACGAAATACCGAACCGCAGTATGACCGTGCGTAAGAACTTTTCGTATTGTACAAACGGTTTCCAACTTTATTCCGCTTAAGAAAGAATTTATTTTTCTTGTACCGATGTTCGTATATGCCTATAAATATTTGTACCTCAGCTCGTTTTAAATTTCGTGATATTAATGAAATGTATTTTAATAGGGCGATTGATTTCCGTCACAGATTTTCAAGTTAATTAAGAATAGTGGTAAAAGGACATTTGCTAAAAATGACGTTCCAGACTCAATAATAATGTTAAATTAATCTATGATAATGTGGCCTCGTCCGGCCCGCCGAAATAATAATATACAGCACTCAAAACAATAATAATAATAAATAACAATCGATAAAAATCAGTACGACGAGTGACGGCAATATTTTACTCGCCCAAATATGGTCATACTGCACTTCGCTATTTTGTTTGCTTCATATTGCTACGCATACAAGTATGTGCGAAGGCCTCTCTGTGGCGTGTATATAGTTTCACCGCGTCTGTGCGTCTCCCACGTCTGACCGCAAGAGGTGAGATAACTTAGTACAAGATAACGCGGCGGAATCCGTGTGCGGAGACCCGGCTGGCTGGCACAGTAGCATCCGGTCTTAACCTAACCTAACTTTTACGTGCGCGCGTACCACTTTCGCCGGACGCTGACCGCGTCGTCGGCAATTCCCGACCGGAACGAACCGACTGTTGTTCCGTTCCGTTTCGTTCGGTCGGTTTTGTTAACCTAACCTAACCTAACCCGTCCCACGTACTCGAACGGGTCGATCGGCGAAACGTGATTGATCGGTGTTTTTCGCCGTGACGAAACGTTGACATTTCGAGTTCACGCGCGCGCGTACGAATTTCAACTGAAACAAAAAAAAAAAAATCGTGTGATCACGTCGCGCCGCATCGTATTCAAACGAAAACGGAGCCGAATCCGTCTCGACTCGTGTGTGTGTGTGTGTGTAATTTTCCGTCTCTACCAGTGTCGGACTGGCTTCAAAAAGCCCCGTTCGCGATTTTTCCAAAACAGAATGAACCAGGTTACGGCGGGATGGTGAGGAGGACGGTGAGGGGAGGATGTCATTAAAAATTTAACGAGCGAATAAAAAAAAAAAATGAGACGATAATTTTTTTTCACTAATTTTGGCAACCTTCAAATTATTATTAAAAAATCCAGCTCCCCTTTCTCTCGGGACGTACTTGTCTGATCACACGATAGGGACGTCATTGACTACCAACTAATCTAAAGGTCGGGTACGATTCGTCACAACCCATTCTCACGTGCGCGCGTGTAAGCTAATTATTTGTATATTTCAACAAATAATCATTATTATTATTATTATTATTATTATCTATCGGCTCCGCTTAGCCGGCCTAAGGTTGTATTGTTTAGTAACACCGAGTGCGTTTTGATGACGTTTCGACGCGTATTACAGTAGTTTGCGTACTATGTGTGCAGTACTCAACACCACTGTCCACTGCGCCTGTAGTACCTCGGCGGACTAGCGGTCTCTACTTATCTCCGCGCCGCGACGGACGTTCGGCGCAGATATCCGTGGGCGGTGCTTCGATCTAGAGTGTCGATCGGCTACAGTATCTAAGATGAAGATGAGCTAAACGATTTTTGGTCGTCCAGATAAAATGATAAGATAAATTATATTGAATGGAATAGTATGAACGTTAAATGGTAATAAGAGTGAAATAACGGAGATAATGTTAATTAAAATATACCGAATTTTCAATAATTTGTATAAGTATTTACCTCGGTAACAAAATTTGTGAAATACAGAAACAATTAATAATGAAAAATTATTATCGAAATGTTTTGTCCCGTCCGCGTCGGCGAGTATTCTAGACACTAGAACGATTCCGTTTGGAACGAATCCTTTTGGAATATTCTCGACTATGGTTATTAATAAACACACAGTCGTTAACGTATTGTTATCATGTACGATTTTCGCGTTTAACTATTGTGTTGTCGAGTAAATAAAAATATTTCGAACGTTTTTCTGATTCGGTTTGTTATTAATTTAATTTTTGAAGCCTTCACCGTCCCACCAACAATATAATACACGCCGTTCGTTTAACCGATTAATATCTATTATCTTATTTTCAACAAAATTAAATAGATAAAGATAAGTTTTTTTTATCTAAATGAAGGATTAAAGGCAACAAGGTCTTTATCTAGATTACCTTTTAGATAATTTTATCTAGATTGTCGCAACACTGACCGGCGGTCATCTCGCGGCGGTTTTGCGAAACGAGATTTCTCGCGGGTTTTTTTTTACCGTGTCCGAACAAAATGTTTCTAGTCGGAAATTTCAACAACAACAAAATCTTGATCGCCTAGTGCCCGCCGTTAATCGTACGTGTTTCGATTGGATGTAAAACAAACGACCGTTAACACAATTGTTGGACGCGATGACTTTTTTCTGTTTAAATTCAGAATAACAATAATAAAACGCCCGGTCCGAGCACTGGATAGGCGAAACAACGCGCTTTGAACGAATTGCCCGGGACAACGGAACCGAGCTGCGTTCGAAACACGGGGAGACAACGTCCATGAAGTTGGCCCACCGACTTTGCCAAAACCTTTCCGAAAACATATTTTAAAATTTTGCGAGTAATTTGCTAGAATTTGCGAGTCCATTCCCAGAATTTGCTAGTCATTATTTCCCCTACTATTCAAGGGTGGGCCAACTTCAGGCAGCCCGCCCGTCTTACACAAATCCATCGAAAATGGTACCAAAATCTTCCCCTCAATTCGCTAGAATTTGCGAGTCCATTCCCAGAATTCGCTAGTCCTCCAAAGCTGAGATATGAGCTTTCGATGTTCTGAAGTTATAGATTTAAAGAAAACCGTATGTTTAGTGTTTATTACAAATTTACTGCCATAACCGGACGGCCGACTTTCGGTTATTGTTCGGTTTACATAACCGATCGTATACAAGAGATTATGAATATTTAAATTTTTCTCGTGGCTTCGATCGGGTTAAAACGATTATACGACAACGATTGAACGGTTTACGAGTGTCGGAGATCTCGAACGGAGTACGGATAATAATAATAATAATTCAACAGCGATACGGCCACGCGTTTATATTTATTGTCATCGACTCCGTGAATAGCTGACGGCGTAGTTTGTCATGGAAACGACACGCGTTATGATTGAATTTATCGAAATCGATCTTTTGAACGATTCCCACACAAACACGTATCGTCGACGAAAAACGTCTGAAAACCGTAAACAAACACGTTCAGAATCGACGTAATTACGCGTGTATACGGAATTTGAAAACAAAAAAAATCGTTCGCGGAGAGAAAGAAAAACGTTCCCGTTCCTCCCGTTCCGTCGCGATCGTCTGTCTTACCGTTTCGCCGTTGCACAAAATAAACGATTCTCTCTCTGGCTTTCCGCGTTTCGTTTCGTTTCGTTTTTTTTTTTGTGTTTTTTAATCAAAATATTCGCGACGGCCGTGGTCCGCGAGCAGTGCATAATAATAAAAGCCGACCGAAAACATCGTTTTGCGAAATAAACGTTTCGTGTGTGCGCGTGCTTTTCTTTCTTTCCTTTCCTTTCCGTCGTCGTCGTTTCGAACCGTCCCGTTCATCTCGTTATCTACCCGGCTCGGATCGCGCGCGCCACGCTCAATTTAAAACGTACCACCCCGGTCGGTCCGACGTGACCCGACCGCGCCGGCTAACGCGACGCGAAGATAGTTTTTCGTCAGTTTACACAATACGGTTTCACTCGGAAAAGCGTACTTAAAATATTAAGTGATACGCGTCTGAACGGTGGCTGTTTTTTTTTTTTTCGTTCTTTTTCTTCCGTCTCGCCTAGCCGACACTTTCCGGCGGTCTGCTCACGTTCTCTATCGCTCGCCCCGCCGTATATTTATACGCGTGTATATCGTATACATCGTGTTTTCGTATAGCATATCGCGTCCGGGAGCAATAACGATTCGAAAATTCACCGTACGAGAACGTTCGGTCGTGCGCGCCTTGCCGTTTTTTTTATAACACGACCGTAAAAATCGTATAGATGATACGCGTGATATTAGGTTATTCACGTGAAATTTGTTTGTCTTAAAACATTTTTTTTTTTTGTAATTTTGGACACGTGCCCTTGTTATATTCGTTAAACGACGATTCGCGCGTGGTTTCGCGCAGCGCTCGGAAAAACCTTTGGAAAAGCGTGCAAGAGTGCAAAAACAAACGTACGTTCCCGAAGAATCGAACGGCACGTCGTCTACGGCGTCCCCGTTAAGAACAATCGGAATCGATTTCCGTTTTAGATTGGAATGGCATGTTATAACGCGCATTAATAAACGGATATAACCATATCATAGAATATAAACGTTGTAATACGTGATGATTTGTACGGGCGACTCCGTGATCGGTGATTCATAATTTTTAGTTTTTATACCGAGAGTGTTTAAAAACAACAAATTAGGGTTTGACGTCCCCCCCCCCCACTCGAAATATTTTTCTGCTGGCGGTCTTGAAAACGCTTGTCAGCCTCCCCGGTAGTGTTTTTTTAATTATTCCAGAAATTACTGACTACGTGACGACGGTGCGATACGGATCCGTTCGAATTCTACGCCAGACATCTTTGCAAAAAAATTACCAAGATTCAAAAACGGGGGGAGGGGGGGCTGGCGTGACGTACGTCCGTTTACGTTCGGACGCGCTGACTCGTTTACAGTTTTTTATTTTTTTTTATGGAATCTTTACAATCTGTACAATAAGCAAATTTGATGTTTTAAATGATTTACATAGCTGGATTTTTATGAGCAGGGAGACTGTCCAGTGACGGAACCCTCGGAGTGAAATTTAAAGCTCGGAAATTAAACGATCCCTACACCAACGTCTTCTTAATCGACGCGGGGGATTGTAGGGAATGTTTGCACTGCCTTGGATAGAGATAAGTTGGTCGGGATGACTGGCTAGTTTGGTGTGGAATTTTTCGTAACGGATGTTTGCGATTTTCGATGTTTAGATCTTTGTGGATCGTTTGCAGTTAGCCTCGCGCTTGTTACGCGGTTTCCGCGTTTCTATTCCGCTGCAGTTTTTACACGTTCGGCGGTGGTGGCCGACGCAATCAAAACGTGCCGAACGGATTTCGATCGCAGCGGCGTAACGTGAACGTAACCGGGACGAAAACAAAAGCCCGCGTCCGAAACCGTACATTATTGTTAAACACACAGTATCGTTTAGTTTGGCCGACGTTAAGTCCTTACGAGGTCCCAAGGTTACGCCCGAGTCTCCCACGTCTAACGGTACTAAACGCATAGGACATACCATCGGAATCGCTCACGGGTTTCTGACGGCCACACGTCTGTAGGAATCGATGTCTCCGTCGAGCGTATCGCGTTTCCGACCGTCTGAAATGTGTTCAAGGTCGGGCCGAACACAGGACGGTGTCATAAACTTGACTAGATCTTAAAAAAGAAAATATTGTAGTCAAACGTACGAATATAAAAAAAACGACAAGTAAAAAATAAAAATCTTTACCTAAACAGCGTGTAAGTAAACATAATATAAATATCGTCATGTAACTAAGCAATAAAAAAAAAAAAAATCGTTTTTTCTTTCTTTTTTTTCTTATCAGGTAAGATAAATCAATGTCGGTTAAACGTCACAAAGGCGAGCTCATGTGAAGGGCCTCGGAATTCGTATTCGATTAAAACTGTATGGGGCACGCGTATGCGTGTGCTAACCTCCTGATTCGAGAAGCAGTTTTATAATTAGACACTCGAATACTTATCGTGTTATGCACGTTATATGTAACGGATCGTTTATTGACGTCAATCGCGAGATATTTTGTGAAAAAAAATAAATAAATAAATAAAAAAACACTCGTGCGATTCAATTAAAACGTAAAATATCGACGCGTCGACAAAACAAACACGATTGCGCGCGAAGAAAAAAAACGATTTTCAAGTCGAGAAGACTAGTTTTTATGTCTCGGTCGAGAAATCGTACGTTTAACGTTTTCATTCCTATTTTCATAACCACGGGTTTTTATCCGGCTATCACGAGTGCACGTGATAACAACGCTAATAACGTTGATCGACGCGTCACACAAAAAAAAAAAAAACAAAAGCACACGTTACGCTCCGCGTGCGCCGTCGCCAAAAAAATCCTACCGTCACGTGGCGTTCGTTCTGGACGACGTCAAACCCAAATTTTGTGCGACCTACGCATACGGGTCTCGCGAACCTCGTCGCGATCACACAAATACAATACACTGTGCACAACGCGTATTTGAGCGACAATACACGCGTCTTATAAGGAACCGGACCGAGTACAAGTTTACGGTACGAACGGGGTAGCGGTCTCATCGTTACGGGCGCGGATCAAGAACTTATTTACGGGGGGTGGGGGGCCATCTTAATCAAAACAATTTTAATCCTCGTCCTTGTCGCGTCGAGTAATGAAATATTTTCCAAAACGTTTTATTGGAAATCGTTCGCGATACACCGAAACAAAACGCAATAAAGTCCGTCTTCGTATCTTCATCGAATGTCGAATCGCGTGGCGGTCGCGGCTGCTATCGGGACGATTTATTGTCCTCTACTACCCATCAATTTTTAAGGTTCGCGTATCGTTCAATAATTAAACTGCAATACATATGTGAAAACGATTATGTGTACTTTGATAGAAAGTGGTATTTATCTTTATTGATTATCAAAAACGTTAAAACCGAAAAATCCCATGGCTACCAACTTCGTTTTAAATTGTCTTTCTATAGTATCATAGATAATAGTTAGAATTATAAAACGATAGTAATAAAAAAATTTAACAACAGTCTACGTCTACCTAACCTAACCCTTGCCCTCCCCCCTTGGATCCGCGCCTGCTTCGAGCAGCGGTCGATGGTGACCGAAGTACGAAATTGTACTCTCTCGTCCACGCGCGTCAATCGTGGTCCCGCGTTGTCGACAGTTTCGATGGTTCGGCTCGTCGATAAACACGAAAAGACCCATTCTCGGGTCCGATGTCGGATAGTATTCGAAGGATTCGATCGTGTCGTCGGCGATTTTCGCGAATAGCACGCTCGCCGTTAATTCTCGTCTCCTAACACGACGATCGCTTATCGTTCCGAGGGCAACGTAGACGACCGGGTCCCCGGGTCCGATCGTCGGTTACGTGTTTCATTGGGTAGGTTAGGTTAGGTCACGATCACGTACGTCTCGACACGATCGGGTCCGACGAACGAAGCGCGCCGGCGGGTCGCGCCGACGAGGGGTCGGTTAGGTTAGGTCGGTCGGCGATCGCGTCGCCTTCTCGCGCCCGACGGCCGTCGTCCTGACCTAGTGGCCGCCGCGGGGAAACGAAAACGTAACGTCCGCGAGGACCGCCGGGGACGTGGCGATCCCGACTGTGGAGATACGACCAGTAGGCACAAAGGACGTACGTACACGTGCACGACGTTGCCGCTCCCGATAAACCGTATTCGACGAATAAGACCGGACGTCAGATATCGCCAAACACGTTTGCGAAATGAAGGAGATCGGGCTTTCCGCCGAGGCCCGCGTACATCCAAAACGGTAGATACGTCGCTTCGAAATCAGTCGTTAACGTCGGAACGGTTCGAGAACGGCAGTAGTGGACGGCACGCGGATTCCGAATCGTTTTCAGAAATGTTGTCGGCCACCGTTTTGTCCGACCGTTTCGTTCGATTACCAATTTCGGTCGATACCAAGTAACCGGTGTGCGTGCGCACGTTGACCGATGTTTTACGAACGAGAACGCCGAACCGGTACCGGTACAATGGACATCCTTGACCACCTCGACCGCGTGGTCGTTTTGTTTTTTGACTTTTTTTTGTTGACTTTTTACGCTTATAATAATGGTGTTTCAAGTCGATTTCCAGATCGTGGAAATGTGTTTGTGAAACCGTGTTTGTGCACGGGCGGAATCTGTACGCGTTATCCGTTCACGCTGAACCGACACCCTGAATCTTCCACGCGTGACAAAACCGATGTATGAGTTGGGCGAAACTGCGAGTGGCGCAACGGAGTTATGCAGCGCGCGGTTTTAAAACCGTGTTCAAGCACTTGTTCCGCCAAACGTTGGGTGAAAAAGCAATCGAAAACGAAAAATACGAAAAAAAACCTAACCGATTTGCTTGGGAATCAGTCTCGGTCTCGCAGACGGCGAATCGGGCGAATTCGTTCGGCGCGGACGACGACACTGACCTAACCCGCGTTACGAGTACGGACTTAGTGCACGACGACGGTGACTTATTTATTTATTTCGTCAAAAACGATAACGCGCGAGTGTTATCGGCCATCGCCGATATTGCACGACGTTCGTACCAAAACGAATAGAAAAAAAAAACGGCAACGGATTCAATCCTTAATCCTTCCCCCCCCCCCACCCACCCCGGGGCTAAATAATTCAACAGACTAATTGGACGGTATTTTTATTTACATTTTAAAGTAAAAAAAAAATAAATAAATAACCGAACAAATAAAAACGAAACGGGAAAAAAAAAAACCGGATTCCGCCGTATACGCCGTCGTGTACGGGTATAATAAACCAGAGGTCTCGCCGGCTACTTTTATTTCACTTTGGGATCTCACGTTCGTGTTCGCGTTTCGTTATTTTCGTATAACAGCATTGTGAACGCCAGTATCGCACCCAGGATTTTTTCAAGGGGGGGTCTAAAAAACTACATTATGAAATTTTGACAGAAAAATATGAACGTTGTATCAGAATTTGGATTTTCATCAATAAATTTAAAACTATTACACAGGTCAAGGGGGGGGGGTCCGGACCCGGAGTCCACCCTCTTGGGTGCGCCACTGGTGAACGCCCTAAACAGTCCGGTCGACCGTAATGAAACTCGAGATCGACGGTCCGGCAGTCACGCGCCGACGCACGATGAAAACACATTTTTTTAATATTTTTTTATTCGTCGTACGTTTCGAAACGGCCGCGTCTCCGTTATCGACGGCTAACTGAAATAAGAAAAAAGAAACAAAACACCCGCGAAAACCGCGAACGGCACTCGAAAACCTTTTGCCTTCAATTGGATTAAAATCCGCGGGTTCCGTGGTCATCGGACCGCTAAACGTTTAACGTTTACGTTTCCGAAACGTTTGTACAGTGTTACGTTGGAACGTACGTGAAATGTTTCTGAGGACGTACGTATCGACTACGGTCGAGGGCCTTTCGTTTTCGAACGTCCGGCATCCGGTAAGGGGACGTGTTCGACGACGAACGGGGTCCCGCAACAGGTGCACACGGAAGAGGTTTTATCTGTTTTATCATTAAGTGTCGACAGAAACGTTCGTTATTGTTCGTCGCGACGCTCTGTTCACCGTATCGTTTTCGTTGAACAGTTCGACGTTTTTAATTGTAAAACACACGTATGACGAAAAAAAAAAAAAAAGACTAAACATTTCTTAATTGTTCTTCCGTTCGTCGGCGACTCGGTCGTTTCATACCTAAGGGTTAAACAAGTGGGAAATGTGAACGTCGTTCGAACACGTAACTGCTGTCTGAAATCGGTGACATTTGCGAGAAGAGACGTTTGTGAAAAAATTAGAATACTCGTGTAGTATGGTATACCTACCGGAAAACATGATATTCCCTATACAATGTCCCATATTCATATATATATATATATATATTTTATATTTTTATAACGTTTTATTACGTGAAAGTACCAGTGACCTGAATCATTGAGATAAGCAACGCAATAACGGTCATACTGTATAGTAGCCGTTGCGATAATTGATAAATGTCCACCAAGACGACGAAAACTTGTCACGAAACAGTCGATCATTCCGATTCGTACAATTTCCACGACGAACGCGAACGATCGAATGTACGTGAAAACATGTGTCAATCGCGATGACTTGTTTTGATTTCAATTTGTTATCAATTTCAAAAATGTCAAATGCGTCTATCTCGAGCGATGAAGTGGACGTTGTCATGCACTGTTGGCACGACAGGATGTAAAAAAAAAGAAAACAAAAGAAAAGGAAATATTGGGTCCATCCTCATATTGAGAAAAACATCAATTGCCCAACTTTCGCGGCGGCCAGAGAACTACAGGAAACCGATTCAAAATTTCCGGCGTTCTATGGAGTCCTATAAAGAACTTGTAAGAATTATTTCTCCTGTCATTCGTCAGCAGAACACTCACGTGCGAGAACGTAACGTAATAAAATAATAAAACCGAAATGAATCCGTGCGACTGCCAGGCCGTTGTTATCAAATCGCGTCGTTTGTCAGCGGATCCCCCGTACACTTTGCTAGGAAATCGCAAGAACGCGAAATCGCGAAGTCGCGTGACAATCGCCTAGCGTGCGTGGAGGGCCTTAGTTTAAAAGTGAGGTTAGGTACGATGTTATCGTGTATGGTCCGTTTCCCGCGTCGTAAACTGTTCCAGCTGCGAAATGCGCTCAACACGCAATTCAACATTAATTCAATTGTAATTAATTGTTCAACGTTTACGCGCGCGTGTTGAAGTACACGTACCGCTGTAACAACCAACGTTTACGGCTAAATCCGGAAAAATCCGGAAAACGGACGAAGACATTCGAAAGACGAATGCGTCCGTTTCGAAGGCACAACGACGCGATCACAACAAGTAGTATTACGACGACACCGCGGACGACGTACGCAGGCGAGTTCGGTATCGCATACGCGGGCCTCTCGTCGTTCGTCATGCGGAAAACCAATAACTCCAGAACGGTATTGACCAGAACCCCGATATTATTCGTGTACGCATCGAACGACGTCGATGACATGATGTCGTTTGGACCACCAGGTCGAGTCGTTCGCAACGGTTGCTTGTCCCGCGGACAAGTCCGTCAGGGTGCTTTGGTCGCGGTCGGGGTCTGAGTTGTCGCCAAAACGGGACTAACGCCGCGACCGATACAGAACAAAACTTGTCGAAGATCCCGAAATCATATTCAGCAAACGTACTACGCCCCGTAATAAGGCTCCCGGTAACGCTACCGTACCGGGGTCAGGTGATCGTGCCGGACCGATAGATCCGAAACGTTCGAGACTAAAATTCTCCGATGGCGTGGTAACCCCGTCCCACACACCACCCGAACAACCACCCCCCCCCCCCCCCCGTTTTCAAAACGGACCGTCCGTGACCGCCGGAGTTAGGTTAGGTGACTCAAACGCCGTGCCGTCTCACGTTGACAAAGAAACAGAATTCAAACCCCCGCGTCCCGACCGCGGGTCGTAAATCATCCGTCGCCTAACCGGCGACTCCCGTACACACGGACACCCGCATGGTTACGCGCGCGACCGGCCGATCGGAGAAAATAAACAGATCGCCGTGGTTACCGGCGCGTCCGCGATCTACGAGCCCGGCGAACCGCGGACGGGTCTCATTGAGGTGCTTCACACCTGCCCAACAACAACTAAATTTCAAAAAAAATCTCAACACACCCACAAGTCAACTTTCACATTCTCTTTTCGCACTCGCACCGTCCCTCGCCTGTTACATACTAGTTTTTTTTTTTTTATTTTTTTTTTTTTTGATTTCAGTATCTTATACTAATTTTTTTTTTTCGATTTTTTTTTTTTTTTTAATTTTTTTTTCCGTCTCTTAGACTAATTTTTTTTTCGAATTTTTTTTCGTCTCTTAGACTAATTTTTTTTTTTTGAAATTTTTTTTTTTGAAATTTTTTTTTTCGTCTCTTATACGAATTTTTTTTTTTTTCGAATTTTTTTTTCAAACCGACATTCAACAATGCACCGCCAAGTGACGTCCGTCGAGATCCACGCACATTCACCACAGGTACGGTACACACTGATACGACATATCGCCAACGAGATTTATGTACCGATTGTTTTTCGATTGTGTTTAGCTAACTGCACGTTCGCGTTACTACGCCGCACGCTTATGAATTTATTATACGGATATATAAATGTAATACAACGGTTTTGTGTTTTATCGTTTTATTTTTTCATGACAAATAATGACGACGCGTTTGATGCGGACAGTCTGAGGCCACCGTGACGGGACGTCGATTCCTGTGCCCGTCCGGAGCCACGTGCTTGGCCGACGTGAAGAGGCTGAATTTGTTGAGCGCGCTTAAACGGTGCGGCTTGTGTGACAAGCGCAGACCGTTTAAGCGCGTATTGAAGTGTCGCAGTAATAACAACATTATTATTATTATCATTATCAATGTGTATTTAAATTGAACGCGATCGGTTAGGCTGCAGGACGGTTTATCACGACGGCTGTCTGAAACGATCGGAGGCGGCGGCACCGGCGGTAACGGCGGTAACGGCGGTAACGGTCACGGTCGCGCTACCGAGCATAGTGCACGCCGCGGCCGGAAGTACCGCGAACCCGACGACGGAGACCGCGTGGGTGCCGGTCGAAGGAGTTCGCGACATCCCGGCCGACAGGCGACAGCGCGCCGCGAAAAGACGGCGGCAGCGTCGGCAGCGTCGGCAGCGTCGGCAGCGTCGGCAGCAGCAACGGCGGCGGCGGCGGCGGCGGCTGGACGTTCTGGCCGAGGCGGCAAGCACCGCGAACTGGACGACACGGACCGCGTGGGTGCTGGTCGCCGACGTTCGCGACACGCTCGCCGCGGACAGACGCGGACGAACGGCGAACGCCGCGGAAAGACGGCGGCGGTACGTTCTGGCCGCGGCGGGAAGTACCGCGGACCGGACGACACAGACCGCGTGGGTGTCGGTCGCCGACGTTCGCGACACGCTCGCCGCGGACAGACGCGGACGAGCGGCGCACGCCGCGGAAAGACGGCGGCGGGAGGTTCTGGCCGCGGCGGGAAGTACCGCGGACCGGGCGACGGAGACCGCGCGGGTCCCGGTCGCCGGCGTTCGCGACACGCTCGCCGCGGACAGACGGCGACGCGCCGTCCGGGCCGCGGAGAGTCGGCGGCTGGCCGGCCACACCGAGGCGCACGCCGAGGCGGTCGTACGCGAGCAGCCGGCTGTCGGACGCGCGACGGCCGGTACTACCGAACCCGCCGTGGCGATCGACTCGGCGTCGTTAATCGTCGTCCGCCGAAAGACGCTCGCGGCGTGCGGTAAATACGACTTTTTCGCGCGGTCCCGGGCGATCTAAACGTGGCGACGAGAACGGTGTGGGTCGGGGCGCGTCCCCTCCGACGAGTCTTTTATAGTATTATTAGTCGGATATTATAGTCATTTATGCCGTCATGTGATGTTTTGTTTTCAGAGTACTTTGAATATCTGATCGCGGAACGAGATAGCCGGCAGCCGTACGACCCAAAATTTCGGCGAATGACGAGAAGAGGTTAGTTTCTATTTTGTTTTTATTGTTTACGTCTGAACGCGGATCGACGGTCGACTACATACGCGCGCGCGCGCGTGTATTGTTCACAGACTACAAGGAAATGTCCGCCTCCTGGGACGCTAGTACATTCAAGCGTCCCAAAAACAATGAATCTGCCAGAACAGTATATTCAATAACAATAAATAATTCGACCATCGCAGAAGCAGCCGATTTAATTTAATATTTGTAACATTTTTTTGTAATTTTTTTTTGTAAATTTTTTTGTACACTGTTTTTGTACACTGTTTTTGTACACTATTTTTGTAAACTGTTTTTGTAAATTGTTTTTGTACACTGTTTTTGTACACTGTTTTTGTACACTGTTTTTGTACACTGTTTTTGTACACTGTTTTTGTACACTGTTTTTGTACACAATTTTTTTTAAACTGTTATTGAAAATTGTTTTTTTTCACAATTTTTTTTTATACATTTACATTGTTATATATATTCTTGTAAATTAAAATTGCTTATTAAATAAATATTTGTTATAGTTGTATACGTCTGAGGTCTTTGGAGTTTTTTTTTTTAATATTTAAATATTGTAATGTGTGCACTAAAAAAAAATCCTTTTTGTATCGAGTCGTTTTGTGAACGAAAACTACAATAACACGTATTACGCACACCGATTTACATTGTATTACGGTCTCGTTGTGCGAGGACAGTGACACAATTTTAACTTTGGCATTTAGTAAAAG
This sequence comes from Schlechtendalia chinensis, assembly GCA_019022885.1. NCBI lineage: Eukaryota > Metazoa > Arthropoda > Insecta > Hemiptera > Aphididae > Schlechtendalia > Schlechtendalia chinensis. Next base: position 72,897,863 of record CM032339.1, read on the forward strand.
CCGTTCCTACCATTGTACTCGACATGTAAACCACTAATGGGAACTATTAGACGTTCTCGATCGGAGTACACGAACGTCTATATTAAGCCGGGGTCCATTGACCGAACGCGCAAAACGTTTTGCAACGTTGCTACTATGTTCCGCGCGTTTTGTCGTTGATTTTAGGTTTTTGCACGAGAACACGTCAGTACGGTCGCTGCTACAGTAAACACGTAATTATTATTCACGTGAATGTCTTATTAACTGGTTTACTTTCCGGTTTTCTTAACTTTTTTTGTATGACAACGAACGCAGCGCTGGCGATTTAATCGGACCTTATGCAAGTGACAGACGAACAACACAAATCCAGGAAAGAAACTATAGCGGACAACTGTACTTTCTGAACGACACACACGCACATTGACATTTGATCACGTTGCAACAACATATACGCCAACTCTACGCCGCCGCGGTATGGACCGCGTGTGTGTTCGCGACAACGTCGCAGGCGATAAAAAGTCAACCAGAAAACAAAAATCCGGGAAACGACTCGACGGACCGTGTGAAATACACGACGAATTCGAATCGGTTTTCAGAACCCTCGTCGCATCACCGGTACGTATGTTTTACTGCGTTCCGTGCTCCAGAAACGGCTCGAGTTCGATAACCCAATTAAACGGTTAGGTTTTTGTCGTCCGCGGTGAGTGTTTTCGACTTTGACCTAACCTAAATCAAATTTTGACCACGGATGACAAAAGACCGATTCGAAAAACGCATCGTTTGCGTCATTGCCGCCAGACCGTGGCGAACGTGTCGCGTGATATGCCGGTATCGGTGACCAAACAACGTGTTGGCGGTTGATATTCGTCACGCGCGTCCGGTCGTTGAGCTAAACGCTGGACCGAGGCCCACCAGGCAGACGACGTCGCCGATCCGTAGTCGTTCCCGTCCTCGGCCCGATATACTCTGCGGATCCCGGTGCGAGTAATCGGTTCGAAACGCGTGCCGAAAGCGTCAAACGTAATGTCTCTAACAGCGCCGTACGGTCTCAACACGACGTATAAACGAGTGTGTGACGGCCGTGGACGTTCTCGTAGGCAGGGGTACTGAGTACCAGTTCGATTTTTTCAAATATTCGATCGTACCTCTACTATTTTTTTAATTTTTTTTTTTTTTTAAAGGAACGTGGGGGACGGTATTCGTTTCTCCGCAGCCGACGAAACATAAAACAATATTGTTATGTCGACGAAATAATTCGATATTACCGTCGGTCATCATAACGTTTTCCCCGCTGTCTGTCAGTCCCCAAACGCGACTTTGAACTACCCATTCCCCGTGTGCTTTATATGATCACCTTATTTTCCAAACGCCCCGAAGTACCGACAAACGCGACGGGACTTACCTACCGGCCGTTCATGAAAATGTATTGAGGGCGGCGCGCAACTATTTCGTAAGCGCCTTCGGAGTACCCCCGCCTACGTTTCTCCCGACTCGACCGCTGTTGCACACGCACGCGCCTCGCCGCCATACCGTCTTCTCCGGGGGTTTATCCTGTCGGTTCCTCTGGTGCCTGACCTAACAAACCAACAATAAATTACCGATCCGAGACGTCTCTATCACGTGGCCAATGAGTGCGACCACCTGACACCTGAACGCGTACGCTTTGCGGGCTGTTCCACCCTTTAACCTCCCGCCGAAGCCGCCACCGCCGACGCTCGACGTATATTATTGTCGCGTTATTGCGACGGTTGCGGCGGAGTGCTGTTCGCGATACGTTTCGTAGCTTTTTTTCGCGTTCCCCGTCTTTCTTTTTATTATTATTATTTCGCCGACGTTATTCATACGCGTACGCGCACGTCGCGGACGATAAATCAAACGGCTTTTTTTTTTTTCCACTTCTTTCTCTTATTTCACCGTGATATTTATTCTATTGTCGTCGTCCCGCCGCGAAATCCGCCGCTTTTATATTGCCTCGTTTATGCGAACGTGAAATGTACGTACGCACTCATATATTTCGCATACGCGACGACGACCGACGATGCCGAAATAAAACGACTTTTGTTTTATATATTACCTTATTTTTATTTCCGCTCCCCCCCCCCCCCACCCGACCGGTTTACGATATCCGATTATTGTCGTTATCACGGCCGATTTCTTCTCGATCGTGCTCGCGGCGCCCACGCTAGTGTCTCCCGCGGTGATCATCCGACGAGCGTATCGTTCCACGGTTTTTCGATATTTCTGTTTTCGTTTTCATAATAACCGTCGTCCACAGACTCGTATCGTATTTCGGACTGAGATATCCGGAAAAACGCACGAAATCAACGAGTCTACCGTAAGCGTTCCGTACTATCGTGTACAGTATATATATACGCCTGTGAGACCTGGTCGACAACGAAAGGCGATGAACTAAAACTTCTGATATTCGAGAGAGAAATCTTAAGGAAGACGTACTAAATTCGGAGTCGGAAAGCTATGAAAAACGAAAAAATGTGGAAATCGAAAGCACAGACGACAGACCAAACGTACAAACACGTCTGAAAGCTAAACGGCCGGAATGGGCTGGCCATGTGCTATGTAGCGAAGGATAGACTAACACACAAAGTACCAGCGGGAAACGGTCGAGAGGGAGGCAACTGGCGATGGATCGACAGAGCGAATAATGATTTGGAAAGCCTTTCGCGACGATTTTGGCTTGAAAACACATACGCCACGCGGTGTCACCGTACCCGGGGGGGTTAGGGGACTCGACCGGATCGGGTTCATCGTATTTAAAAACGAACACACGCGCGCGCGCGCGCTCGATTGATTCGGTTGATCGATCGAAATCAATAAACCGGTACGTGTTGACGCGAATAACAACATCGTAAACGATAAATAAATCGATAGACGGTCGCGACGCGCGTATAGGGACACGTACGAACGGAAATCGAAAACCATCGATAGCAAAACGTATAATTAAAATTATTAATAACCGACCGTATTAATTGGTTCCCGAGCGCGTACACGGTGTACATTTTTTCGCGTCTACTGTTATTAGTGTGTCGGGCCAACGGGATTTCAATCGATACGTCCGACAATATTATTACGCAGTACGCCCGAGAAACGTCCAATTTAAAACGTCTTTTTAGCCGATCGTCGTAAACGGTAAAAATCGTTCACGTTCAAAACGTCCCCCGGTGTTGTTAGGCGCGTCTCCATTCGGATTATTATTATTATTATTATTTTTAAACGTCGTACGTTATCGGCCTTCGCGCGATTAAACGTCATCCCCCCCGTACGGGACCGCGCGCACACAATAAACATCAAACGGTTTACGATTTATCGGCCGTTCGCCCGTCGAGCAGGGTTTTCTTAAACGGTGCGTGTGCGAATTCGATCTGATTAAGAGGTTTAGCGTTCGCCGTTCAATACGCATTGATTATAATAATAATAATAATAATAACGATAATAACGGTGATAATACGACGTCCATGAAGTTGGCCCACCGACTTTGCCAAAACCTTTCCAAAAACATATCAAAATTTTGCGAGTAATTTGCTAGAATTTGCGAGTCCATTCCCAGAATTTGCTAGTCCTCCAAAGCTGAGATATGAGCTTTCAATGTTCTGAAGTTGGCCCACCGACTTTATGCGATAGGTATGAAAACGGTACCAAAATTTTTAAATCTTATAATAAATTATAATATCGACTAAAGTTGGAACCATTTTACTCTGTTTTACTTATTCTTGTGTTTTTTATTTATTATTATTAAATAGTATATTACACTAAATATTTGTAATTCATCTGTCATCACATACGAGTAAGTATTATAATTTATTAATATTATTATTTTAGATTAATTAAATTAAAATATATAGATATATAATATAAATATAATCAGTCATTAATTCATGTGATACTTTTTCGGATTTTATTATTTTTACGGAATAACAGGCTATAATACAATCGTAATATATTTATAAAATCGGAAAATCCCCAAAATTTCCATATCGTACATAATTATGATTAAATTATTTATTGATACGGAAATCTCTCAACTACAAAAATTGTTTAACCGAACTGAAATATTTGGATTTCATAAGTTATAAAAAGATCAAAAACTGTAAACCGTCAATTAGGACCTGTGGTTAAGCAAATTCTAACTAACTAACTAAATATAAAATAACTATCAAGATCTGAAATTTCTAGGACAAAATGTTTTCTAGGACTGTCATCAATTTGAACTCCAAGTTAAAAATAAAATGTATTTAAATTGTAAATAGTTTAAATTAATAAATTGTAGTGAGTATTGCAGTATTTTAATATATCATTATTTTATTTTTGGTTAACTGGTAAATTTAATAATTCATATTAAAGTATAGCATAAACATAACGACGTGCCTAAATTTAAAAATATATATTTCCAATATTCTTGGATTTATATACCATCTTCAGAACATTGAAAGCTCATATCTCAGCTTTGGAGGACTAGCAAATTCTGGGAATGGACTCGCAAATTCTAGCAAATTCAGAGGGAGATTTTGGTACCATTTTCGTCCCTATCGCATAAAGTCGGTGGGCCAACTTCAGAACTTGGAAAGCTCATATCTCAGCTTTGGAGGACTAGCAAATTCTGGGAATGGACTCGCAAATTCTAGCAAATTGGGGGGAAGATTTTGGTAACATTTTCGATGGATTTGTGTAAGACGGGTGGGCTGCCTGAAGTTGGCCCACCCTTGAATAGTAGGGGAAATAATGACTAGCAAATTCTGGGAATGGACTCGCAAATTCTAGCAAATTACTCGCAAAATTTTGATATGTTTTTGGAAAGGTTTTGGCAAAGTCGGTGGGCCAACTTCATGGACGTGGGGAGACGAGCGTACCGTGCGGATAATTATTCCACGTTACCGTCACAGCGGAAACGTTAGGGCGTTAATGGTCAGGGACACGCACGCCGACAAAAGTTTTTGAGGGTGTTTTCAAAAATCAGTTGTTGAAAAAATCAGAAATTTTTTTATTATGAAAATTAGCTATGCTCACCGTAGTTTTTTTTTTTGTAACATAAACATAGAAATAACAAAAAAATCACGGGACTACATCTAATTTTCGTGAAGTTTTAACCATTATGTTACGGATATCTTCACATTTAACTTCTCTATGTACATTCGACAATGTTAATCCATCTAATCTTTCTTCGTCTGTTTCGTTACGTAAATAGTGTCTGTGTACATTTTAGAATCATTCTGTACCCACGTCAACGCACAACTGATGTAATTTGATTTTATTTGTAAACCCTGTTTAAGCATTATTATTATTATTATTATTTAATTAAATTAAAATTAAAATTTATTAGTATTAAACTTTTATTTTGCTCTAGCCGGTGTTCCACAAACACAATGTAATAGTATACCCGTCTATTAAAGTATAATATAACATTAAAATTGTATAAATAAATAACCACGCAAAATTTACATAGTAGGCGTTTTCAATTTGTTCGAGGCATTTGCAATCCGCCGACGGCCGACGCGTTAACGGAAAAACGGTTTTAATCGACACGTATTAAAAATGATATTCGATAAACGGCCGAGTGCGTTGTGTTTACACTTTGGACATTAAACCCGCAGTGTTGTAAGCAATTCTCTTCGGAAGTATTCGAAATCCAATCGGGTGCGAATCGCCCATGACGTGTCACACCGAATACTCTGCAGTTTTCTTGGACCGTTCGTAAATTTCGATCTTTGATCGAACACGTTCACACCGATTTGAACATATTTTTCTCCCTTTTCAAATCGATTCACACACACCAATTGATATATCGAATAAAACCGACGACTGTCCGAACTGAACAGTCTTAAACAGTTAAGAGAAAATATATCATCTAAGGTTAAACATGTGTTCGCGATGTATTTAAAAACTCGAAATAAACGAATTCGTCGACTATATTTCATACGTGTTTAAAATGTTTTACACTGCAAAGAAAAAAAAAACGATCTAATCGTTTCAAAATGTACACGCGTAATGAGATATTATAGCTAAATAGAACCTGTTCGGAAACCATGTTAATATCGTCAAAACACGACGTGTTGTGTTTCCACGCGACAACGACCTACGACGACAACGTATCGTCCGAATAAAATAATTGATCGGAAAACACAACGACTGGACGCAGGTGCGGCGGCAGATCCACCGACGCCGGGAACGCCGATCGATACGAATCATCCGTGATCGACGGGCGCGCGGTACCGCGGGAAACGACGACACACGCGGTCTTCGCGTACCGACGGGATGGACGGCAGCTCGGGCGCGTCGACGTGCGAAAGGTGCGCCCGACGGACGGCGAACGGCGGACGTCGTCCGTGTCGTCGGGACGCGGACGGGATGGACGCCGGGTCGGGTTCCGGGATCGCGGGATCCGGCGGGGAACGGACGGACGGCGACGGGTACGACGCGATGATGAACGGGCTGGCCCGGTGGACGCGGGACACGCGCAGGGCGCTGCGGGGACGCGACGCGGGCGAGGACGCGAACGCGGTCGCGAAGTTGCTGCGCGAACTGTGCGGCTATCGGCGAGCGCTCGTGTTGTCGATCGGGACGACGGAACCCGTCTGGTCCTCCTCCGACGGCGGCCGTCGCGAAAGGCTGGCGAAGATACGCGACCAGCTGGGCCCGATCGTGACGGGATTGAGCCGCGTGCCGGGCGCCCGTGTCGCGAACCCGGTGACCGACGGTCTCAAGGATAGATTCGTTCGATCCACGAGGAAGGTGATGGCGATCCTGAGGGACCGGGACATCGACGGGCGAGAGTGCGACGTGAACGCCGTCGTCCGCGTCATGTGCTCGATGATAAGAAATCAAACCCGGCTCTTATCGTTGATTGGCAAAGGGCCGCCGCAAACGGGCTGCGTCAACCGTCTCGGAAACGCACGGACCGCTCGTTCCAACGCCGAGAACCACTCGGTCGTTTGTGCCGACCACGGCGCGTCGGCTGGAAGACATTGTAGGAAAACGGCGGCGAGTTGCGAAAACGCGACTTTGATGACGGGACCGCGCTTGTCGAACATTTCTTTGGACCGCTGCGGCAAGGACGATGCGATCGGACAACTGGAACTTCGGCCGTTCGCGTCCGACGGTTCGACGGGCAGAACAAGTCCTCCGGCGACGTATACGCCAGACATCAAATACAATGGAAGTCCGCAATCGTTTAATTCGGGGATGATAACGTACGAAATAAGTCCTCCGACGACGTATAGGTCAGACAGAAAAAACAGTGATCTACAATCGTTTAAGTCGGAGATGATAATGTATGAAGTGAGTACTCCGGCAACGTATACGCCCAGACAGTAAACAAAACGACAGTGATCTACGATTGTTTAAGTTGGATTATGAAACGAACAAACGTCTACCGGCATCGCACACGTCGAAGAACAAAAAGAATCTGAATCAAGCCATCGTCAACAACGTTTCAAACAAGCCAAGACGTAAGAAAATCGCGTTAAGTAACAGACGGCGAACTAACAAATTTAATTCGACTCCGGAGAAGAAAAACGAAAATTCTAGTAACGTTAAGAAAAACGGACAGTGTATCAAATACTAAGTTGGGTTCGGTTTTCAAATTTTTTTTTAACGCTATTAGGAAATCGATAAGTATCAAGTTTTTAGTAGTCGTGACTGGGCGTGATCGGTCACAATCGCGAAGACGTCGAGGACCTCCGTGGCAAAACGCGGTAGAAAGATGACGTCCGGCCCAGTCGAAAAGCGAAAGCGACATATACAACACAATAAGTAATTATAATCGTTTCGGTCGTGTTCCGTATGTTCGAGTTCAACAGGTGCCACGACGACGGCTGCGGATCGCTGCGACGGGATCGACGGTACCCCCTTATCTCCGGACGACTACAGCCGGCGCGCCGTGTAAATGATCGACCGGATCGACACGGACTGTAATCTCGAATCTCGATCCAGTTCGCCACTGTGTGGACACACAGTTCGTTCGTTCGTCACGGACGGGTTCGGTGTTTCGCGTGTCGTGTTACATAATTTTCTTATTATTATTTACGTTCCGTATCTGTATATAATTATAGACGGTCGACGTGAATACACACCGGCAGTGAACAAGAACAGAAACCGGACCGTGCCAACCACGTCACTGATCCGTATCGATGCGTGTCTGTCCTGACCGACGGGTCCCCGGGCCCGGGACGAAAGCGGGAGGCGGCCGTGGGAAGGTGTCGGAAAAAAAGGTGTCCCCGCGGCACCGGGTTACGGACGTTCCGTTCTCGTTTTATTCGTCACCGCGGTGTTCGCACTTCGTCCGTCATGTCGTGCTCACGACTCCGCCACGGCCCGGAGCCGGATTAACGAAACGAACGGCCACACTCAATCTGGGGGGTGGGGGGGAGCCCATAAATTACAAAAAAAAAAAAACCGTTTTCCCATACATATGAAGACCACAGGGGAAAAAACGTGTTAACTAGGATTTTTTCCGAAATTTAGTTACCAACTGAATGTAATGTTCTAATTAACGGTTTTCGTGACCTAGTAATTTTTATAAATTATCTGTCTACCGGGGAATTTGATAATTTAAGGATAGTAATTTTCTGATCGATAATAACGATGCAGCGAGTCTATATATAAACACGAAAATTGCTCTCCTGAAAAGTTTGAAAAAATCGAGTTAACACGTTTTTCCCCTGTGGTCTTCATATGTATATGTACATTTTTTTTTTTTTTTGATTAGTTAATCTATTTTTTAATTTATTAATTATTTTATTATAATTTATTTTTATTATTACTAAATAGTGATGCAACAAAAAAAAAAAATAAAAATGTAGGGAGAGGATTTCAAATCGATTAAAAACACATTGGATTTTTTTCTTGATATTATTATTTCAACAAATATTTTCACGTCAGAAATTAAGTACGTTACAAAAATAATACGTTAAACAATAACTTTTAATTATAATATTAAAATAAATAATAATAATAATAATAAAACAAATATACAAATAACATTTTTATGTAAAACATTTTTTCTCTGGCTTTACTTGATGCAAAAAAATCCAATACATCGTCGAAGGAGAGTTGTGTTTACATATGTCATTTTCGATAGATATAATCGTTAACGCATTCAACCTATCTTCAATCTGCACTGACCTTAGATCATTTTTAATAAGAGCCAACTTTGAAAATTATCGTTCTGCTTCACAATTAGTTATTATTATTATTACATTTGGAAAAACATCAATTATATTTTATTCGTAAAGCAGTTTTGCTATAGCACCGCAACTGTCAATATCTAAAGAAACTGTTTTGATAAAATAATAAAAATGAGATATTTCTTTTTAAGTTTTCATCGCGATCGTTTTAGTAAAAATTGATAAATTCAATAAAAATTCAATGTCAATTTTAGATTTAACCAAAATTTGAACCGAGAAAAAAACGAAACCATAAGCATTTATTCTTCTGCCAAATTCGTTACTCAATTTGTCGATAATGACGAGGAATGTATCAACTTTTTTTTCATCTAAAATAAATTCATTTCCACTTCGTTTTTATTTCCTTTTGCCATTGATTATAGAGTACACAGATAGCCCATGCAATGTTAATATTTGGCGACCACTCGTTGGATGCAACCGTTATGAAGCGCCAGTGTAGTTTGAATGCAAGGAGGTGGTACCCTCACCATAGATAGATGTGCGGTGCGGAGGGGGTCTGGAAGTGCAAATTTTTCATTTTTTTTTTCAATACGTTTTGAAAAATTTACATGGGTACTAAACTGCATTTATATCCATAAATTTATCCAATAATAATTGTTATGTACAGGGATGGAAGTTTGAGGTTTTGTAAAATTACAGATATAAAGTCTTCACTGGCTACATTTTACTTAGTCGGCTAAATAAATAAAAATAATGAACAATATCATTCATATCTCCAATAATATAAATATATTTTTATTTTAATATTCATAATATTCTCTATATTATTTCTCTATGTATTTTTTTAAGCAATTATCACTTTTTATATTATTATTTGTTGTATTTTCTTCAAAAATTACTTGATGGTGACTTTTTGTCGAAACCAGTAATAATAAAATAATTTACAACAACTGTTTTTTGTATATTTAAATATACAATTATATATATATATATATGTATTTATTTATTATTTATTTATTATATATATTCTAAAAATAATGTATAAATATGTTATTAATTTTTTCATTATATACATCTAAAGGAGTAAACTGTGAAGTAACACAAGAAGATGATAATCCGATATTAATTGACCCAGTAAGACAACAAAATAATAGTTCAAAAGTATCTTCTGAATTCTGACACTGAATATATTTCTAATTTATCCCTCTCTTCTTCTACGTTGACGGATCAGGATTCTATTAATAATGATGATTTAAATAATGTTAAATATTATTTTCGATATGTACACGTTACTATTACAGAAAAAAAAAAATGTCGTTCATCCGGGATTATTTTGTTCGTGCGTGCATTCCCGTTTTGTTTCGTACCACGATTTCGTCATCGCGTTTATTTTGGTCATCTCGCATTATTACGTTTAGGTTTTAATGTACGCCGCCAAACGCACGGCCAACACAATGTTTCGTTCATGGTAGTATGTTTTTTCAACGTTATCGAACGTTTCCACAAATGTTGTTCTCGACGAACCCCGTTCGTCCACCCTACAAAATTCGTCCTCTATAAACACACACACAATACATTGTTACGTTACTTATGACTGAAACCGTAAAGAAGATAAAATTTGATTTTCTCTCGATGAATTTCGTACATGTTGCAAACAGGGGTTTTTTTAAAAAAAAATTTCTATCTCAATTTGTTTGACGTAATGCGTTTTAACGAGTTCGGTAATAAAAACTTTTTTGTTCCAAGCGAAAGAAAAACACGTACCAAAAAATAAAACATTCGAACTGCAATTTTCGTCGATCGGTTACAACACGTGGGATTGAGTTCGTTCTAAGACGCTCGTTTGCCTGTACATTGCGTTTCCGATTTGTTGAAAAAGTTCAAAAACTTCGTAAATCGACGAGCGCATTATACGCAAATGACATAACAGTAACGAACGTTTCAACTTCACGCAGTTCGCGCGTAGGCGTACGTGCAATATCACCGACGCGTCGTATCATAATTACAAATAAAATAAAACCGTACACGTCGTGTGTCCTCCAGATGTACGTTTATACAATCCGTACACCGTCACCTTCAAAGTCTTAACGTCTGACGTCTATAAAGTTCCGTTCCAAAACCGTTCCACATCACGCAAAGGAGACGTTCGGCGCGGACACCGAAGTGAACTGCTCGACCACGTTGGCGGGCAGCGCTCCTTCTTTCCTTAGTTCATTGATAAATCTTATCAAACGAGATGTCGCGCGTTTTAAACGAAAACGTTTAGATTTCTTTTGGAAAAATTATGTGCGCGCGCAAACGACTTCAATCGTCGTTATAAATACATTATATTATATTAATTTAACCAATATAGCTTCAACTATTGTGGATTATACACATTTGGAATATTATGTTAAAATACGTTGTGATTCGATTTTAAAGTCCTTTGAACCGAAAAATACAATCGACGTTCTAACGACTTCAAATTCATTATCGTTAAACTTGTATAGAAACGTTGAAGTTACATGCGAACGTTAATGTTTCACCACATAACGCTCATAACGCGCGTTATTTAGACGTTAGTACATTCGAAACCGTTTTGTGTGAAAATTGTGAGACCACGCGCAGTAACGATCGATTTCGGATTTTGAACGTATACGGATTTTCTAATAAATCTTATAAAATTGTATTATTTTTTTTTTATAATTATTTTTCGTTATAACAATATTATTTTCGATTATACCCGTTACTATTACAGAAAAAAAAATGTCTGCAGACATGAAGTTTCAAAGTAACATTTAGATACTTCTGTTAGCGGTCACGCTGCGTAGTTGGTCCCATTTTGTCCGAGTGTGTCAGATGAACTGGTACTAGCATTGATTATAGAATAATCATAAATCAACAGTTTCTTTTACTCAATAAAAATTACACTTCGATTGATAGCGAAAGTGGGCTTAAAGCACTATCAAATAGTTTAAATAACGTGATCAATAAAATGTTAAATGTTTTTGAAAATAACTTTAAAAGCTACTTTCGTAAAAAGAAAATCAAATTTCAATTAATTGAGCGTATAAAAAAAAAAAAATACAATTATAAAATGGCTATACGAATCAATGGAAAACCATAAAGAACATAAAATGTATATAATTGAACAGCTTTTAATACGTAAAATATTTAATAAAACAAAATTTTTTTCTACTACATCAAAACCAGCAAAACTTTCAAAATTAAAAATATTAAACCATATTTAAATAATCTAATTCGAGTCCACGCTTTAGCCAAATCGTCATGTAAATTAATTTCGAATAAAAAGCAGTGTAAACAATTTTAAAGTTCAGAACAAGTTTGGTCCACTTGGTTATTTTAATCGCCTGCGAGCAGGCGCAAATCCAGAACTTATTTACGGGGGGGGGGGGGCATCTTAATCAAAACAACTTAAATCCTCATTTTGTCGCATCGAGTAATGAAATATTTCCCAAAACGTATTCACGGAAATAAAACAATAAAGTCTGTCTTTACATCTTTATCGAATGTCGAATCGCGTGGCGGTTGCGGCTGCTATCGGAACAATTTATCGTCCTCTACGGAGATGTTCGAGATATTTAAGAGCCATACTGTAGGTATATTATATTACGTGTGACCCGTCAATTTTCACGGTTCACGTATCGTTCAATAATTAAACTGCAATACATATATGAAAACAATTATACGTACTTTGATAAAAAGAGGTATTATATCTTTATTGGTTATCGAAAACGTTAAAACCGAAAAACCCCGTAGCTACAACTTCATTTTAAATTGTCTTGCTAATAGTATCATAGATAAGAGTTAGAATTATAAAACGATACTAAGTAAAAAAATTTAACAAGAGTCTACAGGAGGGGGGGGCGATCGCCCCTTGCCCCCTCCCCCCTTGGATCCGCGCCTGCCTGCGAGGTTGCTCGGACAAACATTTATTATTTTTTGTTTATACTTGTATATTGTTAGTTATGTATGCATTTGTTTATTTATTATTATTATTGTTATTATTATCATAAGTCATGTCAAAAAAAAAAATTTTTTTTTGTGTCTCTTAAAGACCTTACGAAGAAGGTTTTTAACGCTGGACACAAGTCAAAGCTTTTCCTTCACAAAAATTAAATTTTGTTTTTCCATTTAATAAAAAAAAAAATAAATATTTTTTTCATTATAACATATTAAATAGTAGTCGTACATTTAAAAACAATATCGATTGTAATATCATAACTATCGATACCGCGATTAAATAATTATCAATGATTTACGAATTTGTGTTTAAATTTCGTTTGGGAAAATGATTGAAAATACAATATGCACAATAATATTTATTACAACGAAACATACGCGTGTTTGACGTTACGTACGCCTAAAACGACATTAGACACGATTGCCGGGGAGGGGGGGGGTGAGAAGGGACCGGCCCGTACTTGCCGTACACCGATTAATTATGTGATCGCGTGCGAACATCGTCGTTTTAAAAAAAATATTGTTTGTACATTACAACAGCGACACCTGTCGAGCACCACGTACGACTAAAATTTTAGTAGCCGAATTTCCCATACCGTGGGCTATCTGTGTAGTCTACAATCAATGCTTTTACCAAAAAGTCTTCATCGTTTTTCCATAATTTTTGCATTTAGATTTTCAGCTAATGATACTAACATTTTGACTCATGAAAAGATAATCATTATTGAAAGTCGATTTATGTAAACATTGATCGAATATTTATACGCATTAACATTGTATTAAATTTATTTCGTTTCTTTAGAGTTTGTAGAGACATTCGGGAAGAATTGGCGTTTACGGCGCAAAAACGATATAAATTAATGGCGAAGGAACAATCGTCTTGGGTAACTGGTATAGTTAATAGTTGTGTATCTTTAATATTTCATAATTAGTACCTGTAATTTTTATTGTAGGTAACAGTTATTCATATAACAATTATACTAAAACCCGTTCGAATTATTATTTCACTAATAATTTATAGAACATTTGGTTAGTGTTTACACGTTTTGTGAATACAATGTTGACATGTGGACTATTACATTTATAAAATAATATATTTTGACTTTCTGTTTCAGTGACGCCGACAATGGTAATAGTGAGCTGGAAGATGATGCTAACGAGAAAGGAGTAATCGTGGACCAACATGACGACGACAACGACTACAATAATATCTACCGAATTCGGTGGAAACTATCGGTCCAGCAAGACATCACGTTCAAGGACGATCGATAACGGGAATGCGAACAAAAACGAGCGTTTTGAAGCTATCGTGTTCGTAAATCCCAAACACCGCGCCATCAACAACCAGCTACTGAAATCGTGACAAAGCACGCAAATGTAACAGAAGGTCACCATCATCAGCCCAATCCAAATCCTACTCCTTAAATTCACTTCTCGACATTCTTGGACGGATTCAAATCGATTATAAGCCCTCTCATATCTTACACCTCTCGAAATTCTCACAAAAACCAACGCTGACAGACACAGCTTTCAGACGACAGATACCAACGTGTAGAACTGTCCACACGCTGCGATGAAAATCCCTCGTGAACAGAACCCAAAATCGTCAAGAGTTATCTGTGCAACGCGTTTTATTCGTGTACGTGATTTGGTTAATTGTATGATATTCGATGATCGCGTCGCAGAGGTTAGCTTTTTCAACGGTTTCCCGGCGTGCCAACAAATACTAAGCGACTCGATAAATGTATTACACTGAGATCTTTTACGTATTACGTTCGCGACAATTGATCGATTTACAATTTGGTACACGTGTAAAGGTCTTTACGTGAATTTGTAAGACTGTCGACCGCCGCATGTGAAATAAAACAATCGTATAAAATTTTATATAGAATATTGCATCTGTTCTTTGTTCAAATCCTTATAAAGAAAATTATA
The DNA here is from genome assembly GCA_019022885.1 of Schlechtendalia chinensis. Taxonomy (NCBI): domain Eukaryota; kingdom Metazoa; phylum Arthropoda; class Insecta; order Hemiptera; family Aphididae; genus Schlechtendalia; species Schlechtendalia chinensis. The sequence continues at coordinate 72,912,877 of CM032339.1, forward strand.
ATCTTGTATATTTTTTTCTAAAAACTTCATTTATAACTACAGCGTATTTATTTGTCGGTAACATGAAATATAAGAAATCTATTAGACTACCTACAACTTAGTAATTTTCACGTTAAAAATTAAAACAACTAATAAAAAGTGATGCGTATATAATATACAGCTATCGATTGTCACCCCACCCAACGTTTACACGGCGCTATGGGTATTTAACATATTCATCGTTTATACCTTCACAGAACATAGACAAAAATGATACTGAGCAATTAGTAACAGCACCTACTGAAAGTTTTATTGAAGAAGGAAACACAAACGAAGATAATCATTAACAACAAAGAACAAACAATTGGTTTCAATCTTATGATTTAAATAAAACTTACGGTCCAAAATTAAATAACTCCAATGGGATTATAACTTGAAGTAATAAAAAAATTAATTTTTTTCAAAACATTATTTATCGAAGACACCGCTTACCCGTTAACACCCGGACTCGTTAGTTTGTTATTTTATAAACATCCAGGAGAATACACCGAAAATGACTTGGAAACATATAAACAATTACTTGTTCAAACCTCTGTACATTTGAATCTAGACGAAATAAAGATTTAAAAAGGCGGTGATAAATACACAAAAATCATTGTAAAATTGTTTCCGATCTCAGGGAATGGACTTTCCGTAAAACTGCAGAAACATGACTTAGTGTATTGGAATGATCCAAATGAGTTAGTTGATAGATTACGACTTTTATTATCATCACAAGCTGCGGTAATACTGGTGTATCCAACGAAATTTTATCGATTTTCGAAGATCTACTGGAAGCGGGCTTAATAAAACGAATACCAAATGTCTAAACGCGAAATCGCCTTTGAACTGCATAAACCGTTGAGAAAGAATTACATAAGACGAAGAGTCAATGTGTATGGAAAAAACGATTTATGGCAAGTCGACTTGGTTGAAACGATACCATATTTGAAACAAAATAAAGGGTTCAAGTAAATACTATGTGTAATCGATTGTTTTATAAAATTCACGTGGACTATACCACTTAAATCAAAAACAGGAACCGAAGTCACCAATGCAATGTCGAAATTATTAATTAAACGCTCTCCGAGATTGTTACAACTCGACAATGGTAACAAATTTTACAATACGACTTTTAAAAAGTTAATAATAAAATATAACATTTAAAAATATTCGACTTATAGTACTATGAAAGCTTGTATCGTCGAGCGATTTAATTGTACATTTAAATCATTAATATTTAGAGAGTTTACCGCTAAAGGTTTGCATAATTGAATATCTATATTACCAATGTTAACAGATAAGTACAATAATTCAAAACATAGTACCATTTGAATGTCACCTGTACAAGCCAAAAAAACTCGTCATTGGTTGTACTGAAACAGCGTAATATTGTAAATAAAAAAATTAATTTAAAAATAAACGACAAAGTGCGCATTAGTACACAGAAAGGTGTTTTTACAAAAAGTTATTTACCTAACTGGTCTTCAGAAATATTCAAAACCGTAAATATTAATAAAACTTTACCCACTACTTATCAATTAGAAGATTATACCGGGAGACATATAGCTGGGTGTTTTTATGGTGAAGAATTATCAAAAACATATTACCCCCATAATTGTTTAATTGAAAAAATTATACGTAAAAAAGCTGACAAAATATTCGTCAAGTGGTTAGGTAACAAGATATTCAGCTATATTAGATATTCAATACGTTCTGAGAACAAATTCAAAATACCTTATTAAATAAATGTCGGTTATCTATACTGATACTTGGTCGGCACAGCACTGGATTTTCAAACATTGTAACAACACTCAAGACGCAAAAAGTTTTAGAACAAATAAATGGCTTGAATAGAATTACCATGACCAACGCACTTTTATAGTTAGCAGCTGTTAATGAAAGATATGAGATTAACGACAACGCTTCACCTTGTAGAAAAGTTTTTAATTATTCGAATCATCGAATCGAAAAATTCAATGATGTGTCCATTTTAGCCGAAATTGGAATTGAATGTACATCACCAAATGCAGCAAGTTCATAAAACATTGTATAAAATGTATCAATTAATGAAGAACTACACTGATTATCGACAACATCAATAGGTGCAGTCTTTTGTCCAACAGAGGTTTCCATTATTTGGATGTCAGATTCAACGTTAAATTTTATATCGGATAGTTCTGATAACATTTGTCGAAGTTTTGCATGTTTTGCGACGTTTGTGCGATCATTATTAAAATCAGTAGACGCTTTTACGAAAGATGTCACTCGATTAATTGATTATTTGTATCGAATACTACAGTTTATATTACCATTTTATGGTTCAAACAACTATTTAACGTTTAACAAATCAGTTTTGCTAGTGACCCAGCACCGATTCTTTTCAGTGTACTCGTATATACGAATAGTATATTCTGAAGTATATGCTAATGTATTCAAAACGTAAAACTTAAAAAAACGTTAAAACGCGTGTCAAAAAAAACTGTGACTATGAACGACCATGAACACGGTCAAACGCTTTGAAACGCGCGTGTCAACTGAACGGTCAATAGCAATGTATAGTATTTCAAACCGCGCGGCACAAGAAGCTTTGCGTCGTGATCGCGACTGGCGCGCGTGTCTGCCCGTGACCGTGCGCTATGTGAACGATGAATAGGATACCCGTATATCTAAATACGCGCGAAAAACTGGCGTCCATGTGAACCTAACCTTAACTTAACCTAACATCCAGCCACTCTAATCTCGTGTAATAATGCTTCTTTCTATTCTCTCTTTAAAATATGTCCGAGCCATCTTAATTAACGTATTTTGTATTCTATAGAAGTTATTTTTATTTTCCTCAGTATTAGATTATTATTATTAAATAATATGTTTCTCGTTTTAAGACCAAGCGTCGTGAACAAGATCAAACGAAATAAATTAGAATGAGCAGGCCACGCGTGTAGAAAACAAAATTCTATGACACAAAAAGTGATCCGTAAAAAAAAAAAACAAGAGAAAAAAGCCGCTGGGTAGGTTAATTTTTCGTTAGGAGGATGGTATCTAAAAAGATTTCATAAAAGCCAGAGGAGAAAATTACGGAGACCGGGATCGAAAGGAGATAGCGGAGAATAAAGAAGAATGGAAGAAGATTTGTAATATGGCGAGATGTTCTTAAAGGCCTTAAACTAAATAATTATATATATATATTCATTGTATAGTAACGAATAATATAAATTCGAATGTATTGTTCGAAAAAATATATTGGTGGTTAACAACCAGTTTCTAAGAGTTACGCGCGTATTTGTTTGTTTGGTATTGTTCTATACTTTCACTGTATCCGGAAGCTTTAACAAAGTCTAACATTGCAACAGTCGCCGGCAGAGTAGAACTATAGAATTTATATCGGAGCCAACTTCGTCCGATCCTCGCAAACTCTGGTAGTTCATCGCACGGCTGTACTGTTGTAAGGTAGGAATAAAAAATGAAAAATACTGTACAACGAAACACACACCATATATTTGTTCACGTGTGGTGGTGATAGCGGCGGCAAGCGTCTCGGTCTCGTTCATTCCCTATCGTTCTGATAACTCTACTCTCTCGCTCTTACTCATTCACTCCTCTCTCCAACCCCACACCCTTACCAACCTTTAACCTCTCCCATAACTCCACCCCCTCATACACCTCATCTCCTTACACTCTTACCCCCTCACACACCTCTAACCCCTCACACACCATCACAATCTCACACACCCTTACCCTTTCGCATATCCTCACCCTCTCATACACCCTCACCCTCTCACACGCCCTCACCATCTCACACGCCTTCACCCTCTCACACACCCTCACCCTCTCTCGCTCCATCCCACATACTCTCTCTCACTTACTCTCTCTCTCTTTCACTCTCTCTCTCACCGACTCCATACGAACGTCAACCGTATTAGCAGTACTATTAAAATATAGTCCAAATCGTTTCGGTTTCGCGTTCGATCGGTCTGTCTGCCGTGTCGTATTCGCCCGTCGTCCTGACTATGTTCTCGTTACCCGCGAAAGTAGTGATGGTAAACTGTGTTTTTTTTTCAATAGCAGTAGTCATTGTTTAAATTCAAAAAAAGTTGAAATGTTGTTATTTTTAAATCAAAATGCATAATTTATTTATCTAATTTTCATACTATTAATTGTCTTAATTGTTTTATTTTTAGTACTATGTTAAATAAATGAAATTAACTGTTTAATAAGTCATTATTTTAGGGTTTATTGATCTATTGAGAAAAGTACAAAAATGTAGTAGGTAATAGATGAAATCATTAGAATGAAAAAAAAATGTTTTACCATTTTAAACTTCATATTTCACAAAATTCATCATATAACAGTATTTAATTACAACAAAAATAAAATATTAAAGTAGTAATTAAAAATATAATCACACTCATCATTTCAAACCACATGTTGAAATTACAGAAAAGAGTAGCAGTTATTTTTTCTAATATGATATGACCAACCGCTATAAACAAAAAAGTAGCAGTCACTATATTATTATACTGGAGTAGCAGACTGTGATTGCTACTCATCAAACGGGACGAGGACACTCCTTGGCTGGGGGGGGGGGGGGAGTGCATGACCAGGTTTTGGGGAAAAAATCCCTGAACGCAAGTAGCATGGTCTTAACCGGCTGGGCACGGCCGGTCCGGCGAGGCGTCACGCTTGGCCGGTCGCAGTGGCGGCACCAGACATTTTTTCTAGGAGGGGCAAGATCATGGCAAATTGATCATGGAATTTAGTGAAAACCCATCTATACAGGTGTAATATAAATTATTAAAATACATGGAAAATACTGTATTATTTGCGTTTTTTGATAAAATATAATCAATTTCGAAATCAAATTAAATGGTGGTGTATTCTGTGGTGTATTATCTAAACGAATGCACATAAAAAAAAATACGAGTTATACAGCGAAACATTATTATACTCGAAATTTAAATTTTCGTTTGTTCTTCAACAGGTAGGACAAAGGTGGGGCAAAACTAAATTTGGATAGGGCGCTCGCTCTACCTTGCCCCCCTCTAGCGCCGCCACTGTCGATACCCGCGGGGGGTGCCCGGGTCAGATTGACCGTACTGGTGGCTCGGGTGGGTGAGAGTACTACGGGACTCTTGCTCGGCGATGGGCCCCAGAGGCTCAGAATTAAGACTCCTGGCCTCTGTCCTCGGAAAGGGGACGTCACGGGCTGAGAGTAGTCGGAGCGCCTGGTGTCTGGTGTCACATATTACGTCTGAGACGGTAGAGCGGCTGAGGCGAAGGTCTGCTCGGCGCATGTCCTACTATTAACGCGAGCATGAATACAAGAAGTACGGGTGTCGCTAAAGCCCCGTCACGGAAACCACCCCGTGACCATAGTGACACGGATCGAACCTGGTTCCAACCTGGGTTGGATTCGTAAGGGCGGGTTTTCACCAAGATCGAATAGCCTGCTGGCAAACCACGCCCGCGGGTGCGCATCGACGTGTGAATATGCGGTACGAGGATTGCGGAGCCCTCGGTCTTGATCGGCGCTATGTCGGTTATTCTGGCGTTCTAACCTACGCTGGGAACGTATGGCCCTTGAACGTAGCTCCGTCGTGCTAATAAAAGGTCCGTTACTTGTAGCCCTCTATTTCATGCCCTCACTTCGAAGAAGGCCCTCGACGCGATTTCAGTAAGTGTGTATGGGTGTGAAATCACACCCAGCGTCTATTGGAATGTTCTTGACGAAGACATTCAGCGGCATTTTATCTATCACGCCGGCCAGTTCTCAACGTATCAAAGTCCTTTTTGAGTCGATTATTATCTTTAAGTTTGTGTGTGTGTGTGTGTGTGTGTGTTGCAATGTCGGAAATCCGGATCGGAACGTGAAGCCTGTCGCTGCCGCCGCGTCCCTGATCAAATCTCATGGCAAGCGGTCTAGGGTTATGTCGTTGCGCGCGGTGTGCAGCCGCCGTCAGTGTGGTTGACACGTCCACTCTCGTTTAGACCTATTTTTCTGCGTTTATTTTCCACCCTGTTCGCATTTCCTTGTCGCCCTCGGCGACTACTTTCATAACAACCACTACGAGCAACACCACTTCTGGTACCTTTTCGTCCGCACGGACCTTTGGACCCGGCTGCGGCGTTTACGTGTTTCGTCGAAAATTTTTTCCGAGACGGATCTCCCGCGTTCCACGTTTCGTCTGGGGCGATAGCACGTTTTCGGCGATTGTCGTGTGAAGACGGGCCCCTGAACAAAAAAAAGCGATTGATTCCAATATAGAGTCTCGGCCATACCTACATAATTTCGTGTATATTTTGTAGAACGTGTTCAATTCATGCCTAGGAAATATATATATATATACCGAATGGTCTAATGTCTGTGATTTAGATTACTGCATTTCCCGTCCGGTCTCAATCGATTTGTTTTTATCGATGTACTTTCTGTATGCGTGTATTTCAAATGGGTCGGTGTGTAGTATGTGTTATATTGCAATATGGTTTACTTACTTGGTAAAAAGACAATGACGAACGCAAACCATTTAAACACAATTATTTCGTTTTTTTTTTTTTTGTATGTCAAGGTGATACTAGTTGTTTTTGCAGGTACCGATGAATAGTAACCAATATAAAATCTAAATAATCGTATTTTCCAACTTTTTTTTAGAATTATTGACTGCCACGGACACTCGAGAAATGTAGACACATTTCTCCTACTGAATATGATGGAATACACTTTATTAAAATATACAATATATATTTCATATATTACATCTATGATTACATTTGATTCATTTGATTCTGATACTCATTTTTTGTATCGTGTTTTTTCTGCTAGTTAAGTGTGCCTTTGCTGTTAAAGTTTGAATTATTGACAGCGTATATTTATCTATATTATGTGTTTACATTTTTAGTCATTAGATTTTGTTATTTCATTGGCTGGGTAATGAGTTATTTTTATCAGTAATGTTTTTATCACTGTCAATATTTTTATTAGCATTTCGTATCTAAGTATACTTTTTGATCACTGAAAATTCACAAAGGTGATATAGTAGAAATTTATTGTTACATTTTATTTAATCAATTTGATTTATTTATTATGAAACAACTTAGGAGATCCGCAATTATCACAAAACTAGAATAACACATTTCTCATTTTCAATCTTTCTTACTACTATCAGGTGTCAAATCGAAAAAATTAAAAAATATATATCAATTTTAGTGTTATAAAATAATATTAATGTTAGTTTTTATTCGTGCTTTTGTTTTGTATTCTACACTATATGGTTTTCTATAACTTGACTATGCGCTGAAAGTTTTTAAAACTTTTTAAGTATGTAGGTACAAGTATCTGTGTATTTCTATCGATAACTTTTTATAGTGAAGTTTTGTAAATTTTTCAATTTGAATTATTTTATTTCTTTAAGGGTTTAAATTAAGTAGGCTATGTTGTATTAGAATATTCAACTATTCGAAAAATAACATCTTTTGGACCCCTATATACAAGTTTAAATTTTATAGGTATATCATACATTAGACATTAGAATTTTTTAGTAAAATATTCGTTAATCAATGTAAACATTAAATTAAATAATCAATTTAAATTTATCAATTTAAATAACAAATTGATTTTGTTGACTGTAGCTTAGCAAAATAATAGGGATATTTTCATAAAAATAAAATATTGTAGATACTTGGGTTTAAAACAATTTATGTAGTAGTTTTGTGAATATTTACCTTTACATTCAATATTTCTAATTTACAACAATTCAAATTGCTATCTGTGTTCCAAAGGAAAATCACTATCAAATAATGGGTAAACAAAGAACAGGTCGTAAGAAAATTGAACAACGTACTGGTGCACGGATTCAAATGTCCAGTACTAAAGACATGTCAGATATTACCAATGCTACCGGAACAACAGATGCAATAGAGAAAGCAGGTCAGGAAATTCGTATGATTTCTGACGAGTTGGTAAGTTATTTGTTTTTTTTAATGTATTTTGTGTTATGTTACTAATAAAATAAAATTATTCAATAGTCTAAAAAGACATTTGAAAGGATTGAAATTCAAAAAGTTTTTCATCCTCTTAATACTGGTGATCATAACGAAAAACTAAACGCTCTAATGAACGAAACTAATGTTAAAATACATGTTCCCTCTCTATCTGTCAACACAAATGAGATTACAATTGCAGGAGATAAAGGAGTTCAACTGGCTATTGAAACAATTAAACAGATTAATACAAAAATGGTATGTATAAATGAATGCTGTATTTATGAATAAAATAAAGTAGTTTCTATATTCTGATTATAGGTAAAAGAATCACCAGCTGTGTTTGTGGAGATACCTAAACAGAAAAATAAGCACATAATAGCACAAAAAGGAAAAGGTATTCAACATATATTATCAAAAACTAATGTCGGTATTAAAAGACATCAATATATGTATACAATAAATTTAACTAAATAAATCTAACTTACTAGCACCTAAATCCTAATATAACCCTCTTAAAGATACAGTTTCTTTATTTGAATCTTGTTAAGGCCTTTTAACGCTGACAATAGTTTCATGTTAAATATAATATATTAAATACATAGTAGATATACAACAATTATATGTTAATAGTTTGTCTATAAGTATACTTATTGATTTGATTAAATGATTATATTTTAGGATTGCCCATGTTGTACAAAAAAACAAATAGAATGGCATCTGAAACAATCGAGTGCCCAGGATGGATGCATAGATTTTTAATTGGAAAAAATGGGTCAAGTTTGCGAGAATTAATTGAAGACAATAGAAAGGTGCTTGATAATTTTATTCTATTTAGAAGCAATAAAATAACATAATAATAGAAACAAATTATTTTATACTAACAGTGCTTATTATATTTCAATGAATTAATTTTATTATATATTTCTAGGTTCACGTGGAATTTTTGGATAATAACAAAATAATTGTTAAGGGTCCGACAAATATGCTCCCTATGGTAATTGATTGATTGAAAAAAGGGATTGCGTCTTATGATTCAACTGAACTTGTTGTTGACACTAAGTTTTGCAAGCATATAATTGGAAAGAATGGATACAATAGTAAGTCAATACTGTAAATGTGTTATTAAATGGTTTATTATTAAATGAAAATTAATTTTTTTTAGTAAATCGCGTTAAAAATGATACTGGTGTTATAATAAATATTTTGGAATCTGAAAAAAATTCTAACATTATTCGTATTGAAGGACGAAAAGACGGAGTACAATTAGCTAAAAGTGTAAGTTCAATATGTTTGATATCTTTAATATATATATGTTATTAAAGTATAAAATTATTTAAAACTGTAGGCATTGAAAGAAACGATATACAAGTTAGAAAATAAAGTGGAAAAAGAAATATCAATTGATCAACGTTATCGTAGAGCTATCATTGGAGTTAAGGGTGAAAAAGTAAGAGAACTACAAGAAGCATACAATGTTCAAATTACATTCCCTAGCTCAGGTATTTTTGTTTATAAATATAATTTATTCAAATGTGTACGTGACATTTATTATTTTATTAATAGTTGAGGCCAAAACCAATTTAGTTAAAATATGTGGTTTAAACAATGATTTCAATAAGGCATTTGAATCGTTAGCTAAATTGGTAAAAGAATTGGATGAAGCTAACTATGAATTAGAAATTTCAGTTGTTAAACGGTTCCATAGGCTTGTTATTGGCAAAGGAGGAGATAATATAAGAAAGGTATTGTTTTGTTATTTCAATTTAATCTGTTTAAATATTACTGTTAAATAATTTTTTTTAGATTAGAAAAGAAACTGGTACTAGAATTGATTTACCTCATGAAGGTGAAGACAGTGATATAATAAAAGTCATTGGAAATAGAGAAAAAGTACTTATCGCTTGCGATATGATTAAGAAAATAGTAAATGAAATGGTTAGTAAATTTGTAACATTTTAATTCTATTAGTATTTACAATTTAATTATTTGCTTAGGAAATTATTGTAACAAAAGAAATTGTGTTGGGAAATGTTAAAATACGAAATATCATTGTAAATCATGGGAATAGGTTTATTCAGTCCATCAAAGAAGATTGTGGCGGGAATGTTACATTGAAATTACCAGCTGTTAAGGGTGATAATGTAAGTATACTTTATTCAATATGAAAAAATAACCATTAAATCAATAGTATGCTTTTTTTCATCGTGTTTAATATTTGAGAACTTTTTGTTTAAAAATAATAAACCAAAACTAAAAATTATCTATTTTAAAAGTAATTTTTAGTAAAAAAAAAAAGAACAACAGTATAGATATATAGAGGTGTGCTTGCCTGTTACAGAAAAGCCATTTATGACATGATTTTGAATACAAGTTTCTTTTTAAATTATTTTCAAATTTAAAATTATAATTTTTTGATAAAACTATATCCCTTAATTTATTTTGCTTATTCTATGAATTTTTTGAAATAATACAAATCTTTCTATTACTAGTTTTTATCTATAATTTTTTTTGATTAATTTGCAAGGTTTTGGGTTAAAGATTTTTTTTTTTAAATTGCGCTGCAAAGAATAATGTATGTATTATATTATGGTTATAAATGTACGCCTCAGTATTATAATAAACAAATAAAATAAATCATTATTTTAATTTAACTGGTTATTAATTTTTTTTCAAAGTTCATTTTTCTTTATTATTATATTTATATTGATGTATTGTATGTGTATAGTAGATTATGTCAATTATTAAATAGTGATTATGAATGTGACGTGCAGTTAGGGGGATATTTAAACAATACTTTAAAATTCAAGGAATCGGATCTAATTTTTATATCAAAAAAATTTTTATTTTCTAGTAATAATTGAGTTATTAGTATAATTTAATATAATACTGATGCAAATCACAAGTTTCTTTTAACAGTTTATTTGTCAGTATTAAATGTGATTATAAAAATTTAGCCAGAACTGATCTGCTACTTTCATACCTTTTGACGTAGTTTAATGTTTTGTTTCAGTTTTGATATGTAGTATTTAATGTTTTAAACTCATGTTAATGAGAATAGTACCATGTGTTGTTCAATATTTATATTTAAATTTAATGTGTTTTAATATCATACTTTTTAAAATTTGTATCATCATTAAAATTTCTTTTATAGACAATAGTTATCAAAGGACCGGAAAACGACGTTGACTGCGCTAAATCACAAATTCAGAAAATGGTAAATGAATTTCATAATTCAGTCATTTATCTGAAAGTGAAGCCAGAATTCCACAAATATTTGATTGGAGAAAAACGAGCTAACGTTAAGAGGGTATATTATTCAAATTAATCATACTATCACATTTATTTAGTTTGTTCATTTAATGGTTTGTAGAAATGTTACTCTTGTTATGTTAGTGCCTTTATATAAATTTATGTAACTTTGTTTACAATTATAAAATTTTAAATACTTGTAATTATGTTACCTTATGAATAAGCCAAATTATCATATGCATAAATAAATAATAAATTGTTCATTGATGCATATTTCATTACAGATTCGAGATTTAACTAGCACAAGAATAATATTCCCACCTGAGACCGATTCCACAAATGAAAAAATAACTATTATTGGTAAAAAATAAAACGTGGACAAAGCGAAAACAGAATTAGAAGTTATGATAGTTGATATCAGGAATGTAATTGACGAACATGTCAAAGTAAAAAAATAATAATATAATTATGGAATTGTATATACATTGAAATCATTATATATATATTTTTTTGTCATCTGTTTCAACACGGTATTTGTTAAAATTGATGTGACCCAAATAGTAGTGGGTTGGGGAATATAATAAATATATAAATTAACCTGTAGAAGGTAAAAATCATTAAAATCAGAATTGCCGATTAATTTTAATTTTTGTTTTATTAAAAAAAAATATATATATTATAAAAAAAATTAAATGTTTTATTTAGTTAATTTAGGAAGTTATCCGTGCTCCCACAAAATGAATCAACTCGACGGAGTTTTTATCAAAAGATACAAAAATATCTGTGTTTAACAATTTATTAAAGTAACAATGAAAACCTAGAAATACTATTTTATTCCAAACTCATTATTTTATTTTATGGATTTCGCATATTTGGTCAATAATTTCAACGTTTAGAAAATTCGCAGTTGCAATAATAATAGTTTAAAATATAAAATCTGATTATTACTTCGAGATGTCAAAAAGATAATTTTTAACAGTTAATCATCCAGTTTAGGAAGCCCAAAATAAGTTTGGTAAATACGTCAACATCTCGCAGAGCGGAAACGGAGTTTTCGCGTCCGACGACGATATTGATAATCAAACGGGTACCTTATAATAACGATGATACTGATATGTCGAAAATAGATTTAATCAATTACTTAAACATTTTCGTCGAACGATTTTAAACGCCAATTATCGTAACACGAATTAATATTCGGAAATTTTATTGAGACCGTGTTCAGTTACATTCAGTTTTTATTCCTGTTCGAAACCCGACTAGTCGAAAACGTTTTCCGTTTACCGCATTGACTGCGGCCAGTGGCAGTGACAAATTCGACTCGTTCCAGCGCGTTATTTTCCCACCACTAACTTGGCCGTTCTCGATCGACCGCTCGTCGTTTCACGGCTGTCCGAGAGGACGGACATGTTGTGTAGTTTTCGATGCGACAACCGACTGGTGGTTACCAACCCCGATTTCGGTAGATGGACTTGGCTTTGGACAGTTTAATGTAGCCGTTTTTAAGACGTCGTGTTAATAAACGTGTTTCCGAAACGGCCGGTCGTCCGTCCGACGGACACCGTCACAAAAGTTTTAAAGTTACGCGGTTCTTAAACGGGTTCGATTTTCGAATGCCGACCATCATCTTTCGTCGTCAAAATCGGTCACCTCTTGTTCAACCTCTAAGATTCACAGACATACAATTTTTGACGGGTACCGGGCCATACCGGATTCTCCTCCTCACAACGAAGTCCACGGTCGGACTTTTGTCCCTATCTTAGGATTTTTGTACCGATGGGCTACAACGGCAGAAATACTGGCAACGGCTCCCCATATCGATTCCGGCCGCCTTCGTGCCTATCGACTTCTTCATCCCACCCTACACACCCCCGGTACCACATTCTTTGCAAAACATCCACACCGTTTTTTCAATTGTCCCAAATTATCTTCTAAATGGTACTTCTAATCATTCGACACTAAACACATGTTCTCCTCCCAACCCCACTTCTCATTCTATCCGTTTTATCCTTTAGTAACCTCGCAGGATTCTAGTTGAACTTTTTCTCTGTTTATTTTTTGTTCCCGTCGTGTCTTCCATAAGTGATCCTTAATAAAATAATCGTCGAGGCTAATTGTATTTTCAAAGCCACAAAAAAAAAAACACCATTCCTCACCGAATTCTCGAAAGGGATGACGTTTTCGTGGCAACGTGGCTTATTCGCGTAAAGTGTCGTCGAACTGGAAGACCGTGGTTGGAAGAGTTCTGCACAAAATATGGGTTGTGTCTCCCGCGCCATGGTAGCACCGCTCATCATTCCCCTCTCTCCATTGACGTTCGCGAACATATTTCGACCGTGTCCGACAAATGAGTGGGAAGGAAGTGAATAAAAAAAAATTAAGCTTAACTAATTACAAACAATATTTAACAAAATGGTACTGCCACAAAATTTGACACATAACAAATTATAACATTTCCATAGATTTGAATTGAATATATTTTACTGTAAATAAAACTATATTAGGGAATTACTATAAATACTAAATAAATTTTAAGAATAAAATAATGTTTTAATAATGATAAAATATCAAAACTTAATTTAATATATATCAATAAATTAAGAAACTAACCATAGTTGATCTATAATTTTATATTTTTGCATAACATATATTATATAAACATATATAATAATCACTAAGTGCATGTGGTGTAGTTATAATATATAATATGTCAATAGTAACTATCAAAATAACTTACTTATTATTAGTATCTTGGGGTGTAATAATATTTTCAGATTCATCTTTCTTTCATTCTTTACTAAGAAATTGTTCAAATGGATCAGTTTCTCTAGATAAATATACACATAAAAAAATAATCTATAATAAAATAATAACAAATTATATATAAATAAAAATTAAAAAACTGACATTGTCTCATTACTAATAATTGGTTCAGTCATTACAGTTATTACAGTTTGACTTTTATCCTCTGTAGATACATCACAACCTATTTCACTTCTATTCACTGGAAGAGTATGTATATATAAATGTTGATATAACACTATTTAAAAAAGACACACTACAAACCCTTTCATTGACCATGTCATTTCCATAAATTGCTGTGTGTCCTAAGATATCAAGCAGTTGTTCATCTGCTTAATCTAAATCTTATGTATCTTGCTTTCCACGACCACCACCAATTGTATTGTAATAATGTGATATAGGAAGCACTTTTTTCTTTGTGGTCGACTTAGAGATATTTAAAACACTAAACATTAAAGAAAATGTCTATATTGCTTGTGTAATAGTACAAAAAATAAATTTAATATTATAAAGGACGCTAAAATGAAAGAAGAAAAGGGGGTGATTTCTACAGCGCTATTTGACGGGGTGTGAATTCGAGAATTGTTTAGGTATATTTTACGTAAATATATAAAAAAAAATTATAAAAAGAATAAAATAAAAATGTAACACAATACAATGAAATAAATTGTCAAATAATAAAATTTCTTACCTTATGCTCGTGCTCGAAGTTTAACTGGTATCCGTAGAGACAAACGACCGCATAAAGAAATTTAAATAATAAAAAAGAAAGGAAAAGGTTGGATCGGTGACTTCACTTCCAAAACGAACTCACCGACAAAATAAAATAAACCAATACTCGAATTATGTTGTCTCGCAAAACTAACTATGTCCCGCGGAACACAGAACTGGTCTTGAGTACTGGTTCGTAGTTGGAGTGTGCGCACACACAGGCGAGGAGACGAGATCATCGGGTGGTATAGAGTATATTTTTGTATATTATAATATCTTTAGTATGCTGATTACGTAACAGTCCAATCGATTGATATTGACAATAGATGTTTTGTCGTCTCTATATGCGTATAGTCGACGTGACGACCTTTTATTTTGGGTAAATTTTCGTGTATGTATGTTTCTGTTTATTACAACCGTATGTGGGTTTCCTCTCTTTTTTATATGCGTAAAATGCGTTCGTATAAGTTGATGCTTTTATATTTCTAATTTGAATCAACTGACTATTCTTTGATAGGATTGACCCTTTTTTGTTACTCCTCTGCATCGTAGTTTCGTTTTATAAATTCGTGTGGAATTTATATGTTTAAGATTGATTTACAATTTCGATTCCGATGATCAGCATCTCTCGCCCGTGTCGGTTATTTGTTTAGGCTCCAACATATGCGTTATATCTTTTTATATTTATTTGAAAATACAATCTGTGTTCCGAATAGACCAAGCGTTAGTATGTTTTATTTATAGAAAATGTCACATAACTATATATGGTATTTTACACAAAGAAATCAATACATTAATAACATTTGTATTAGCTGTGAATACAATGATGATATGTATGCATAGTATTACACTTGTGAATTAATTGTTTATATAAATAACTACCTATACACTCTTTAAGTATGTCCAGTTGACCGACAAAGGCCTAAAGTCGTGTTTACACGTTATATTTTATTTTTAATTTATCTATGAACCTATTATAAATATGATTTGTAATATTCATAAATATTAATTTGTTTATTTTATTTTAGCAGATTAAAATCAAGTAACCAAAAAACGACAAATACTAGAAGAAAGGGTTCCGATGTAACATATAAAACCAAAAGATATTACTATTATATAATTTATGTTAAAATATTTAAATCTTTTATAAAAAAAATAAGATTTTTAGTATTTAAGTAATTTTTTTAAAACTGAAGTTTGGAACATGTGTGTTATTATGTGGAACTTGTGAGTTTTGATTATAGGTATAAAGGATCATATGAGTTATGACAAATAACATTAAAAAAAACAAAATTTTATTTTATTTTAAATCATAGCTATAATAAATTTAAACTTTTAATTTTTATACAACTTCTGTATCGCTTTCTTCTAGGTACTTGTTCGCAGTAAGATTCTGGCTCATCAGTTTGCTGATCTGGATTGCTTAAGCTCAGTTTGGTATAGAATTCCTACTCCGGGTTGCTTTTTCATTCTAAGTTTAGAAACAAATTGAAAATAGATTCGATTTTATTGCAGAAAATTCAATAAGTCAATTTAAATAAACTCATTTAACATTTTTTTAGAACATGTGACTTTTGATTCTAGCATACTCATTTATCTATTAATTTGGTGGCTCAGTATATGTGTGAAATATTGAGTATACTTAAACTGATCAGAGTATAGATATATAATATATATAATTAAATAATTAAATTTATTAGCTTTCTCCATTCAACCTACGTTTTTGTCGGTCCATTTACATTATTTAATGTATATGTTATCTCTTGCCACAGCAATTACGCATTCTTCATAGTAAATAAAGGGTAATATTTTTTTGTATTCAATTTTGCATGCTTATGAACAAAATCAATCAATAATTGTTTTTGCTCATAAGTCAAACTTTCGATTCTTTATTTTACTTCCATGTTTCAAAATGAAAAATATAAAACTTATAAAACTTTAAAAACTATAAAACTATAAACTTTTAATAATAAAAGTTAAACAATAAAATTTAGAGTATAACGTGTTATACACAAAAACAGTCAAATTAAATAATAATAATAGTGATAATGTTTTATATTTTACAGTATAACTAATATAATTCGTTAATATTACCATAATAAACATTAGTTTAAAAATGTAAGATTAGAAAATGTTTGATTAGTGTAGAAAATATTAGAATGAAAAATTTAAATATTCAAAAATACGATTTTCAATTACTGCACTGAAAATTTAGTCTAATTTATTATTGCACTAAAACATTCGTCAATGATAAGTGCGAACTCAAAAATAGGTAGTCTTATCACAAATTTGATCTTATTTAAAGTACGGAATGCTCTATATTAACTGCTCGCCAATGTATTTAAATAATAGATTAGAAAACGTGTTTGGCTCAGAGAACAATATTTACGTGAGTTTGACAATTAAATCTTTCATTTCACGATAATCGTTAATGTAAATTTTTATTTGGACTACGTAAAAATGCACAGATTTATTATAAAAATTGTTCGTGACATAATCGACGATTGAACGGCGCTTCGAATAGGCAATTCAGTTACGCCCTATTCTTAAAATATATTGAGAAATTTTTTATTTTGCCACTACACAGGATACAAACCACCTTTAAATTCGTTTAAATTAAATTTGGGCAATTTATTCAACGTACCTTTAGATATATGTGAGCTTGTTTAATTTTGTATAATGGCGTTAAATAAAAATGTCATTTCAACGTTAAATAAAAAGAGTAGAGCTTTTTTTATTTTATTTTTTTTTATTATAAATCGGTAATACACCCACTGCCCAGAAACCCGTTAATCAGTACTTAGGGCAGTGAATCACTATCATTTATTAAAATAAAACAATTTTCCAACAGGATGAATGACCGGACGAACACCGGGCATGCCCACACCATCATTACAAATATATATACAAATGCGCGTTTTTTTTTTTGGTGGGTGGGAGAAAGAGTAGTAGAACAGTGACCGTAATACACCTTACAAAAAAATCTACTCTACACTACGTGCGGAGCCTAATAATAATCTCCTCCAGCCTAGGGTAAACGCAAGAAAAAAATTTGGGAGGGTTTTAATTTTTTGTTTTTGCATATTCTTTTTAATCTTTATTTATTTTTTCTTTTGTTTTCACTAGTTTATTACACACACACAATATGTTGACAAAGGAAAAATCCAAATTTGTCAACATTTCGATTGCCAAAACATTGTTGCAAAAATATATTGTTTCGAAACTTTGAATAATTTGAAAATTTGAACAATAAGTGGTTATGGACAATGTTATTTTTTAAAATTGTTCACGAATATCTAAAAACTTAATTACTGTAGTACGCATATTTAAATAACGTTATCTTAATCTAATAGGTCTGTGTGTTAATTTCGTCATTCAGTCAAAAAATAAAATGATTACATAAAATAAAAATATCTTTTTTGATCTTATTTATGGATTAAATAACACAAGTAATCTAATCTTTTTCTTCATTCCCTACGCCAATCACCCCCAACTTCTTGTGGTCGGCCACTATAGTCCTCAACTTTCACTTGCTTGATTGGCTGCGTCCTCAACACTTACACCAGCCCTCTTTGACATCCAGCCACTAATTTTTCGGTCTTTCTCTTCTACTCTTTCCTTCTATACACATTTCCTATGATAATCTCATGTAATAATGCGTCTGTCTATTCTCTCTTTAAAATATGTCCGAGCCATTTTAATTATCGTATTTTGTGTTCTATTGAAGTTATTTTTATTTGCCTGAGTAATAGATTATTATTATTAAATAATATGTTTCTCGTTTTAATTAGGATTTGATTGTACTCTCTCTCTCTATATATATATATATAATTGATAGATTTATTCAATAGACCAAGTATTTTGAATAAGATCAAACGAAATAAATTAGAATGAGCAGGTCACGCGTGTAGAAAACAAAATTCTATAATACAAAAAGTGATCCAAAAAAAACCAAAAAGCAAAAGGCCGCTGGGTATGTTAATTTTTCGTTGGAAGTATGGTATCAAAAAAGATTCCATAAAAGCCAGAGGAGATGGATTTATGGAGATAGGGACTGAAAGGATATAACGGAGAATAAAGAAGAATGGAAGAGGATTTGTAATATGGTAAGATGTTCTTAAAGGCCTTAAACTAAGTAATAATATATATATATATATATACATTCATTATATATACTCATTGTATAGTAACGAATAATATAAATTCGAATGTATTGTTCGAAGAAATATATTGGTGGTTAACAATCAGTCTCTAAGAGTGACGCGCGTATTTGTTTATTATTAATATCGTACATGTGTACATTATAATTGTTCAGTATTGTTCTATACCTTCACTGTGTTCGTCAGCTAACTTCGTCTGTCCTAGTTCGTCTGTCCAGCTAGCGAAACACACAACATATATTTGTTCACATGTGGTGGTGTAGCAGCGGCATGCGCTGGTCTCGCAGATTGGAAGTGTAGAATTTACATCGGAACCAACGTCGTGGACAGTGCTACTGGGCGGAGATACCCGAAAAGGTAGTTCGTTCTGGTAGTTCGTTGCACGGCTGCGCTGTTGTGAGGTAAGGATAAAAGATGAAAAATACGGTACAACGAAACACACAACATATATTTATTGGTACATACATGTGGTGGTGTAGTGGCGGCGATCGCTGGTCCCTCGTTCGTTCCCTATCATTCTGGTATCCCTATCCGCGTTCTTACTCATTTACTCTCTCACTCCTCTCTCCTCCCCCCCACATCCTCACCGTCATACATCTCACCCCCCTTAAACCCTTACCACCTCACATCCCCTCACCATCTCACACACCCTTACCCTCTCACACACCCTCACTCTCTCACACACCCTCACCCTCACACCATCTCACACCTCCTCACCCTCTCACACCCTCTCACCACCTCACACACTCACCTTCTCACATACCCTCTCTCTCACTTACTCTCTCTCTCTCTCTCTCTCTCTCTCTCTCACTCTCTCACTCACTCACTCTCTCTCTCTCTCTCACTCTCTCTCTCCTCTCTCTCTCTCACTCTCCTCTCACTCCTCACTCTCTCGACTCTCTCTCTCTCTTCTCTCTCTCTCTCCTCTCTCTCTCTCTCTCTCTCTCTCTCTCTTCTCTCTCTCTCTCTCTCTCTCTCTCTCTCTCTCGCTCTATCTCTCTCTCTCTCTACTCTTTCTCACTCTCTCCTCTCACTCACTCTCTCTCTCTCTCTCTCTCTTTCTCACTCACTCTCTCTCTCACACTCACTCACTCTCTCTCTCATTCTCTCCCTCTCTCTTTCTCTCTCTCTCTCTTTCTCTCTCTCTCTTTCCTTCCCTTTCCTTCCCTTTCACTTCCTCTCACACACTCAGTCACTCACTCTCTCTCACTCACTGATTCACTCTCTTTCTCTCTCTCTCTCCCCTCCCCCTTCACTCCTTTTCACACACTCAGTCAATCTCTCTCACTATAAAATTTAAATTTAATAGGTATACCATACATTAGACTTTAAAATGTTTTAGTAAAATATTCATTAATCAATTACTTATTTTGTGTTTGTACCAATGTAAATATTTTTAGTATACAAATAAGGTAGTAAAATAGTGTGTTCCATTGTTTACCTTAATGTGGTATTGAATTAGTTGACTGTATCTATAGCAAATTAATAGTGATATTTTCATAAAAATAAAATATTGTAGTAGATATTTGGGTTAAAAACAATTTATGTAGTAGTTTTGTGGATATTTACCTTAAAATTCAACATTTCTAATTTTTACTACAATTCAAATTACATTATTTGTTGAGCGTGAAAAATGTTTTAGATTTATATTTGGTCAATTAAATTACAAAAAATTATTGAAATATTCTAGAATCGTATTAATATAATATATTTAAATATTCCAGTGTTACTATAAAAAGACCTTTGGTACTAATTATATCCAGATATACGTTTGGTAAAAAAGATTTCATTATGTCAAAACTACAACAACAAGACATACCAAAATTAGAGAGCGAACGTAGAGTGTCTAGCAGCACTGAACAGGAAAACAGTTGTAGTAATGGTGATAGCTATCATTTAGTATTCCCAGCATTACCAGATTCCAAAAGGACAAAGACAAAGGCTATTGGAACTAATGGTCAATGTGTGACTCCGAATACATCATCTAAAGGCTTGAGTAAAGTCAGACCTACAATCGTCAACCAAGTAATTCATTATATTATCTTTTAATCTGTTTATGATGGTAAATAAAATTTTATGAAAATCAAATAGTTTATATCAAGACACACTTGACAAATTTTTTAATTTAATATTAATAGTAAAATTATAAATCTTTTATAGGTGTTCACTATTTCATCTCAAGATCGTAAATCAGACGAATGTAAACAATTTGATGAAGGAGAATCCAAACGTATTTGTAGTCAAATCATAAGGGAAACTGGAGCTGAGATCGAGATATCTACGTCGAAAAATATGAACTTAACTTTCCTAGTAAAAAAATAAATATCAATTGATCAACGTCATCATAGAGCTATAATTGGGGTTAAGGGTGAAAAAGTAAGAAAACTACAAGAAGCATACAATGTTCAAATTACATTCCCTAATTCAGGTATTTTCGTTTATTAATAAAATTTATATAAATGTGTATGTAATATTTAATATTTTATTTATAGTTGAGACCAAAAGCAATTTAGTTAAAATTCGTGGTTTAAACAATGATGTCAATAAGGCATTTGAATCGTTAGCTAAATTAACAAAAGAGTTGGATGAAGCTAACTATGTATTAGAAATTTTAGTGTTTAAACGGTTCCATAGGATTGTTATCGGTAAAATAGGAGCTAATATCAAGAAGGTATTGTATTGTTATTTCAATTTCATCTGTTTAAAAATTACTATTAAATATCATTTTTAGATTAGAGAAGAAACTGGTACTAGAATTGATTTACCTGATGAAGGTGAAGACAGTGATATAATAAAAGTCATAGGGAATAAAGAAAAAGTTCTTATCGCTTGCGAAATGATTAAGAAAATAGTAAATGAAATGGTTAGTAAATTTGTAAAATTTTTATTCTATTAGTATTTACAATTTAATTTTTTTCTTAGGATATTATTGTGACAAGAGAAATTGTGTTGGGAAATGTTAAAGAACGAAATATCATTGTAAATCTTGGGAATAAGTTTATTCATTCAATCAAAGAAGATTGTGGCAGGAATGTTACACTGAAATTACCAGCTGTTAAGGGTGATAATGTAAGTATACTTTATTCAATATGAAAAAATCACCATTAAATCAATAATATGCATTTCTTGGTTAATGTTGATATGATAATCACAACTAAATAACAATTTCAATCATTTTCCTTTTATAGTTGACTGACATGTTAGAGAATGAAGCACGCGTTAACTTAAATGCCAAACCTGACAGTCAGTCTGTCTCTATTGGTGTTACCAATCCTAAGCATAAGGGCAATGTTGGATTTGTGATAGGTAACGGAGCTCTGTGGGAAAAAGCTCATCCCGACATAAACAGTAACAGAGATTTACCATCGTCCGCTGGTATTGCTACAGTCGCCAGTGATGACAGGTCCGACCAGACCACCAGCTCGCCGAGTTTAGGAAATGGAAGCCGTTAGTTATTTTTAATTCATTTATTATTTCCAAATATTATTATTATTTTTTTTTGGGGATCGATTACAATTTATACATATGTGTGTGTAGATATATATTATATATATATATATTATTATATATTTACATTTACATTTATATAGGCATAGAGTCCCATTGCCACTAAACTGAATTTCCCAATTAATTAATTAAATATTTTTGCAAATACAATTATATTTTAAGAATAGATTATTTTTAGAGAAGAAAATGTGTTGTTTAAATAGAAAACATGGAAAAACAAAAAACAAAAATAAAATATATACCACCTATATATTTTTTTTTCGTAACATTAGGTGGGAAAGTAATCGAATATTTTCCAGGCTTTGCTAAAAAATGCTGTATAAAATAATAGATTGTAATTGTTTGGGTCTCATTTTTTTCTTGTGTCTGCTATGTTTTTTTCAACAGTTTATACTAAACAAAATGTTTTTATATCATTATAATGTAATATTAAGTCTAAAAAAATGTTGAACATATTTTGTTATGCTTTTAGCGTTTATTTTTTCATTTTTCTTTTCTTTTTATTTGTCTTAAACATTTTTTCATCAAAATCCTTTTTTTCACTAAATTGAAAAATATTTCATAATTATATGTATATTTAACTCATTATATATACATATTTGCCATTTGTTTCAACAGATATTGTCACATAGTATTTGTTAAAATTGATGAGGCCCAAATAGAAGTGGAGGTGGGGGTTATATATTAAATATATAAATTAACATCTATAAATTTATTAAAGAAATTATATACATATATATATAATATATATATATATATATATATATATATAATATAATACCTGTAGGAGGTAAAACTCATATAAATCAGAATTTTATATTTTGTTTTAAGTCTTTTATTTAGTTTATTTAAGTTTTTAACACTTATTACTAAAACACATTTTTTATGTTATTATAGTTTCCCTATGTTACAAAAAATAATGTATTTCATGTTGGATATGTTTGGCTCGCTCTTGTTCGAATAATAGAACATTTTAAATATAACTTAAAATGTATTGATTTATTAAGCTGAAAGATGTTTTTTTTTTTTTTTACTTTTTTCAATTGACTTGACATGTGTATTAAAATATTGTTTATACGATTGTTTAAAAAAAAATTTGATTTCTTACTATTAAATTATAAATTTGTATTCTCACTACCATCCAGTTACCAGTTATGCATATAGTATTGCTTATTTATATAGACAATAATATATACAAAAGTCAGTATTTCTAAATATTTTTCTTTGTATTATAATTGACTTAAATCATTCGGTTTTATTTTATGAACATATATAGTTATTATATTAACAATGCAAAATTTGTAATTTCTATTAAATTGTATATATTTAATATATATAATTTTATATTATAAACTATCATATGCGAAAATACCTTAACCAAATTTTTTTTTTTCATTTAGGTTAATGTTACTATTATGTAAATGCATTACAATTATAATAATTTTATTTATTTAACATACTGTTTAATCAAATACAGCCACATATATTATTTTAAGCCAATTTTCTTTTTTAAGTATATACCACACATTTATACCTATATAAAAATGAATTCAAACTGTTTTTTTTGTAGCTAACATTTTTTTTCTTAACGTTTTGTTCGTTGATATAGATCCTGA
The DNA here is from genome assembly GCA_019022885.1 of Schlechtendalia chinensis. Classification (NCBI taxonomy): domain Eukaryota; kingdom Metazoa; phylum Arthropoda; class Insecta; order Hemiptera; family Aphididae; genus Schlechtendalia; species Schlechtendalia chinensis. The sequence goes on from CM032339.1 coordinate 72,936,920, forward strand.
CATATAATTGCTCGTAATATTTTGTATTTAACTACATTATTTTTCCCAACACTTCGATCATTTTGTGTGCAAACGTATACAATATTACGATACAATACAATATTATATATAAACAATGTATTTTGAAAATTATATAATAATAATAATATATATATTGTTCAGGGTTGAATATAAATAATTTTTTTATTTATAATTATTTTTTTTAATATTATGTTGCATTTACAACAACAAGAAATTTCAAAATTGGAGAGCGAACGTACAGTATCTAGCAGCACTGTACAGATCAATACAAAAATGGTATGTATAAATGTATGCTTTATTTATGAATAAATTAATGTGGTTTCTATAATCTGATTATAGTTAAAAGAATCACCAGCTATATTTGTGGAGTCACAAAAACAGAAACCAAAGCATATAATAGCACAAAAAGGAAAGGGTATTCAACATATATTATCAGAAACTAATGTCAGTGTTAAAACGCCTCAACAAGATTTTAAAAATAGAAACTGTAACTTAAAGAGTATTGTATAAGGACTTTTAACACTGACATTAGTTTCATGTTAAATATCATATATTACAAACATATAATTATACAATAATTATTTGTCTATATATATACTTATTGCTTTGATTAAATGATTTTATCTAAGGATTGCCCATGTTGTACAAAAAAAGTAATAGTCTGGCATCTCAAACAATCGAGTGCCCAGGATGGATACATAGATTTTTAATTGGAAAAAATGGTTCAAATTTGCGAGAATTAATTGAAGACAATAGAAAGGTGCTTATTAATTTTATTCTGTTACTAAGCAATAATTATTTTGTACTAACATTTTAAACTAAATTTTAAATTTGTTATAATTAGGTTCACGTGGAATTTTTGGATAGTAACAAAATAATTGTTAAAGGTCCTAATAATACGATCCCTACGGTAATTGATTCATTGAAAAAAAGTATTTCGTGTTATGATTCAACTGAACTTGTTGTTGATCCCAAGTTTTGCAAGCATATTATTGGGAAAAATGGATCCAATAGTAAGTTAATACTGTATTTATGTTATTAAATGGTATATGATTAAATCTAAATTAATTTTTTTTAGTAAATCGCGTTAAAAATGATACTGGTGTTATAATCAATATTTCGGAATCTGAAAATAATTCTAACATCATTCGTATTGAAGGACGAAAAGACGGAGTGCAATTAGCTAAATGTGTAAGTTCAATATGTTTGACATCTTTAATGTATATATGTAATTAATGTAAAAAATTATTGAAAACTGCAGGCATTGAAAGAAACGATATAGAAGTTAGAAAATGAAGTGGAAAAAGAAATATCAATTGATCAACGTCATCATAGAGCCATAATTGGTATTAAGGGTGAAAAAGTAAGAGAACTACAAAAAGTATACAATGTTCAAATTGCATTCCCTAATTCAGGTATTTTTGTTTACTAATAAAATTTAAATAAATGTGTACGTAATATTTATTATTTTATTAATAGTTGAGACCAAGAGCAATTTAGTTAAAATACGTGGATTAAACAATGATGTCAATAAGGCATTAGAATCGCTAGCTAAATTGGCAAAAGAGTTGGATGAAGCTAACTATATATTAGAAATTTTAGTTGTTAAACGGTTCCATAGGCTTGTTATTGGCAAAGGAGGAACTAATATAAGAAAGGTACTGTTTTGTTATTTCAATTTAATGTGTTTAAATATTACTATTAAATATCATTTTTAGATTAGAGAAGAAACTGGTACTCGAATTTATTTACCTGATGAAGGCGAAGACAGTGATATAATAAAAGTCATAGGACATAAGGAAAAAGTTCTTAATAATAATAACAATTTTTCTGTCAGTAGTAAATGTGATTATAGAAATTTAGCCAGAACTGATCTGCTACTTTCAAACCTTTTGAAGTAATTTAATGTTTTAATCCCGTATTAATGAGAATAGTACCATGTGTTGTACAATATTTATATCTAATTTTAATGTGTTTTATTATAATACTTTTTAAAATTTGTATCAACATTGAAATTTCTTTTATAGACAATAGTTATGAAAGGACCTAAAAATGACGTAGACTGCGCTATAACACAAATTCAGACAATGGTAAATGAATTTCATAATTCAGTCATTGATCTGAAAGTTAAGCCAGAATTCCACAAATATTTAATTGGAAAGAAACGAGCGAATGTTAAGAGGGTATGTTATTAAAATTAATCATACTATCATATTTATTTAGTTTGTTCATTTAGTGGTTTGGTGAACTGTAACTCTTGTTATTTTACTGCCTTTATATACATTTATATATCTTTGTTTACTATTATAAAAACTTGTAGTTATGTTACCTCATAAATAAGCTGAATTGTCATATGCATAAATAAATAATAAGTTGTTCATTGATGCATATTTTAATACAGATTCAAAATTTAACTAATACAAGAATTATTTTCCCACCTGGGACTCATTCTACTAATGAAAAAATAACTATTATTGGCAAAAAAGTAAACGTAGACAAAGCAAGAACAGAGTTTGAAATTATGATGGTTGATATAAGTAATGTTATTGAAGAATATGTCAAAATAAATAAATAATAATGTAATTATTGAATTATATGTGCATTGAAATCATTAAATATATATTTTTTGCCATCTGTTTCAACACGGTATTTGTTAAAATTAATGTCGCCGTTTTTAAGACGTCGTGTTAATAAACGTGTTTCCGAAACGGCCGGTCGTCCGTCCGACGGACACCGTCACAAAAGTGTTCAAAGTTACGCGGTTCTTAAGCGGGTTCGATTTTCGAGTACCGACCATCACCTTTTGTCGTCAAAATCGGTCACCTCTTGTTCAACCTCAAAGATTCACAGACATACAATTTTTTACGGGTACCGGGCCATACCGGAATCGCCTCCTCACAACGAAGTCCCACGGTCGGACTTTTGTCTTTATATTAGGATTTTCGTATCAATGGACTACGACGGCAGAAATACTGGCAACGGCTCCCCCTATCGATTCCGGCCGCCTTCGCGCCTATCGACTTCTTCATCCCACCCCACTCACCCACGGTACTATAATTTTTGCAAAACAACCACACCTACTTTTCAATTGTCCCAAATTATCTACTAATCGTTCGACACTAAACATATGTTCTCCTCCCAACCCCACTTCTCATTCTATCCGTTTTATCCTTTAGTAACCTCTCAGGATTCTAGTTGAACTTTTTCTGGGTTTATTTCTTGTACCCGTCATGTCTTCCATGTATGATCCCTAAAATAATCGTCGAGGCTAATTGTATTTTCAAAGCCACAAGAACACCACACGTCATCGAATTCTCGAAAGGAGACGGTCGGACGGAGCCACAACGATGACCATGTAGTCGATTGCGAGATTCGTGGTCGGATTGAACCACTAACGGGTATAAGGGTGGTGGGGAAGTGGGGAGATGGAGACAGGATAAGTAACCAATAGTAATAGTAATATATATAAATACGTGTACAAGACGCGGCGGCGATACATCATACGCGACAGTCGACGGCGATGTTCGGCAGCGTGACGCTACGATGTTGAAAACGACCGTGTCGCGACGCGCGATCCAATAATCGACGGGTTCTCGGTAGGAAACTCGCGTGCTGTAAACACGCGAAGGGACCTGATGGCAACGAGACAGTGAAAGTCCTTTGGATACGACAAACGACAGACAAAACGGTAGACGGGCGTGTACACGGCTGCGGGTTCGTCGCGTCTCGTCTTGGTGGTGCGGCGGACGGGACAACGCGTGTAAACTTTTACCGCGATTAGTGCACGGTCGTGCGGGTACGTGGGAGGTGCGTATCGAACATTCTAGAACAATCGGCCGATTGACGAACGCGAGAGCGCGATCTACCCTCCCGCGAGTGTACTGAACAATAATTGAGGTGATCGAATAAACAAAGCGGTTTCGACGGTACAGTTGAATTGTTCGGTTAAGTCGGATTAGAACAGGTGAACGAACAGCACACGCAATGAAGCCATTGTCGACGAACGAAAACGGCGGAGATCCATTACAATTTCTGTGGGGCTAACGTTTTTAACATCAAAGTAAGCTTTGCCCCAACATCTCTTTTATAAAACTAAACAACTTTAGTCTATATTTTATGTAATATATATTTTTTTAAATTACATTTTCAATACCTACAAATATAATAAATAAATTTCTATTTCTATTTAATAATTTAAAACAATATTTTATAATTTTATTCAATTGTATTTATCTTAATATTATTGTTCTGTTTCTTTCAGCAAATTTATCAATAATTTCTGTGTTGTCAATATTGTTTGATAACTGTTTTTCAATACATATGATCGATAGAATATTGAAGCGGGTTTGAACCTTTGAAGTTCTCAGCCATGTTTTATACGCCTCATAGCAGAAAAGCTACGTTCACAAGTGGCTGAACTGATTGGTAGTGTTATTGCCACGTGTAAAAGTTTATATAAATTTGGATATATATCATTAGATACACATTATTTTATATCTTCTAAATTAATGTCTTTTTTACCACAAGCACTAACAATACAGTTTTTCACATTTGAGCATATGTATGGATACATTTAACGAGTTTTGAAAATAAGTAAAGAAAAACATATAAATATCATTAATAGCTGTGTAGGATAAGGTTTATTGTGTTTCTGTCAAGGGGCGAACCACCGGCAAAAGTAATACATTGTTTATCCGTCGGAATATATTTTAAAATACTTTAATTGTACAAACTACTAGCATTTAGAGTTTGAGTTTAGTGAATAATGTGTTTGTTTTAAAATACGAGTAGACATGTATTAATTTTCATATGTTTATATTTAAACACCTTTTTGTAACGCACAATTTTTTTTTTATTTTTACAATTAGCATTGAATTTCCGTTAGGTACTATAGTTTAGCTTTTATAAAACATATTAAGTATATTATATTCTTCAGTTCTATGGCGACATGTCAACAAATTGACTTTGAAAACCAATATGCGTGTTCAACTACAAAATGATGCATTCGCCTAACGTTTCACAAAACAATTGCTTGATATTGGGAATGGGAAGTTGGCAATTGACCATTCTACACAATGTATTACATTGCCAACAAACTTGGATGTAAGATGACATCTACCAAACACGATTTAATTCAAAACATTTTCCCAAATATCGCGCGGAAATTTAAAAATCATCAGTGGCAGAAATATAAATATACAAATCTACATTTACCCCTTGCAACGCACGGGTATTCAGCTAGTAAAATATAAATCAGCAGTGGTGTCGCTAGAGGGTGGCAAAGTAGGGCAAGCGCCCTACCCAAATTTGGTTTTATCTCATCTTTGCCCTACCTGTTGAAGAACAAACGAAAATTTAAATTTCAAGTATTTATGTGTTTGCTGTGTAACTTGTCGTATTATTTTTTTATGTGCATTCGTTTCGATTATATCACAGAATACACCACCATTTAATTAGATTTCAATTTTAATTATGTTTTATCAGAAAACGCTAATAATACAGTATTTTCCATGTATTTCAATAATTTATATTACACCCGTATAGACGGGTTTTCACTAAATTCCATGACCTTGCCCCCCCTAGAGAAAATGTCTGGTGCCGCCACTGTAAATCAGTTACATGATCAAAATTATTAAAATATCGATAGTTCTTGACGTTTTATAAGATAACCGTAAGGAGCGCTATTTTCACTGTTTCAGATGGTTTGTCAACGAGTCCGTTTTGTCCGTTTGACAACGGACAGTTACGTACGTTCGCGTCATCAGCGACTTTATCTAGAGTGACTGAGAGAGAAAACGGTGTTGCGTGAAAAATAAAATTATCGCGGCGATAAGCATCATTGTGCGGGTGGGTGGACAGAGACGCATCTCGAGAACAATCTTGCGTTCAATGATTTAACGAGTATGACGGCGCGCTTTGTCCTCCTGCAAGCGTGCCCAACAATCACTATTTTGGTAATTAATACGTGCAT